>LS488562.1:98789-196499 GCA_900490705.1 Pristionchus arcanus | reverse complement strand
ATAGGCTCCGCCCCCTTTTGCGTCGTCCTGGTTTTGACCACTTCTCAGTTGTGCCCAGAACGCATGGTTTTTGCCTCATAACTCGGCTTAGAAATGAGATATCGACAAATGCTAAAAAGTATTATCTTATTTAGACCAAGAGGGATACTTTGAGCACCAAAACATGACCTTAGGATAGATTCGGTCTACCTCGTTGCGGTCTCTATCTTCAGTTTCACCATTATTTTTTGACAGATACGTGTGTAGTGAAAGAAATATCTGCTCACGTGCGCGAAAAATGTAAACAATTTTTTCCCGAAAAGTGCAGGAGTCGGAGTCTAAGTCAGAATGCACAGTTGAGACCTGCATCAGCTCTGTTTCTTATCCGATTTCACGGGATGATTTTTCTAGATTATTTGGACGATGTTCCCCTCAAAGTATCCATCGAGGGATATATGCTCGAGACTCCGCCCCATTATGAAGATACGTCTGAGATTGGGTGGTCGCATCGTTTACTCTTCCCCTTTTCTGTCTATTCATCTTCTCCCTTCTTCCTCTTTCCTTTGACGTTCCCACCCAAATTAACACGCAGTCGCGCTAGAGAGCGCGAATAGTTCTCGATTGATTATTTATCGAATTTCGTATTGTTTTTGCTATTACTTATTTTCTAACCCCTCAATTCCAGTCCAAATGGGCAAGAAACACCGACCAGGAAAGAACGAAAGGAAGAAAAGCGAGCAGTCTCAATCCAATGTCAAGGAGGTTACTCGTTTCGCTTATTATTATGTTCGCATCGCACTTATTCCGCAATGTCTTCCCCTATGTTGATAGTATTAGGCAGTTTTCTTTGCGGAAAAGAAGCGAAACTGAAAATGGGGCCAAAATGATAATCCGAAAAGATTTTAATCAAAATTGCTAGCGCGGAAAAGGAAACGACTATGGATCATAATTACCAGTCCATGAAACTTCCATATCTTACCAAATCTTCACTGTTTAGATGCGTATAAGTCTCCTCGATGATCTCTTCACTCAATTCTTCGGTCTAAATCTAATCGACAAGCCATATCAAGTGCACGATATCTACTTTGCCAAGGTTCCTACCCAATTATCCAGATTGATTCTTCTTTCAAGTGCTCCATTCCTCATTAGCATAATTGAATCAATGTGTTTTGAACCCTTTCTAGAGCGTAAAAAGATTACAATAGTGTTTGCATGAAACCTGAGAAAACCTACCGTATCCGATTCAGACCGTAATCTCGAGTCTGACGACAACGCATCGAGGAATGATTTCATTTGTCCATCTTAGTGTCTTCAATTCAGATCTCGAGGTAAGTTCTACGTATCATCCGACTAATACCTGGTTTGGTCTCTACTAGACGTGAAACATTCGCATAGCTCTTCCCTCTGACGTAGTCTCTCTTGTCATACAAAGCTCTCATATGGGAATAGAAATATCGAATTCCATGAATATCTCGGGATTTTTGAATAGAATCATAGGCTCATATTACTGAATGACGATCATGATGGGATTAAAACATCAATGTGGGCAACACTAAAAATAAACGCTAATTATTGAAGTAGTCTCTCATCGATGAGACTTATTTCCTTCTGGAATTGAGAAGAGACGTGAAACATTTCAGGAATTAAATTCTCGGGGCTTCTCAATCAATCTCAATCTCTCAACGGAACACTATTTAAAGAGAACTGAGGCCAATTTCACCATGAAATGTTCGTTGATTCATCATCCTTCAAAGGGATTCCTCAATCTATCTTTTAGATGGATGGGGAAAGCTTGTGTTTGGATGCCCGATGTTCAATTCTCCTGCACAAATCAAGCATTATCACTGTGATGGAAGAGAAATCGATGTCAATATGACAGTCGAGACGAATGTAAGTTATTGCTAGATACTTTCCTTTCTTGCGGTTCCCACTTCAGAATTACTTCCCTGGCAAACTAAAACCCTAGGAAAAAAGTCTGAACATTGACCCAAGCAATTCTTCGAAGATGTCTGTTGTTTTCCAATGATAACGTCATAATCAGAGTTGTTCCATCCTTCCTTTCCAGGAATGGATCATCACTCCGCCGGGAACTCTCTTCGACAATGAAACCTTTATCGTTATCGTTGAAATCGAAGGAGGATTCGTGGATATTCGCCATTTCACAGCGAGGTTCGATGGGAAGAAGGGAGATTACTCATTCATCATTTAATTCTCTTCTATTCCTTTTCAGAATGCAAATGATGGATGGCGGAAACGGATCTGAGAAAGGCAAAGACAATGGAAATAGTGAAGATCAATCGAAGAGTTCGATAGAAGAAAACTGCTCGTCTCATTAGCTATTATGATGATTTGTTATGAATACTCTAGAATGTATCCAATCCCCATGATATCAATGCCATTCCTCCTCTTGTAGATTATTGTTAGGTAATGAATTTGCGTTGTTTCAATCAATATTGTTCATCTCATCACGTACACTATCAACTTGCTGATTGGCTGAGTTACTATAAACATCTCAATGACAAAAGATCGCATTTTCACCTCATGCCGCCCTCTAGCCTTCATTCATTGTTAGAGACACTGAGAATTTGATCCCACAATAACAATCAGATTCCCTACATCAAACCATTTCAATGGGGGGCCATCACTCAGAAGCGAGACGCACTATTATGGATATCTCTCAACGAAAAGAACGGAAATTATTAGTCTGAGCCCCTCTTCTCTCATATCCTTCGCTCCCCCTTCCCTTTGAGAGTCTCACACACTTTTTATCATGGCACTCGCAGGTAGAAAGAGGAGGAGGAGGAAGGGAGGAGGGAGGGGAACTCCAAGAGGTGGGCAGAGAAGGAATGAAGATGTAGAGAATCTCTCTTATCTCCAGACATCATTTCGAACTTTTAACTCTTACGCCTTCGCAGTTTCACGAATCTTCTTCAATTGCCTTAGTTATTCCGCTCTTTCTCATCAAATCCGTACTGAAAATGAACGGACTCTTCATTTCCCTTCTTCATGAATCCATCGGGTCTCCCTTTTCTCTTTCCTCTCATCTCTCAAATCGGCGCCTCAATGAATTGCCATCCTTCTCTTTTCTCTCTTATTCACATCTCTCTCTCTCTATTCTTTCCGACGGCTTTTTGCACTGTCTAGTGATAATTCACTCTTTGAAAGGAAGGAGTTATACTCCTTTTCTCGAATTCTTCATCATCTCTCCAGGAATGAATAATCTCGACAACAACAATGACTCCGTACGTTTTTTCGTCCTCATCAATCTTTCATTAATGTTGTAACTCGTGATCCCTCCTCTTTAGATCTAACGTTTTCCTTAGACTGCCCAATGATATCATAGCTAACAGTGCTACGTCAGCAATCGATATTAGTTCGACAGCCTTTCGCGGGCATTCGTTGAGTGCTAAAACATCGAAAAAGTGGCCCGACTAAGGAAAAAGTGTGGGGAAAAGGGGCAGTGTGAGAGCGATAATGAGATACCGTAGTACTCTCTATCTCTCCTTCACGAAGAGAATCAATAGGATAGAGGGGAGAAGAGAAGGGATGTAATGGTGATGTAGACTCTGAATGAGATCTACTTGGTGGACCGCCCGGAATCAATTTCAGATGGAATCTAAGACGTACTCCCTTCTGGACCCTCTTCTAATATCGATGGAAGGTATCAACTGAAACAGATCTTCATTGAAATTTATCGTTGAGGTTCCCGACTGATCGATGTCCCGATGACACTCAATACGGATGAGACAGTGTTTGAATAGTGATCTTTGATCTTTGAGTGAATTCCCAATTTAGTGCCTACGTCAACGATTTTCTGTGCAGGGAGCGACAAACGATGAGGTACTTCGATGTGCAGAAATGCAAGTGAGATTTTTTACTATTAGTAGATTGGATAGTCTAATTTTGATATCTGTTGATGATATATGATAGCTTGTCATCCCAGCGAGGATAGTCCAAAATCTCTTCACTCGAACGTGAAGCACAACAATTGCAGTCCTCGCACCATCCCATCTCTTACGAATGATCAAATGATAATGAATTGTCGAACAATTGCCAGCCAATTGGTAAATCATTCCGATGATTCCTCTGAGGAAGAAAGACGAATGGGAGGAAAGAAGAAGAAACATTGGAGTGAGGGAATCACCCATTTCTCACTGGTGAGTTTCCGATGACGTCAATTGCATTAAAAGAAGAACGACAGAATGATCTTCCTCCTCCCCCTGAACCTCGTCGACACTCTGCTCATGCCTATTCAGAAAGAGATGGAGAGGATCAACCACCCTATCCACTTCATCGAACATGGAGTGAGTACCTAGAGTAGAGCAGAAATCCGTGTCTTCATTTCGTTATTTTTTCCCATTAATACAGTTATAATAATAGGGAACATTAGCTAATATTCTTCGCATTCAGACTTCTGCACCACTCCTATGACTTATCATCATCAATCCCCGTTCGAACAGTATGTAATCTACTCGAATGCAACTCCCCCGCCTCAGCCTCAGAATGTGGATGAGAAGAGGAAGAACGTTTGGCTATTTTGTGATTTCAAATCATGCAATTACCTTATTTCAGATTCTGTTCTGTCGTCAGAACGACCCTGTCATTGGCATTATCGGCCTAGAGATGCTTGGAATACCCCAAGAGGTTGTTGATTAGAATTCACCTATCACCTTACTGACTTCAGCGACTTCGCTCAACCATTGGACCTCTTGAGTACACTCTCCAAATTTCATACGTAACTGAGAGCTACTCTGCTGATCCCTTCGCTGTTGAATGTGCGTGAGATCAGTGCGATTTTAATGAGCAGCCTAAAATTTCAGACGGTCTCGGATTCTTCAAGGATGAGTTATTCTTCTTCAAGCAAATTAGTCAGGCTAATCGAGACTACCATGACATCGTTGAAGAATCGAATGGAAGGGCAATTGATGAGAAGACGAAGTTGATTGAGGTGAGATGAGAAGACGTTTTGAAACCATCTAAATGATATTTCAGATAATTGTTCGTGACTACATCTTCAACTACGAATCGACTCCGCTGCTCGCAGTTCGCATCTATCCACACTTCGATCGTTGTCTCATTCTCTCTGTCGATGTCAAGTAAGCGAGAAGTTTTGAAAATCCAAGATTGTGTAGTTTTTTCAGGATCAGAATCTGACTCTTCGATGTTTCTACCTACTTTCTCCCATTTCTTTGAGGAAACAAAAAAACCCCAAAAAGTGAAATAATCGTCGAAAATCCAAAAACAGTTCTCAGAACCTATTTAGTTATTTCGAATTTGATTCTCGATATATAGTTTCTTCAAGAAACCTTTGCATCTTCTTTTCTTTCTTTTCCTTATCGAGTTTGATCTCTCCTGACTTTAGACAATTCTGTCCTGATTCTCTGATAGACTCGATCTTTCCATACCTGATCTCACCCGTTGTCTGATTTCTCTCTTCTCTCTCATCCTCTCACACTAATAAATCCCTTCACCTCGCTGTGTTGTTGTGTAGAGGAAGTGAACAACGACGTGAAGAGAAAAGATGAGTCAGAGTGAAGAGGAAGAGTGAAGAGGAAGAGTGAAGAGGAAGAGTGAAGAGGAAGAGGCATCGTGACGGGGTGAAGATGAGAACTAGTGACCTGTGAAGAGCACCAGTCCTTCAAGTTAAACCTCTCATGTTCAGAGATCTCTTCGAGTCTCTGACTTGAAGAGTTTACCGGTGCATAAAACTACTGCAACATTGTGCGAGTCTCTCTCCAAGTCATGAAACCTTCGATTACACAAGTCCGAGAATATCGCAGAATCTCGATATTTCTCCCGCATTCCTCTGAACTTTTTCACACTCAAAGGGACGTTGATTGATTAGAGATGTCTGTTCCCCTCCCTCCTTTCCCTCTCGAATCCCCTCAATCCCTCTTACAGCAGCTGTCTCCAATCACTTCTTCCCATCCTCTATCATTGCTCTTTCCCCTCCCTTTCCTTCTCTCCCCTTACTCCCATGCGGTTGCTCCCGCTCCTTCTCATTCCTTTACTGGTCGCAGCTGAAGAGCTGAACACTGGAGTGTATGTCAGATTGAATCAGAAGGTACGCTCAGATGAAACTTATTATAAAAGATCAGTGATGACGAGAATCAATTTTGATGAATGTAATGATTTTTAGGCAGTAGACTACTTCGCTTCCCTCGCATCCGAAGCCTTCCCCAGACTACTCGAGAATGTAACACTGCCGCCTATTGAAGTTAGTTGCTTGCTATGGTTATTCGCTAATTAATAAAAATAAAGTAATCGACTCTTCAGGCCGGCTCAGTAGCCACAATCGAACCGCACTTCGAGCAATTCTCCAAGCCCGAGATCTCCGCTAAGTTCCTGTCTTCTAATGGTGAGTGATTGGGGATTTTTTACGAAACACGACACTCAAAAAAAATCTCAGGCGTGCAAGCTAAGGTTAAAATCGATAATGTCGTCATCAAGGCGCTAACTGACATCAATCTCGTCTTCTACAGCATCAAAGGTAGAGAAAATTGAGTTCATATTCCAAATTTCTCAATTTCGTTACTGAATTGTATGCCAAAATGGATAATGTATTCAGAATATGTGAACATCCAAATCGAGAACGTCTCTCTCGATGTGATCCTCCACTTTGGAAGAAATTCAACCACGAATAAGAATGTGATCACGGTAAGAAAAGATGCATTCTTTTTTCATGGTTCTTACTCTATTTTTATGAGCAATCCTTGCTCTTTGATCTGCATCGGCTATCGATAATTCCTTCAGGCCGAGCGATGCGACGTCGTTGATCCTAAGATCACTCTTACTTTCAAGAAAGATTCTGAACTGGAGGGATACGCGGATACGTTCGATAACGGGGTCAGCCATTCCTCACTTTAAACTTAATGATTTTCGATAAAAAAATCCGTAAAAAGGAAAAGAGAACAAATCATTCAGATCAAAGACGCCCTGAAGGGAGCTGTCTGTGTGAAGGCTGTACAGGCTCTCACTTACATTGATGAGCAACACGTTCAACAGGTTTGACAAGCTTCTCGCGGATACATAACATCAACAGAAATATAAGACTAAAATAAGATGACGAGACAGGAAGCAAACGAGATGTTTCCCTTGTAGACGGAACCCGCCGACGAGCCCTCGGGAGGAATTTCTGCTGCTGAATTGGCTGAGGATCTGTGTGCTGATGAGAAGGTGAAAATGAGCAAGAGTAATTGAAGACCAATTCGTTCTCAGGCTCTCACCACTCCCTCTCCTCCTGGTGGTCTCACTTCTCCCATTCAGACTGGCCCTCCCTGGTCTGTCGATCTGACCATGACTCTGCCGCCACAGTTCACTGATGAGGTTGGCTTTATCCTTTTCCAGGGTGTATTTCACATTTTAAGGACGTCACTTTCGGTGTCAATGGAGGCGTTCTTCTCGCTTCTCTCGCAGCGAAAGACGTCCCTCAACCTGTTCCCGTCGACCCCAAGTTGCTGGGAAGAAAGGTGAGATGGTCCTGGAGAATGAAGAACCATGTTACAGACTAAAACCATTTCAGATGGTAGGTGCAATGATCACTGATTTCGTCCCGAACACTTTCTTCTCACACGTTTTCGATTTTGGAATCGGAGAGATCGATTACAAGTAAGTTGCCTTCAATTCAAACTCTTCATGATCGTGTCCTACGTAAATATACATTCCAGAGTCCACCCCGAGCACCTTCCCTCCTCTCTTCGATCACTAGCCAAACTTCTTTGTGGAGGATGCCATCTGCAAGTGACTGGCAGTCTCACTCGGTAGGGAATCTAATTCACCTGAAAAATATTAGAATTGATATTGATGAATGCTCATTCTCTAAGGAGAGAAAAAAATAGTATAATTGTTTTTTTTAGCAAGCCCGTCGTAGAAATGGACGACAAACTGGGTGCTCGTGTGTCTCTCGCAGCGAATGTTTCCATTCTCTTCCATGGAAAGAAGATCAGCTACGATGTCATCAATGCGACTACGGATATGCATCTGACGGTGGGATATAGTTTCAAGAAGTCAGCGAGATAAAATCATGATCCTCTTTCAGTTGAAGCCGACAATTCGTCACAGTCGCATCTACGGTGACGTCGCCCTGACGAGTGTCGACTTCGATATCAAGAATGTATGGGAAATATTATGATTACTAGGGTTGATCATTCGGCTCTCGGAATGGCCGACAAAATAATTCAATTATCTCCACCATTCCGGAACGAGAGTCGAACAAAGGATTTCTCATTGTTCGCATCGACTCTCGTTCCGGAATGGCCTTTGTTCGTTTTTAATCCGTTCCGGAATGAGACGATAATTGAATTAAAAGTTCGGATTTTCCGAATTCCGTTCCGTTTCGTCAACCCTAATGATTACATACATACAAGCTGAATAATTGCCCTTGTGACTGTCAAATAACTAACGAAAAATCTACCTTTTTTTAAATTTCAAGGATACAATGAGGAAAAATCATTTGTGAAAAAATTACTACTAGTCCCTCACTATCAATTTGTTTCTTGCAATAGCCCAGTAAATGTCATTTTTCACACTCTATCTTCTATCTCTCAGCTCGGAATGGTTGGCGCCCTGGCTGCTCCTCTCGAGAAGTTCATGTCATTCGTCGTTCCTCGTACGATGTGGCCCGCTATCAGGAAGAGAATACGATTCGCCATGCACCAGAGAGGTCGGACTAATATTTTATTATGTAATCATAATCAATTCTTGCCCTCTTCTATCACATGCTCTTCTAGGTAAGAAGAGACTATGGTCCATAGTTATTCTTTATTGTACGCAATCCATTTTCTATTCAGGTATCAAATTGCCCGTTCTCTGTGGTGTTTCTCTCCATGATTTCTCCCTTTCGTACACTGATCGTGCGGCCATCCTTCAGTCGGATCTCGCATTCGATCTGGAATTGTTCCTCAAGAAGTTCAAGGTGAGTAGGCAGAGATCGATCAGATTGAGTTCATTTTTTGGACTGATTAACAAAAAATATATGTTCTAACAATAAAATCAATACAGGCTCACGTCAACAGAAAGACTTTCGAATCGAGTGGAAAGGAACTTTATGCGAAGAGAAGATAAAGAAAATGATTATGAATACTGCCATTACATTGTGCTCTTATTACGGTTATGAATGATTGTTCAGGATAAAGCTAATGTCGACGTTACAAATGTATAAAGTTTTCGACGATAAAATACGGCGATTCCTCACGTTTCACTAAATGTAAACGAAGAGGAGATAGTGAGTAAATTGAAGAGAAACGAGAATGATTGAATGAATGTTTGATCGAATCAGTGTATACTTCTAGCAGAGTTGATGGACAGTAGTTCATTCTGACGTGTCTTCAGTTGCTACGTTCGGTGTCCAGTGCCAAATATTTTCAGAAAGATGAACATTCTCGGGCTGTCAATTCTTGTTCTCATTTCACTCTGTGGAATGATCGATTCAATCGGATTCGACCAGGAAGAATTCAAGTCGTTGATCCGTCAAGAAGCAAAGCATTTCGATATTACTCCCGATCAGCTCATCACAAGCTGTGAAGGTAATTTTAGCTAGAAAAATAATAAATAAATGAATATTTAAGCAACGTACATGCCACTCGTTCCTGCCGAAGATAGAGAGTACATCCAGAAAGATCTTTCGAAATTCAAGAACGAACTTATTGTTAGATGGAAGCGATCGGCCAGCAATGAAAAACGCATTCAACAACGTCTTCAAGCGTATCAAGTAAGAACTAGTCCAATATGCGAAAACAATAATTTTATTTCACAGGATTATCTTCGCACAGCGTTCGACAAATATCATCGACTTCTCAACGTTTCGGCCTACAAACTCAGTGACGAATCGATTAATTTCTGGAATATGGTTTTATGATTTTGCGATTATATATATATCTTCATTAATTCTCAGGCATCCAAAGAGGTTTCCGATAATTTTGAATATATTGGTAAAGCGTCGCTACGACAAGAAATCACGGATGCTGAACAAATTACTGGCTTTGAAAATATGTTCCTTGCTTGGAATAAGGTAAGATATTAATGTTTGACAAGAACAACAATTTGAAAATATTATGCATCCATTTTAGATTATTTCTACCTACAACGACCTGTCTTCAAAGTCCAAGAAAGAGTTGGAGACGACTTTCTGCTTTAGAGTGCTTGTACAAGGAATCATGACAAAGCCACTCATTTCGGCTCAACCTCTACTTGATCAAATCGCTACTGAAAAAGAAAAAGGAGGAATGTCCGGTGGTCGTATTATCATTGAAGGATTGAAGCCTATGTATGAATGAGCTTGCGGAATAAATCACCGTACTTTTGCAATAAAGATTTTATGAAATTACTTTCGATTGGCATTTTTCGCTGGAAGCACGGAAACATGAGTGATTCATCAACATTGTTTAGACTCCGTTTCTCTTTTTTTATTAAAGAAATGTAAACAGAGTAAAGCAGGGAGTGGGACGAATGGCCGTATAAACAGTGGATAGTACAGTATAAAGGAAATTAAATCACAAATTCATTCACATGTCGTAATCTCTTCACTGCTTTTTCAGATGAAGCGTTCTGGCTTGTTCATATTGCTTCTCATCTCCTCTTGTTTTACCATTGAGTCATCTTCCTCATTTGACGAACAGAAATGGATAAATGTTTTCCGTCAGGAGGCCATACTTATCAACACAACTGCAGATCAACTAATTATGTGTTGTGCGGGTTGGTGATTTTTTGCATTTTTTCTTCAGAATATTTTTGAATGTATTTTTTAGAAACGTACGCGCAAGCGATTTCAATCGAGGAACGATAAATTTTTCTGGGAATTTTTGCAAATTTCTCGAAAGGAATTTATGGAAGAATGGGATCAATTCACAAACATGTTATAAATCCAACCAGATCAAAAAATATTAATATCGAAGAAGTGAGAAAACCTATATCATCTTCTTCATTTGAAGACGAATAATCTCTAATTTGCAATCTTCTTAGATTTATTTATTTAGCTTCGCACCGAATTCGAGAAAGAAGTACAGATTCTAGGAGAAGAGGCAGCGAAATTAAACACTGAATCAAATAGCTTTCTGAAAATGGTCTTGAGATAATGCATGTTGTTAAATTATCAGTCTCCTTTCAGACTATCGAAGAGATTTTCCAAACACTGGATTTTATCAAAGAAACGAATGATAAGTTTCATTGTGATGAAATCGAGTGGAAAGACCTCATTGAAATGAGGCTGATTCGATGGTTCCAAGCATATAATAAGGTATACAATTTTTTATATATTTTTTATGAATATATAAAAAATTGACCTGTCTGTGTTTGTCTGTCTGTTTGTCTGACAAATCTTCGTGTTTGTGAACGTTTTCCATTAATTTATACCTGCAGATAATAAATGCCTACAACAAACTTTCGATTCATTTGAAGAAGGAATTGGAGATGAAGTTCTGTGTTCGTTCGATTATCAATGGTCCTATCGTGGAACTCGCAAACGAGATTCAAGACTCTTTCAACGGGATGGATTCAAGCAGAAAGCTTGACCAAATTATGAAGCTGGAAGTAATTGAACGTTATTAATGATAACGTGCGAGATCAATAGTAAATCTTTATCAATGTTCACAACCAAACAAATAATGAATCTAATCAATTGACACTCGAGCAATCATTTTCTACAACCCGCAGTGCAAAGAATCCATAGAAGAGTGATCAATTCACAGAGAACAATTGAACAGAATGCACAGAGGAGACCTCCGTATCCACCAAGATTCACCACCACCTTTGTCAACTGAAAAAGAATAGTAAATATTTAAACTCTAATAAATAAACACAAATGAAAAAAAAGAAAAGTGAAAAAGTCAACTTACGGGCAAGGCGGGATTCTCGACGTACATTATGTGAGAAGAATCGGAGAGGACAACTTCAATGTCCTGTAATTCAAGCATAATGACCTAAATCGGAAATGGAAACATACGCTCTCCATCAGATTGCTGATGCACGTGTCGTTGTCGGCGAATTTATCACACTGAAAAAGCAATTACGACAATCTGCGAAATGCTCAAAATTTTGGAAATGTGTCAGCACGTTCTCACATCATCTCCAATACTGCTACTCGTCATAACCACTGAGAATTGTCGTTCATCGCATGCTTGGGGGCAGAAACAGCTCTTCCATGTAGAGGGATCGCCCTTGATCGGAATGATCGACTCACAGCAATCGACTGAAAATTTCGGTGCTTTTTTCCTATTCTCTTGTTTTCTCCCTAACAAGCCATAAGTATATGCCACACTGAGACGGCCGTCTTATCATGATCAGAATCAGGGCTGTGCAAAAAATTTCTCGACCTCTCATTTCGCCATGCTCTCTCGCTCTTTCTGACTGAAGAGAGAGTATTGCGAAATGAGAGATCGAGAAATTTTTGCACACCTCTGATCAGAATGGTTAGGGTATTGACTTACACTTATCGAGTGCACACTTGGTCGCATTTGCAGGCATTGTGTATCGAGGGTCCATGCAACCACACAACTGCAATGAGAACATCGATCGTTGTCCTTGTGAATCCAAACTTACTTTCATTGACATGTCTTGGTAGCAGGAACGGAAGCAGGCCTGGGATCAATTAAATAACCTCTAAATAGAATAGTTGAATTACCTCGATCGTATACGCTCCAGTAGAGTAGAAATTGCCAACGTCTTTGACTGATCTCGCGCACGCCATCGAGAACATTGAACCCATTCGAAGTCGAGTGTACGATTCCTGAGATTCACTTTATTATCGATCCCACAAGCCAAATAAATCCTACCTCCCTGACCACCATTCTCGTTAAATATCCTGGAATTGGATTGTAGTTGATGCTTTCGGCATTGATCATTCTAGAAAGAGAGGGGCAACGGAGGGGGTTGCTAGAGCTCGAGAAATGAGCCGCCGTCTCTTCATTTCACACCCACTCTCTTGCTCGCTCGAGTGGCGTGAGAGTGTGAGGAATGAAGAGACGGCGGCTCATTTCTCGAGCTCTAGTGGTTGCCTAGTTATTGTGACTGACTGACTGACTAGAACTAGGCCGGCCATAGATCTCATGCACTCACTTTGTCGATTCGTGCACGAAGATGGTCACTGCAGATTTCTCATCCCACGCAAGAGATTCGTTCACAGTAGACCCTATCCGGACTCGAAGCCCTGAAAAAAAAGTGAATTTTCAAAAGCCTAGAAATTTCCTGACCGCTCTCGAAACCCGTTGAGCGGAGATTGAATGTGTAATTGATATTGGACGACCCGAAAGTGTAGCAATTTCCTAGAGAATTATCCATGAAGAATTCGAATACTTCACTGAAAGAAAGGGATTCGCTCAAAACTAGAGTATAGTTCATACGTGGCTACGAGTGGTTTGCCCTCAAACTCAACGTGAATCATGAATTCGTTGATCTGGTATCCGAGTGTCTCTCGAACCTGAGAAAATCAATAAATCACAACCTTTCAATTCAAACATACAGACGGTTCCACTTGCATGACCATGAACGGAAGTGAAGTGAGAAAGTTGGCATTGTTCGTGTATTTATTAGAGACGAGCTGCATTGAAAGATGTACTCAATTGATATAATCTAGCGTTACATCTTTGATCTTGAGATAGTTCTCGACTCCATACGCATCGACAAGTTTCTGGGGAGAATCATCAGAGCAGTCCAGTCCCTGCAATCACATGCTCAATGATGTTCAATACGTGATAATCTTGAAAATGTACTCACCGCGAACCAATTATCGCAAGTGCACTGCATAACCATTACATCTGGTTGAAGAACTTGAGAGCAAGTACCTCGACCACTGCATGTTGTTGCTTGGCATATGTCATAGCCTAAAATTAATGATTATGTTTTGCAATAATAAAAAACTAGAAAAAAACTCACCCCTGCACCTTTCTTCGTAGTAATTGCTTAGACAATTGCAATAGTAAGTTCCGTCTGGGTTATCGACACAATCACCTCCATTCTTACACCACCACGATCCCTCCTTTCCACAGAATGTCTGGGCTGGAATTGTGTTTATATTTATTGTCAGCCCTTCATTCGGTGCACGAATGATTCTCACTCTCGCAATTGGCTCCAGTCCATCCGTAATTGCAATTGCAAGTGTAAGAAGTTCTTCCTGGCACGTAGACACATTCACCATTGCCAGAACAATTGACGTTATCACAAGGCATTGGCCAGAGGGCTGAAATATAATGGGAATGATGACTTAAGACTGCTCGTCAAAGTTTAAAGCTTACGAGTGTAGCAGGTTGGTCCAGACCATCCATAGTGGCAGTAGCAAGTGATCTGAAGATGGAATGAGCAATAGTTGCTGGAGAAAAGGAATGAACTTACATCTGCCCAAGATGACATGCACACTGAATGGGCCTTATTACAAGGGTTCCTCACGTCACATGGAGCTGGTTGAGCTGAATATGAGAGATAATATACTTTGTTATATTCCACAAAAATGCAAATTCCTTCGAGATGCGATGAGTTACTTCACGTTTCACACATTCATAATGAACAACATACTCGGAGCCATCAAACACAATCGACCGTAGGTGCCGTCAGGGGGGCACACACAGAAGAAAGTTTGTGGATCCCTCACCTCAAAAAATAGCATTGTATTAGAATGAATCATTGTCACACCTGACACCATCCTCGTCCGCAATTGATTCCTGCACACGGATTGCCCACTATGAGAAGAAATATTATTATCCAGTTAATAGTTGATAGAAAACATACATTCACAATAGAAGCCTCCTAATCCTGCCGGGCAAATGCATTTGAAGATATCTGGAAATTGTTTTTCATTAGAGAATTCACTTGCACTATCAATTCACCAGCAGTAAGAGTAAGACATCGTCCTCCATTACGGCAAGGATTCGTCGTTCCGCATGAATCTGAATTCCTTCGATCATGCTTATTGGTGAAATATTTTCTTACTGAGTGAACAATCGGCTCCGATGGCTCCAAGTGGACAAATGCATTCGTATTTTCCCGTTGCATGAGGAATACAGACCGATCTAAACAGAGTTAATGAAGTATGTGTACCCCGAACAATTGCATTTACTTGATTCCAGTACACGGGTTACTTGCACACACATCGAAGGGTACGACTGAAATGAACTTGGAATGGTGACATTAAAGGAGGCGTAACATGAATATTTTGGTGACTAATCTGTCAACGTCACATTGTAGCAATCCATAACCATATCAGAATTCTGAAACTCCCATGTTTCTACGTCATCATTGAACAGAGTTATAGAGAGTTGGCGCAGTTCCAGATTTCCCCTCAATCCAGGCAACTGCGGGAATTTTGAACAGGGAATTTGATTAAGCGTGCGCTTTTGATTTACATACGCCTGTCTCCCTCCCCTCCCTCCCCTCCTCCCCCTCTCTCATTTGACTACGGTATCTTGCAAATCCCGGGGTTTCCGCGCGAGAGTCACCAACATTCTTTCCTGTTTCGCCTCCTTTAACGATTCGTCTTAGATACCTGTCTCACAATCATCTCCACCATAGCCTGCATTGCACTTGCATGTGGTGCAGTTGTAGTACGGTGTTACTGTAATTCCCGAAGCACACACACCGTAATTTTGACAACCGACTGGTGGATACGTAGGGTGCACTCTGAATTGTTCAAAGGTTTTCAACGAATCTAAGTTGTATTTCTATCTGCCAATGATTGAAATGAAACTCACACAGCTTTGTAAGCACTTGTACATTTTGCAGTAATCAAAAAGATGAAGATAGCAGTGTAAATCATCGTGAGAATAACAGAAATGGAAGAGCAATAGGATGAGTATGGGTGCACCTAGACGACAATGAAGCGCTGACTCTCCCACTTCGTAGCGAAGAGAAGAGAAGAGACGAGGGAGAGGCTACTGATGGATACGTCGTTACTAGGCAAGTGATACCTACCATCGGAGGGGTAGCCAAACTGACGCAGTGAAGGGAGGTTCTTCTTTGATAAATGTTACCTTTACAAGAGGGACAATTTGTTTCTTCTGAAAAGAAATATTGGACATTTTTCGATTAACACTATCTCTCATGTCTGTAGTAAGTCCGTACGTGCCTCTGGAAGATAGATCCCAACGAGGAACTACGAATTCCTTCACTGTAACATCAGTTTCCTCTTCTTGTATCTCTTATTCCAGCCGACGACCTCACTCATAGTCTATTCCTTCTACCAGAGAACAAAAGAAATAGAGAGGCCTTCCTACCACCGACGGAAGCGATTCTTGACAAAAAATGAGAAGGAAATCGACTTTCTTCTACTTTTTCATAAAACATAAAAGCTAAAGATAAATGTAGGTATTCTCAATATTGATCGAAGAGGACGTTAGAGATCGTTGTCGGAACAGAACATTACCGTCACGATCTTTTTTTTCCGAAATTGCTTCTTGCAGTCATTACTTTACTAAATTGAATACATATTTTTCGAATGAAACATAATTTTATTATTCGTTTGTGTTCTAAAATCTCTTCATTTTCTCAGGTCCGCTACGGCCTCAATAACCCCTCTCTAATCGACTATTCACTTCCAAACAAGTAGACAAAAGAAATTGGGAAGGGAAGCCTCTCTCTTTTCCTCCACTGAGGAAGTGCCTCACTTAGTGATCCCGAGACAATAGGCTTGCTTTCGTAAAATAATGATCTCTGCCTTCTTTCTCGGATCGTTGAATTTATTTTTTTGGGATGAAGCTTCGTACAGAACTTTCTGAGGAAATCGTAAGTCTACGATCATCTCACCGGAGAAATCAATAAAGATAAATAATATGGTAACGAGGGAAATGTAGAAAATAAGTGACAATCTCAGTAAGATCATCGGATTATTTTCAACTTTTTTCATCTTACAAATCTTAAGCAACTGAGATCCAGTGAATTTGGAGCGATTCACAGAAGAAAGAGAGGAATTGTGTAATGACGACAATTGATGATCAGACGAGAAGCACAAATGTGCCACCGTTTTTCCAAGTTTCCACAAAGTATGAAACTGGTATACAGTACATTATTACGATCATAATTCAATTGGCTGCAGCACAAATGTCTTGAGCTCTCTTCGATCCTTCATGACCTCTTGATCTTACTTTACGATGTATGATACTCGTCCGACCTCAGTTCGTGTTTTCATGAACTCGATCAGATTCGCACCCTCTGGCTATTCTTTTTTTTGTGACACGTGTCTAGACTTTACAACGATGGGGCATAGAACGGAATGAATTAACGGATAGTATTTATAAATAGGAAAGATCAGCCTCATTCGTCATTTGCTTTACACGAGTCGTCCTTTTATCTGCCTATGATCCCATTCATTGATCAATTTCTTCTATTTTACCTTCTTTATTCACTCGCATTCGTTTTTCCAACTCGGCCAGTTTAGAAAACTCAGCATAAGTGTAATATCATCTTTGCAGTTTCTCTAATCATCATGGCCCCAAAGCGTAAGCAACAATCGGAGACGTCACTTCCTTCGAAGAGACTGAAGGTGGTGGATACTAAGAAGAAGACTACTCTCATTCCTCCGTCATTCCATGAATTGGATGCTACTCTCAATGCAGGCTGTGACATGATGAAGAACAAAACCGTGATCGAGAAAAGACTTTACGTGATTGAAGAACTGAGAAGAACTTCTGCGAGAAGGTAATCATTTTACTACTACAAATCAACTCATAACTAATATTTGCATGCATTTGAAATACAGAGATTAAATCAATAAATAAGTCCATTCTTTTCAGTGTTGCGTGTGGTCAACAATTTCTTCGTGGATGTCCATTGTGCCTGACAGAATCTCCACTTCGACGTGCTACATGCTCCATTGGATGCGGTGCCATTGTATGCAGTACTTGCGCCGATAAAGACCAAATAAATCAATGCTGTGGCAGATCAAGTAAATACACTCCATTGTTCGAGAATGAATCTAGAGAATGTCTTATTTGTATGGAGATTCCATTTAGTCGGGTCGCTTTTTCTCGATGCGGTCATATTATCTGTGCTGCATGCTCATTGCAATTGAGGATGAACGAGCATACTCAAGGACTCCCCCTTTGTCCTTACTGTCGAGCTCCTTCCTCTTATCTTCGTCTGTTCGAAAATGTATTCAATCCCCCTGCAGATCCTATCGTCAATCAGACCAACTGCGATAATTCAAATATTCCATCGTTTTTCATTGCCCGTTTACTAGGTAATCTTGAAGAATGTGCTTCCAAACAAACACCTCCGTAATTTATCTTGTGTACTGTGTACTATTCCGTTTGATGTCAGCAACTTTATTGTTAATGAATGACGATAAATGTAATAATTTGAAGCCTACGTTTGTTACTCTGCTTCTTAGAAAATGCCATTGCAAATAAATAAATGTAATAGCTTTTGAAACATGTTGATCTCTGCATTCATATGGATAAATGGGATAAGGATTATGGATAAAAGTTCATTATGGATATCATAACTTTCAGTGGAAATAGTAAGCCTTTGACCGTCTCACTAAAGGAAAACAATAAAGATACTAAAACTGAGAACCAAGTCGATGTACAAAATATGTTCATGGGACTGTATTCAAGAACCTGCGCCAATTTGATGGTATGAAGTTTATGTTCCTTGCGTATGCTCCTTGATCTTTGATCTTTCTAAATAAGTTCATTCAAACATGAAAGAAATGTTTGCGACGCCAAAGGCTTCATCACTCTTCAATCCTTCCTTGGTATTCCTGATCTCTTGATCACATGATCTTAGTTTACGATGTACTCATCCGACTTCACTTCATATTTTCAAAAACTCAATCGGATTCGCACCCTCTGGCAGTTCTGGTTGAACACTTGTCTAGACTTTATGACGATGACGGTTAGATCGGATGGTATTTATTTATAAATAGGAATGAGTGAAGACCTGTCTCATTCGTCATTCGCTCTACATACGTGGTCCTTTTCACTATCTACGATCCTCTTCATTGATCTATTTCCTCTATTTTACCTTCTCCATTCACAAGCATTCGTTGTTTATTTTCCTTCTTAGCCAGTTTAAAAACGTAACAAAAGCGCATTATCCTCTTTTCAGTTTCCCTAATCATCATGGCACCAAAGCGTAAGCAAGAATCCGAGGCGCAACTCCCTTCAAAGAAACTGAAGCTGGTGGATACTAAGAAGAAGAGTACTCTCATTCCTCCTTCATTCCATGAATTGGATGCTACACTCAAGCAGGGTGTAGGATGAGGATGATCAAGAACAAACCCTTGGATGAAATGAGACGTTATGCGATTGAAGAACAGAGAAGAACATCAGCGAGAAGGTAAACTTTTGTTCTGCTACAATAGTTTACATATCTCCGTGAAGTTTAACTAATTAAAATGAAATATGGTTTGTGATTCGAAAAGATTAGAGAAACTGCTATGAGGAGACTAGAAAATAAAGACTTCCTAAAGAAATGCGGTTGGATGTTTCGGTCCATTGGGTCGTAATATTTATATGCAATTCGAATACAGATTGAAACAAATAAATCCTTTCTTTTCAGTGTTGCGTGTGGTCAACAATTTCCTCGTGCTTGTCAATTATGCAAGAAAGAATCTCCACTTCGACGGGCCCTTTGCACTGGCGGATGCGGCACCATTGTGTGCAATACATGCGCTGATAATACAGATCAAATAAATGAATGCTGTGGCAGATCAAATGAATACGTTCCATTATTCGAGGATGAATTCGAGGAAAGACTGAGTTCTTGATGATTGGTGGTGGACATGGAGTCATGAATGATGTGAATGGAGATACGATTGAACAAGTGAATCAATTTCGGTACCTCGGATCTCTGATTGACGAAAACGGAGGATCGGAAAGAGACGTGAATAGTAGAATAAGAAGTGGATGGGCAAAATTTAAAGCATGCGCGGGAGTATTGCAAGATAGAAGAGTGAGAATGCGCTTGAAAGGAAAGGCATACCGATCGATAGTCCGTCCAGCAATGATCTACGGCAGTGAAAACTGGGCCATGACAGTTGCATTAGAAGATCGATTAAGCGTGGCTGAGATGAAAATGGCCCGGTGGATCTGCCGGGTGCGGATGACAGATCGATTGCGGAATGAACGCGTGAGAGCAATGCTCGGTATTGCCCCGATTGTGGACAAAGTTCGGGAGAAGAGACTTCGGTGGTACGGTCATATAAAGAGGAGGGACAGAGATCACCCGTGCAGAGAGGTCCTTAGATATCAACCAAGCGGAAGGAGGCCAGTGGGAAGGCCAAAGATGACCTGGATGAAATGCATACGACAAGATTTTGCATCCAGAGGATTGACCGAGCGGCACACGCTAAACCGAGAACTGTGGAGTTAGAGAACTTCACATCCAGACCCCGCCCTTAGCGTGGAGAGAAGACGACTACGATAAGAAGACTACACTAAGAAGAATATTGATTCCCTTTCGTTTCTTTGTTCATTTTTTGTATGACCCTAATTGTATTCTATTCGACCTGGATAAAATGATGATGATGATGATGATGATGATGAATCAAGAGAATGTCTTATTTGTATGGAGATTCCATTCAGTCGATCCGCTTTTGCTCGATGTGGTCATATTATTTGTACTGCATGTGCACTGGAAATGGTGAGGAATAAGCACATTCAGGGAGATCTATTTTGTTCTTTCTGTCGAGTTCCTACCCTGTTAGCACGAATGATAGAAAATGTATTCAACCCCCCTGCAGATCCTATCGCCAATCAGACCAACCACGATAATTCAAAGATTCCATCGTTTTTCATTGCTCGTTTACTAGGAAATCTCGAAGAATCTTCTTCCAAACAAACACCTCCCTAAATTCTCTATTATGTTGTTCTATTTAATAACAGCAACTTTATTGTGTCCATTTATGATTGTCGATAAACATAATGATGTAAAGCCTCCGTTTGTTACTCTGCCTCGTATAAAATGCCATAGCAAAATAGAAAGTTGATTTCTGCATTCATAGATCAGGGATGAAGCTTCATTCTGGATATCATGGCTTTCAATGGAAATAGTAAGCCTGCGACCATCTCAATAAAGAGAAACAATAAAGATACTAATATGAGAAAGAGATAGATGTAGAAAATAAGTGACAATCTGAGTAAATTCATCGGACTGTACTCAACCTCGGAAGGCACTTCAATCTTGAAGTTCCTCAATCGTTTCGCCATTCTCCTCGTCCAGAAACCATCGATCTGCAATATATTTGATACTAATGCAAGAATGGATGATCAGCTCACCATATCTTGTGGAAAGATGCGAATGATTACACTGTTTAGAGTATATTTTACACTGTAATGGATCGATTTGGGGAGGAGAAAATACGAAGGAACAATTTGACTGTATGAATCGAAGTTCTTCTCTCGGACACCATTCACTTCAGTTGGATTGATTCTGAATGGCAGTTAAATATTCACGCGATCAAGGTTTGCGTACTCTGCTATTCTGCATGGCTTCTCAATCATGTTCATTTCTGAGTAAGCACCCCAGGAGGGTTGCGATGCTTGGCTCTGCACAGAATTGACGAAGAACTTGCACACTATCAGGTATGAATTTCAATGGCTGGTCGCCCAGGAGGAAGCGAATTGTCTGAAAATTCCCACATTCAATTACATTTAGTCTCGAAATGCCAGCGACCTCTTCATTGAAAATATCAGGTACAGGAATGATGAAACTCCTTGCTCCTTCCCTCAATGAAAGCACAAGTTCGGAAAATGACCTGTAAATGATTTCCTCCTCCATGTATCGTCGAAATCGCGTACGTTAGTCTTCCCTGCTTCTTGATGATATTATTGCCTCTGAACCCGGCAGCATGATGAAATACAACCATCGTCAGCGAGATTAGCATGGTGATCTTGACCATTTGTCGTATGAATGGCGTGGCTGTAAGGGTAGTATTACTTGTTTATCCCCTTGCACCCACCTAGAGAATGCTGTCCATTCTTGAGTAGGATCATGCAAACACTGGTCACAGCGTAGCCAACGAAGAGAAGAAGCAGCGAATTCCATCGAAAAACAGTGAAGAAAGTGAGCTCCGATCCCTCTAATTCGTCACTTCTCTGACGCTCGGCGAAGAATATCTTGAAATTGAGTTGATTTTACGACAAGATAATCACTGACCGAACTGTATCGAATGGGATTGCTTGCGTAGAACTGGTGGACGGTTTCGGGTGTTAATTGAGAGCCATCAAGTCGAGTGGTAGTTCGCATCGCAGAAATATTAGCGTAGGTGCTCTGACGATCTGAAAAATGTTCATGAAATGGTAGGAGTTAAACAACATGACTGACTTATCTCCCTACTAAAGACGAGATCTCTTCCTAATACTTCAGCAACAACCTTCCACAATTCAACGTAGATCCCGGAGATTCCAATGATATCCGGGCCAATAACATACGGATAGAATTGACCCTCATATTCGACTATCAACGAAGACATGGAGGGAAATGGGAATGAAGTAAAGTAGAGACAGGCGGAAGTTACTTATTCACACGATGAGGAAGAGGAAGGAAGCGTGAGAATGTCAGAATGGAAGCACATGGCACAGTGACTGCTATTTTAAAATTATTATTTTTATTTACAATTTATTTACAATGCATACATACATTTTACCCTGACAAGAAGGGATTATCACCTTTCGTACGATATTTACAATACAGTCCAGCTTGATTCCCTCCTGAAAACAATCCGTCCCGGCCGGGCCGGGACGGTCCCTGACGGTCCCAGGCAAATTTGTGGCTCGTGCAGGGAGAAAGTTGGGTCAAACTCGGCGGCGTTACAAAGCTCGTATGTTGTACTATCGATGTATTTTTTCAGAAATTAAAATAGTTCGTTCAATAAATAGTAAATTGATGTGGAAGTGTCGTCAGTTTTGCGAAAAACAGGTTGAAGATTACGGTAAGTAAATTCGTCAACCTGAATCTTTCAAAATTTTCGCATTTCCCCAAAAATTGATGACACTTCAATACCAATTTTCTATTTATTGAACAAACTATTTTAAATTCTGAAAAAATACATCGATAGCACAACATACGAGCTTTGTAACGCCGCCGAGATTGACCCAACTTTCTCTCTGCACGGGCCACAAATTGGCCTGGGACCGTGAGGGACCGTCCCGGCCCGGCCGGGACGGATTGTTTTCAGGAGGGAACAAAGCTGGACTGTATACTCGCTATGATTGGATGCAATCGCCTACCTCTATTAGAGAACCGCTGCGCAATCATTTCCATTAGAAATACAAGTATCGATAAGATTGAAAGCCCTAGGAAAACGTAGAAAATAATGGCGAGTCTGAAGAGGTTCATTGGTCGGAAATCAGCGGACGTAACGACCAGGGGAGGTTTGAAATTGCGAAGGCGTTTAACGTGACGGGGAATCCAGAATTCGTCGATCTAGAAAAGGTTAAAAATACTTTTTTTCGAAATAATTGCTAACTCGATCCTGAGTGAAGAGTTTCGAAAGCACTTCATTCACAGTGTAAACTGTCCATCTGTCGATATTCTTTGCGAATACGTAATGAGTTG
Organism: Pristionchus arcanus; assembly: GCA_900490705.1. Lineage (NCBI taxonomy): Eukaryota > Metazoa > Nematoda > Chromadorea > Rhabditida > Neodiplogasteridae > Pristionchus > Pristionchus arcanus. Next base: position 173,042 of record LS488562.1, on the reverse strand, counting down.
AGAAAGTATGGGCGAATGTCTCCAATCCCGGGACTTCATCTCCAATGTTGTCTGATAGTTTCACGCTAAACATTGTTAGCCATTCCTTGTTAACTTTTTAATAGTTACCCAACAAGTGAGCAAGGATTCTGAATGAGGTTCATCTCCATAATCCAGTTCAATGGCATTCCAGTCACCGCCTTCGGGTCTTCACAAATCTTGGTTAGGAGTGCCGCAGTATCAGGCACTGTATGAATGTTCTTTGCACCAATCAAGAGGTCGTACACCTGAATGTATATTTCGCTATTATGTATATAGTTTAAAAAGACACAATACGTCGTCGAGTACGAAACCAGGTGCATCAGTCCAGAATTCTCGTGAACCATAATGCAAACCCTCGATAAGACCGGTGAAAGATCTGAATAGTTGATTTCAGAAGAGCTATAATATTTAGACTAACGTCTCCTTGCCAGGTTTGATCACGACGTTATTCCCTTGAAATCCTGCCCCATGATGAAACACAATTACCGTGAGACAAAGGAGAAATATCATTTGAACGATTAGAGTGATGAACTTGGCGACTGAAATTACATAACAAAACTTTTGTAAAATTATGCAAAAACTCACTAGTTGATTGAGCGATTTGCAGTAGCAAAGCGACGCAGATTGAGGAAATGGCGTTAGAGATAAAGATTAGTGCGATAGTTTCCCATTTGAAAACAGTGAAGAAGGAAATTTCTGATTCTTCCAAGTCACCCGCTCGCTGTCTCTCGTATAGAAGATCCTAAATTGAATGTCAATTTTCAAAGATGGAGTTTTTTGAAACGTACTATGCTGAATCTGATAGCATTGCTGTATGCAAATGTCTTCACTCGATCAGCATTCAATTTTGTTCCATCCATTCTTGTAAGAGTGCTTCCTTCAGTGATGTTACGTAGAGTGGATTTCGAATCTTGAATTATGTATGCGATTGTAGAGTACAATTGAATACTCACCAACTTCCTTTTGAAAAATAAATTCAGTATGCAAAGCATCTGCAACAATTTTCCAGAATTCAGTGAATACTCCGGCGAGATTGGAATCATCGTCAAGGAAGATGAATGGATATCCACCCTCATACTCAATTATGAGAGACATGAAGAAAACGGGATGGAAGAGGTGAAATGCCAACGGGAGAAAAGAGTAGAATATTAGAGAAGAACAGAATATTTATAGTGGGAAGGGCATGGGTGGGCCGGAAGCTCAAACAACAAAAGACAACATCGGCAACGGGTAAGAAACAGCACATTTCACAGCGATTAAAATAGAATGACTCTTCTCTATTTTTGACTCAGCCATTCTCATTCTCAAACCACTCCACAATTGCGTGGATCAACAATCATAGAAGTTCCAATACATTTTTTCAATATAAATTTATCGATTCATCACAAATAATTAGAACTTAGGTTCATAGTTTCAATGAGGCATCACATCGTTCGAATCAGCACGAACAGTCTTGAGAAACTTCATGAGCGGAGTTCCTCCCGTTCCCGATTCAGATGAATTCGTTGACTGACTAGAGATGAAGAGGGATACCTGCAATGGATGTTTATCCCAAGCTATTAGACCTTCAAATTTGTAAAAAAAAGGTAAAAACGAACAGCTCTAATGTGCATTGAGCGGAAATTGTCGAGAGCTCTGAGCGCATCGGGAAACCGAAGATGAGAATGAATGAGAGATTGAAGAGGAGATGATTGAGCAGTTGACTGAATCGGGATGGATTACGATAATTATGACTACTATGCACAACCTCAATCCACTCGATGAATGATCTGTGAGGGGCGGGCATGAAGTCACGTTGCTCACGAAGGAACGCCTCTTCCGCTCCTGGAATGCATATTTCTATTAGTTCAGAAATGCACTAAATGGAAAACTTCCCCATCGCATCTCATTGTCAGAACAATTGCAGACGTGCAACGCTGTTCAAAAATACAGAGTTCGCACGAGCTAGGTGATATCTCACCACGAACTAGAAAATCGAGCAACACTAGAGAACACAATGAAATTACCGGTGTGTTTCACTCCGAGAAAGGCGTCCATAGTCTGAATTGTGCACGATTGAGCAGCACTCGCTCCGGGGAGAAGAGATGGAGTAGAGTCATCCAGTCCTACAGATTATTATTTCTTAGTTTCTGGACTCAACCCTCATAAAACGGGCATACCTTCGAAGACAACTCCTCCCTCAATGTTAGCGTAACCCCAAAGATAAGGGCGAAGACCATGGTAGAATTCAACAGGAGTGAGACGCTCACGGAACCGCTGAACAATTGTTTAGAATGATCTAGAGAATCTCCATATTTTTCTATTTTGCACTTGATCGAGACGATCTTTTTCGGCGAACGAAAAAGGAGAGAAGTGCTAAACTTTTGAGAGGGATTTGTAACTGACCACAAAGAGAGCTGCGCATGCGTTGATTGCAGTGATGATACGATCGAGCGCCACACCGATATCGGAAGAGGTGGACGATGCACCTGAAATGTTCACTTTGAACAAATGGTGGAGTTATCCAGTTCATCAAGGCACCGCTAGGCAAGGGATTATTGTCTCCTTCGGACCTTCTTGATATCGGACGAATTGTGGGGATCTTAGAATATTATTCAGTTATCGTTCACCTCTATGACAGATGGAAGCAGCAGCAACGATGGCTGGAGCGAAGTCGAATTCCAACTGAATCGATAATTCAGCAAAAAAATAAAATATACGCTGGGGGCAAACCTGCGCATTGAGTGTGAAGAACCAGACATTTCCTGAAGTCTTGAGAAAACGGAAAGCGATCAAATCGAGATCATCAGCGAATACTTTAGATTCGTCCATGTCTGAAAACTATTTTTTTAAAGAATTATATTTATATGAAATAGTCATTGCTTACCTCCACTGATCCTTCTCCAATTGGCAAGACATGTTGAATGATGGGAGACTACCGGCTTCATTCCCAGTAATTGAGCCACTGAATGGAAAGGGATCGATAGACATCGAGGAAGGGATGAGGGAGGCTGAAAACGTTTTATTTTGCATAAAGCACTTTTTTAAGTGAATGAAATCAGATTACCTTGCTCGCTTTATCCACCCACAGATACGCCGATACTAGCGTGCAGAGTAGAAGATGTGCGAGACGGAGTTGCTCGTAGGTGAAAGTGGAAGTAACTGAAATGATCATGTGAGAGGCAAAATGATAATGATTCAAGCATACTTTCTATCTCCGGCAGATTCTGGATGAGTTGCTGCACGTTGGCTCCCGATTCGATTAGATCGGGTACGGAATCTGCAAATATTGTCTACAGTCCAGCTTGATTCCCTCCTGAAAACAATCCGTCCCGGCCGGGCCGGGACGGTCCCTGACGGTCCCAGGCTAATTTGTGGCTCGTGCAGGGAGAAAGTTGGGTCAAACTCGGCGGCGTTACAAAGCTCGTATGTTGTACTATCGATGTATTTTTCAGAAATTAAAATAGTTCGTTCAATAAATAGTAAATTGATGTGGAAGTGTCGTCAGTTTTGCGAAAAACAGGTTGAAGATTACGGTAAGTAAATTCGTCAACCTGAATCTTTCAAAATTTTCGCATTTCCCCAAAAATTGATGACACTTCAATACCAATTTTCTATTTATTGAACAAACTATTTTAAATTCTGAAAAAATACATCGATAGCACAACATACGAGCTTTGTAACGCCGCCGAGATTGACCCAACTTTCTCTCTGCACGGGCCACAAATTGGCCTGGGACCGTGAGGGACCGTCCCGGCCCGGCCGGGACGGATTGTTTTCAGGAGGGAACAAAGCTGGACTGTAGTTGTCGGGATAAAATATTGAAATAATGAAACTCACCACAAATCTCGTGCCAACTAGCGAAGCTTTCAGGAAGTCTGTAATAATTTTATTGGAGAAATTATAGGCAATATAATGAAATGTTATCAATGACTTGCCTCTCCTCTGGGTGTTCCAAGAGGAATGCGAATCGAGGCGAAATTCTGTGCTGGGCAAGGAATTCATCGAGGGATGAAGAAGAACTAGAGACGACGGTTTGCGGAGGCATGATGCGATCAAGTGAAACCGTATCAACTATCTACAAAGAAGGATTAGATAGACGCGTAAAGGCGGGAAAGTAGATATAAAAAGGACTCTTCATCTCATCTCTGACCTGAGATCTGGCAAGGAACGTGTGTAGAGATAGCAGTTGTCGGATGAGAGATGAGAGAATTAGAGACGAACGATCGGTTAGACAGTAGTGTTCGAATTACGGGTCGCCGCAGCTTCTCTCGTCTCTCTGGCCGGTGAGATAATGAGAAGAATGAAGATACGATTACCCGTATTTCGAACTGCATTAGACAGATCGAAAAGAGGAAGCTAAGATCCACTCAGAGATCAATGAACGGTCTCCCGTGTTGTTGAGATTGCAAGCTAAGAAGGACTTTGACCTCGAATGACACACATTCCAGTATGGGAGAATTCCTGCTGCTGCTCTCTGAGAAAGCACCGGAAGAGAAGATGTTGCCGGCAATTCGGCTGCTGCAACGTATGCAATAACAACCGTGTAACTGTAAGCAAGGCCAGCAATGGGAGGAATTCGGCTTGTTTGTTCGTCTAATTTGCAGACACTAAAGGAAGCACCGCAATGGTACCACCAACTATGTTTTCGTCTATTTTGCTGATGCAATCCGTGAATGAACAGATCTTCGGCAGTTTCGCTACAGCTTCGAGTACACTTTGTGAGAATAGGCAATGTCTAAAATGGAATAATTGCGGAATGGACTTCGCCCTTGCCCTTTTCCCTCATGTGTACGTGTTCTCTTGCATCTGGCTGGAACGGGACTGATAAGGGCCAAGTATCAGGCCATTTCCTCTCTCGAATTCTGCCATGTCATTCCCCTTCCCTCGCTCAGACGAACTGATACTGATAAGGAAGTGGAAGTGTTCTATGGTGTTCTCAATTCACCATCCCCCTCCTCCCACGTGACAATTTAATTGTGACCTAGCCACTCCCTTTGTCGCACTTTTCCACCAGAATTCATCGTTAGATCGACCAATCGAAAGAACACAACAAACTCAACACCGGTAAATAGCCTCCCAACGTCCCAACAAACGTTCGGATAAACAACGACCGATTTCTGAGTGGTGCCAAGTGCGTGTGATAATCTGCTTACGACAGAAGGTTTTTGTATCTCGAGGAGACTTCATAATAGGACCTGTGACTGGCCATTATTCTCTGGATTCAGACATGATTTCGTCTCGTAAGGACACACTTCTTCATCCTGATTTCCTCCTACAATCTCTTTTCTTTTTCCCAGACTTCGTAGCTACGCACTCGAGCAAAAAGTGATCATACAACTGCTCTATTTTCGTTTCAGTGCGTAATCCGATTGCGATTCTTTCAACTTTAGTGACTAATAATCACGAGAATGAAATGTTACAAAAAGAAACACTTCCGATTACTAAGGAGAATGTTTGACAAGTGAGAGAATTCCATTGAGAACGAAGAACGTTTGTCTACTGACGATTCTTGAGCAAAAAGTTCGTGCTTACTAAGCGGTTTGTGGGCGGTCGTAGTCTAGAATAGTTTGTATAAATATGCGTCACTTCCTAAGATTCATGTGTAACGCATCTTTCTGTTCGATTTAACGGTATCCACCCTACCGTACTCTCCTCCTTCTCTGATTCATTCATTCAATCTCATTCACGTGCTTTATTGTCACTCCAATCTGAGATTGTCCTCTACGTTTCTTCCCTCGTGCAATTTCTCCCCTTTGATAAGCGAAAGATTCTCCATCGGAAACTCCTCTTTGGACGGGGAAAGTACCGTATGATAGGAGACGATCGAGGGAAGGAAGAGACTAACAACTGGTTCAGACTGATAGAATACTCTCCAAACTAGAGAGAAGGAGGCACCGTATCACAGGGGGTTTCATTGATCACACGGACTTGCTTTTGTGCTCGGATACCTTTTCGACGTAGTGGTGCGTACGTGCTATTTGCGCCTCAAGTATCCTACTTTTTCCAGTCCTCCCAAGGGATCTTTAGTACGAACTAACAATCTTCACTACGATAATTGCCACTTTCTTCCTCATTGCACTATTCCTGGTGTGCGAGAAAATTATAACCGTTGTAAAACGTCACTGATTTCTGATTCTCTGATTTCCTCCTCTCATCATTTCTCCGAAAGTGTCAAAGAGTGGACTTAATCCGCTATAGTTCTCAATGTCCTCTCTCACTGATAAAGTCAGGACATTCGATCTAGTCATCACAAACCGCGATGCGTTTCTTTTCTTCCCTTCTCATTTCACTTCTAATACGTTTCTCGAATCCGTTTAAGATGTCAATCATATATTTTCACATACTTGTATAGTTTCCTTGGGGGCATGGGGATTATCATGAACGTATCTATATAATCGTGTCGGAATTGTATCTGTTCAATAATCTGGGATTTGAGATATTTGGAAGAATTGAGTGTGAGTGCACCCCTCAGTGCAGGATATTCCCTTGATGGACATAGATACCTCCCACTCTCGAGACAACATTTTTAAGAGATCAGAAGTCAAGCTCGGATTTTGAACTGTTATTTGATTTGTTATTCAATTGAGGATACTCAATTCAGCAGATCTATTTATTCAAGCATTTCCCTTTTCTAATAGGACTCTGAGTATAAGAAAAGTATAGGTATTGAATGAATGAATTGGATGAGTCACTATCGATTCCTATTGTCCCGAAATCTCATTCAATTGATGAGACTCTATTCAGAATCTCAGCACAAACTTTTCCTTTTACAATAGAATTCATTCAAACGAATAGTGTCTTTTTTTGTGTTAGTGCAAAACCGTTAATCTAGTATTAGTGGGAATCAGTGATCTTCATGAATAGGCTACTCTATTCAATTGAAAAGGGCTTTCTTTGCTCCGTACGAACACAAAAAAGCGGCCTAAGATGTGTCCAGCCACGAGTGAATCCAAAAGTGCTTCCATGATCTCTCAATTGAACGAATTCCCTGCATAGATCACAATACGTGACGTAGTATCTCTTTTCCTTCCAATTGTCTGGTCACACGCCCTTTCATTCTTCCATTTCCATCCTAGGTAACGCAACGTCAATTTCTTGCGTAGTCACACACCACGAGGAGGTTTTCGATCGTCTCAACACACGAATAGAAGGAATTGTAGCAGATATTTGGCAAAGTTCACACTGCAAACATCTCTTTTGCGCGTTTCTTGCGCTTCCTTTTCCCTTTCGAATTCGTAGAATCGACTACGTCTAAACTTGGGTTGAATCCCTCTAATTATCGAGAGAAACTGCAAAGTGCACGACTGTAGTTGAAAACATGAAATCAGAAGAGAACGTCAGAGCATGTGCATCTTTCTGGTGCTGATTATAGATAAGAAGAGAGTGAAGGAGGGATGCAGGGCTAAACCCAAAAGATCGAAGGACCTTCGAAGGGAGAATAGTACTCCATTCTATCACGTACTTCGTACTCATCGTTAATTTGAGATAATTGACTAGAGAAATGGCATCTAAACAAGATCAGATCTCACAGTTCTCTCTGATATCTCTAGAGACAAAGCGACTGAATCAGTAGAACATGATATACTCGTAATTGTGTGGGAGAGAAAGAGTATAGCAACCGATACGTCATTCGATCCTCCCACGACTAGTGCAAATAGAGGTGGGTTGTGATGTCTACCCTTGCGGCTTATGTCCAGTTTCACCCATTTCGCCCCCTTTATTTTTCTGATCATTTCAGTTCAAAATCATTGTGTTTACAAGTAGATGCCCACATGGGATTCATAGCACCTCAAATAGATAATTCGGTGCTGTGAACTGTAGACTGCGAGTGAGTACTCGCAATCTCTCTTCTCTTAATTTACTTATCCTCGTACTCGCTCGTACTCTTGTCTTCCACTGCACACAAAGCGCAGACATATCAAAACAAGTGCAATTAGGAGATAGACGAATTGATGACCTAGTGAGGGAGATCTATCCATGGGCTGACTAGACAACGCCCTGTTGGGAAAAAGATTGGACTGAATGGCCTCTTTGAGATTCAAGATACCCGATGCTTCCTCTGAGCAGAATTTATAGTGATCTTACGGATGATCGGGTTTAGTATAACTGAACTACAAGTAAACAGTATCTAGTCAACACGAGTGCGTAGCAGGTTGATGAGGCTGTGGCACTATTTGTTTGTCATTCTGGTAGTATCATCATTACTTTGCTTACTAGCTTGACCATATCTAGTAAGAAAGCACTGGCCTTACTATCTAATCGTCATCAGCCTGTAGCCATTAACTCCCTCTCACGAACTCTTCTTTCCAATACAATCCCTCTCATTCTGATCTTCCCCTCTGCCCTCAATGCCCACTATAATCTCCATCTTGCCAATCCTGTGCCTGAACTTTGTCATACTAGGAAAAGAGATTGGAATGGCTTCATCAACTTCGCTAATCCCATCTATTAGTGCAGAGAAAGGGGAGAAAGTTGACATTTACTAGTGATGAAAAGGGGTCCTGTTTCACTCTAGATGGCTGCAGTTAGTGAAGTAGTAAACAAGACTATTCTAGGCCTTGGAATGTTTCTTCCCCTTCCTCCTCAGACTCCGCCCATTCCTTCGCACCCCTTCATAAGCGGCTCGGTTTGAGTTTGAGTCGGCCCCTCCCCTCAGGGTGGATGAAGAGTTTACCCCCTTTAGCATACTCCCTCAGGGCATGGGAATACTGTGGACACCTTCACCCCTCAATCTCTTCCCAGGAGGAAGGAGTACGGTAGCATATCGTAGTCCTTCATATCTTGATCCGGTTTAGCTGAGCAGCTGAGGGAAAGATCAGCCACTTACCCTTCACCCCGCGATTTGGGTGAAACAAACATTCGAATTAATCTAGGGTATCTCTCGGCCACTTCCTTTTTTGCCCCCTTCCTCCTCCTTTTCCTCTACTAATTCATTCTCTGGGTGGCGGATGGGAAAGAGTACAAAAGAGTAGCGAGAGCAGCGTGCTAGAGGGGAACTGCACTTATTCCCATCATTCCTCCCTTCTTAATTTACGAGATTTCCTTGTAAGGGAAGAATGATGTTTAGCTCCTTTTGAGTGGCCATCTCATCATGTTTACAAGCACGTCTCACATTCCATCCATTCGCGAGTTGAACCGTCTTTCCTCTTGGTCAAACCATATCATCCCTTCTCTCATTACAGTAATCATGCGGGTATCACTGATCTCATCTACCGTACTCTTCATTGTCTTCTGTTCCACTCTTGCCACCGCAGCATCATGGGATGATCCTCTTCAGGTTTGTTGACGAATTCCAAGAATTTCCGCTTCCAAATAAGCAGAATTAATTAATTTTTGTTGCAGTTCTGTGCGAAGAAAGCTCTGAACGTGGCCTCAAACCCGAAATGCAAGTGGGCGTCCCCAGAATGCTTTGAGAAGAACAGAAGCATTTCTGCCAGTGAGTATATTACACACTAAAATGGATTAATCAGCTTAATTACGATAATTAATTGACACTTTGCAGACATCTCCAACTTCATGTGCACAAATACATTCACGATGAAGAAACTTGGCGAATTCTGCTGCAATAAGAGCCTCGATGAACTAGTTGATGTGAGAATTACCATAATTAACAAGTCTATTAATATTATTAATTGTTAATTAAGTAATTAATTTAATCAATTATAGATCGTCAACTCGACTTCGGGCAGCCGCCGACGCCGCTCAAAGGCCCATCCGAAGAAAACTTCTTCCTCATCCAATGAATTCGACCAATGGATCTCCTCCTATCTATCATAAACAACTTAGCTCTTCCTCTTAATCATCCCATTCTAGTCACCAATTTGTGATCTCGTTCTTTCACTTTATTCCATCTCTTCATCGAGCTTTTCGTCCCTTCCCTGCCTATGCACTGATCCAATTCCCTGTTCCTTATTGCATATTATTTATTAGGAAGCAGTCGATTTCCTAGTTCGAGTCCCCTTGTCCCTCTCTTCTACAGGCTGAATCCCCCTTGATGTGTACAGTTCCATTCCCCGATGAGCTTGAGTATATTCCTAGTCCGGCCCCGTATTCCGATAGCCCTCCCCATAGTCCTAGTCTCCCCCTTTCCCGGTTGCAATCTCTCTCCCAGTACACTGGTGAACCATAAGCAATTGTTGATTCTTGCGATGTATTCTGTGATGAATCTATATATTTTCTAATCTCCTGTTCAACAAAACAACAACAATAACAACCAGCTGGGATCACTGGTGGAGCCCACGGATATCGAAATGGAAAGTCGGACAGGGGCGAAAGATTCTTGCAAGTCAAACTACGATTCGTCTGTGTGTGATGTGTGAGACTAGACTGCCTCGATTTGTGGCGCTTGTCTTCCCTGAGGGGAGGAATGATAGTAGGTCCTTCATTGATATCACACGTGATACGAGTGTCTAATGCACGGAAGAGGAGGACGAGGAAGAGTCGTTTCACGATTCCATTTGGTCAGAGTGATCTTTTGGTGAGCACACAGCACGAGTCTGTGAGCAAGTCAAGCAGACGAAGACATGATAGTGAGGGGATTCCCTCCAAGAAAGAGACACTTGAAATGGAATGAAGTCAGTCCTCTTATAGCTGTAGAACGTAGTGACGTCCACAAGATTACGCGTGTATCCTTTACATCACCCTCTCTCTTTCTCATCTCCTTCGCATCTCTGAATCCTCTCTGTAATCCCTTTGTTTACTTCTTCACTGCTCTTTATCAGCCATTGCTAGCTAGTGAGGAGTGAGTGCGACACAAATTCACTATGCGAAACCCCCTCGGGCACTGACCGAGTATACGCTATTGCACATGTTTTTTAGTCTATCGTACGATTCGAAGAATGAAAACATTGAATTCGTCTAGCAAACAGCTATTGAAGATTACTGTAATGGAGAAGATGTATCACTGCACTTCTTCGATTATCTGGAGAATAGGAGAGATTCCTTTGAAATATGAATTTTACTTCTCGGACAACAGAGAAAAATGAAATGTTGTGATCAAAGTCATGGGATGAATTTCAAAAAATCTTCCTTGTTTATGTTTTGGATCTAAGACCAAACATGCCTTTGAATAACAGAGGATATCGAAAACAAAACTACAGTGTCAGAAAAATAATGTCGGTTTTTGAACCTTTATCTTGACAGACAATTACGTTGGAAACTCTATCGAGATGTGCTATTCTTGACTCATTGTTTATTTGAGTTCTCAATCCACTGGGAGTTTTCGATGGAAACTAAAAGCGGAAAGTGAGTAAATATTCTCGGGTGGGGTAAATAAGCTGAGAGATTGGAGGAGTTCATTGATATCGTGATTGATATCGAGATGAGTACGAGACTTCTCCTTCTTACCTTGACCTTCCTCGTCCTTGCTAATTCACTCAATGTGTTCAGCAACAACTGCTGGTACGTGGTAAGTACACTCTAATCACTTTCTGCAGAGATCTTCTCTTATCTCAATGGAAGTGAGCTAATGCTCAATCGGCAATGAAAGTGAAATTATGAGAATGATACTGTTGTTTTTCAGCTTGATCGCGTGTACGAAAACGGTAACAGTCGTCCGATGACTCCTGAAGAAGTCGACAGACTGAAAGACTACGGTGTTCAGCTAGCTGAGTACAGTGTCTCCGTGAGTTGTCGATTTATTGAATCCCTTCTAACTGATCATTCTTTAGCTCACTCAATCCCTTCTGAACCTCGGCCGGGACGGTTGGCCACAGCCTCCCGTTCTCCCTTGCTATTGTGATAAGTGTGATACTACAATGAACTAAGAAGCATCTGCACCCCGAAGATTCCATAATATTTACACCGACGAACTCAGTATTTTCTTCCACGAATTACATGTGACATTATGAATATTTGAATAAACATGTTGTCTCTGACCTCGACCTCAACTTCGCCTTCGCCTCTGACCTCAACTTCGCCGAATATTTTGTTACTTTTTTGAGCACAAACATCACAGATTGTTTGAGGAACAAATTAATTAGTGGACAATGTTGCACTATTGTTATTATTGTCATGTAATCATCATTCCATACGAAAATATTTCATAATGTCTTTGATATCTGATAACGTAGTGAAGAAAGCGCAGTGAATCTCTCGAGATCTTATGGCGGAGTTTAGACAAATAGAGGAAGATTGAGTAAATAGCAGTGAGTTTGGCAGAAATTTTCGGAACCTCTCAAGGTTGAACACTGGAATGAACACTCTGCTCATCATTGCCCAAGTTCTCATCGTTTTCTCACTTGCTGAAGAATGGAATTATCATGAATACGTCAACGAGGATTGCTTCTACAAGGTAAAGTTTTGTTTGCTAGGATCAGTTTGTAAGAAATTGTATGCTAACATGTAAAATGAATGAGTTGATCATTCAAAAACTTACTTATTCATAACAGGCTTCACAAATCAAATCATATTGAATTATCATGATATGAGATTCTCTAATTTAATTATCAAAACGTTATTACAGAATGATTTCGTGTTTGAGCACATGGTCAGCCGGCCAATGACCAAGAATGAACAAGCCGAGATGCGATTGTGGTTGGAGGAATCGAAGATTTATGCACTCGCGGTAATCTTCCATTCTCTTTTATTTCTACGAGAAGATATGAAATAATTCAGACAATTGTCCTCATGGACGAGATTGGGTTGGGAAAGCCGAGGTAGATATAATTTATATAATTCAAAAGTAATTTACTCTGTCAGACTGCCTTGCTTCTGCGTTCGTTGCGACTAATGAAGAAACTATTGTCATCATGAAGAATAAATTGTTCATGAACTGTTCCTTTTGTTGGCACAAATGACATCTAAGCTGATTCTTCGATTCCTCACACCATTGAGTCAATAGATGAGTGAGGAGGGCTCTTTAAATAGCTCGATCGTTCTTGAATCACACGTTGGTCTTCAAAGATAACGCCTTCAAAGATGAAGTTGTTCCTTCTTCTCTTCCTTCTCGCCTCTTCGATTCTGGCCAAAGATGTCTACAGTGGCTCGTGCTATTACGATGTAACATCTTCTTCTGTTTTCACGTAGTTGCATCTCTCCCATAGATCATCTGTTCATTTCCTCCCCCGTCTATTCCCATTATTAGACTGATGGTCGTCATTTGTTGACAGACGATGGAAGAGAATTTATAAATTGCAGAATAACACAGTCTACGAGACAGGATACGCTCCTCGTCCAATGACCAATGCTGAAAGGAATCAGATGATGAACTACGGAACACAGTGGGGACAGTATGGAGTACAGGTAAGGACAGTCATCTGGAGCAATGAGATACAATTCATTTCAGATGGGCCGTTACCGAATGGGCTCGGACTCAATGCCAGTGCCACCCGTTCTTCCCTGTCTATGCCAGAACTGCTAATAATCTGGTTTTGGAAATATAACTGAATTGTACCTTCAATACGATAAAGCATCTTCCAAACTGTAGACTAACAATGGCACATACACAAATGAGGCACAGCTGCGATTCCAGAACTGAGAACCTTTTCTCAGTTTTCTTTATTAGTCACTGTCACATCTCCGATTGGATTCGAAGAGCGAATGGTTATATAAATAGTGAGACGCTTGTGGAATCACACATCCTTTTCCGAGAATGAAGTTCCTTATTCTTCTGGCAGTTTTCATCAGTGCAATCGTGGCGAAGGATGTCTACAGTGGCACTTGCTACTACAATGTAAGAGTTATTCGTTACAGATCGACTGCAACAATTTACTCTAGAACTCATCAGGCAATTCATACATTTATTCAGGACAACACAGTCTACGAGACGGGCTATTCCCCTCGTGCGATGACCAATGCAGAGAGAAATCAGATGATGAACTATGGAAATCAATGGGCACAATATGGAATTCAGGTGATCACGTTTCTAGATGCCTAACTCATAATCATATTCCAGATGGGCCATTACGCAAGAGGATCCGAAGCAATGCCTGTTCCACCCGTTCTCCCCTGCTTCTGCCAGAATTGTGCATGATCGATTGTTCCTATCTTTTGTTTGATAATGATTCCGTCAATTGTCAGAGCATTGCTAGCACAAATAAAGCACATTCTTTATTTCGGCAAAGAGATCTTTCAAAGATTGATTAGTTACAGCCAGTTTTACTGAACTTAGAAGGGAACGGGTCGATGAAAACGGAGATGGTTGTGGGATCTCAGCACCATTCATTCTTCAATTTTCTGTGCCCGAACATACCAAGAATCAAACGTACCAGACGAATAATTGTAAATATCAGACGTCATGCTAACATTCGATGATTGCACCCTACACAGATCTGCACCAAATCAACATCACAACTATATATTTATTCTCGATTTTATCGATGAAATGTCGCCTTTCTTTGGATTCGTCCCACGTGAATACGTAAAATACGTGGGCGACAAAGTGACAATTACTTTTGAGGAAAACACATATCGGACCGAGCTCCTAAATTAGATACTACATTTTTTGCACCAGACTCTGCAAAAAAACGCATGAATTTGTGCTTCCGGCGTTTTCTCAGAAATCTATTATGATTCATTAGGGGTTTCACTTTGAGAAAAGTTTTATCAAGTTACGGTACAATGATCGCTTGATCTGCGGTCGATCTTTTTCTCTGACTCATCTGCAAAGATCACAAAGCCAAGTTTACTGCAGAATAAATAGCGCGTATTTCTGGCAGATCTTTCACTTAGAGATCATGCGAACCATTATCCTTTCTCTCATCATTTTCGCCGTAGCTGCAGCGTCGAATGTCTACAGTGGCACCTGTCGATACGAAGTCAGTTTTGGAGGGAATATTTCAACTAGTTTATCTCACTTCTTCAGGGTTCTTTCGTCTACGAGGCAGGATACGATCCTCGTCCAATGACCGCTAATGAAGTCAATCAACTGAGAGACTATGGCACTCAATGGTCACAGTATGGAATACAGGTAGGCTGATCCACGTATTTCGATGTTTCAATGTTTTTTTCAGAAAGGTTAGTACGCTCGCGGACAGAACACCATGCCCACTCCGCCGACTCTTCCTTGCTTCTGCCACAATTGTTACTGAATTACCTTACTGTACTGATAAACTAAATACATTGGTTATAACTCGATTTTGAGCGATTGCATGATACGGTATTTATTTCAGGATTCGGAACTTTCTGCGCTTCAAGTGAAGTCGATTTCTTCTGACTCATCTCCAATGATCACAAATACGAGTTCACGGCAAAATAAATAGTGCGCAATCACCTTCGAACTTCTCGTCTGTGAGCTCTTCCAATCAGCGGTCATGCGGTTCCTTCTCTCCTCCTTCCTCCTTCTTGTACTCGCTTCAGCAATGGAGATCTACAGTGGAACCTGTCGATACGATGTGAGCAAGTTATTCCATTCATAGATTAATTGAATTATAACGAGTCTTAACTTTCCAAAAACAAAGCTGCAATTTTAGCTTATAAACTGATTACCAATTTTAACATTGAAGTGCTTTCCAATTATTACTTTTTCAGTGGGCTTACGTGTACGAAAGCGGCTACGAACCTCGTCCACTCACTGCCAATGAAATCAATCAACTCAAGAACTACGGTAATCAATGGGCACAATACGGAGTGCAGGTATCATCCCGGTCAAATATTACATGGACTGTTTTGTTACAGACAGCGCAATACGCGCTTGGCCGAAATGGAATGCCTTATCCACCCACTCTTCCCTGCTTCTGTCACAATTGCTATTGAATATCGATAAAGCATCTCTCAATTGATCAAAGTCTGATTTTTGGTTACCAGAGGGCTGTGCGGAAAAGCTGCACTGTCTCTGTATTGAACTCATGATCTCATGATCATCGAATCAAGAATCCTCCTCTGTCTCAGGGACGTCGCTTGCTCAGCTTTGAGAGAGCGAGTGACGAGAAATAAGAGAACACAGTGGAGAAAAGAAAGAGTTCACGAGAAAAGATGAGAGTGGAGGGTCAGAGGGAATAGTCATTTTACTGCCAATCGAGAGTATAAATAGGAGGAGAGGTGTGTGCATCACACATCGATTTGCACCATGAAACTCATCGTTCTCCTTGTCCTTCTCGTTTCCGTTCTTTGCGTTGAGGGATACTGCAATTACAATGTGAGTTATGCTGAAATTCGACGATTTTCGGCTCCGTTTTACCCTTCGATAGATGAATTTGAAGTGTTATTTTCAGAACAACATGGTCCAGGAATCGGGGTATCCTCCCCGACCGATGACCCAATCAGAGAAGGATCAACTTGTCGTTTACGGACGGGAGTGGGATCAGTGGGGACAACAGGTATGTTTTTACTTAAAAATAGAGCTCCTAAAAGGGTAGACGTATCTTCATCTAACGTAAAATAGATACTCTATCGTCGGCCAGAGAGTGTGCGAAATGCAGAGACTCATGAATCAAACCTGATTTGTACTTGAGAAATAATCAACTAGAGAGTAAACACTACAATTTTCTCTGTCGAGGGGAATTTAAACTTGTGATTTCAGTTCTCCCGTTACATGCATGGAAGAGATACAATGCCCACTACTCCAGTTATGCCTTGTTTCTGTCATAGTTGCATGTGAAATGTGATCGATAAAGTGTGAGGCACTGATTCCTGGATATTTATTTGAAAAGATGGTACTTACTCAACGTGAATGATTGATGTGATGTGTTTCAATTCCCTCAGAGTTCACAAATTCAAGTAGATGGGGAACTGTTTGCTCAACTGCAATAACTTGGCATGAGATCGCTCAGAAACCTCGAGTGAAATTAAAAGATCACAAAAGTGAGGTTGTGACTTTACACTAAGGGGCATTTACTGTGAGTATTCCTTGCTAAATAGATTCTAAGAAGAAACAGAAAAGTTGTCATTTCATTATAATTGCGACGGCTCTGTTGAATATCATTCACTTCTTGTTAAATTTTACGAAAAAAGTACACCAAAAGCTAACGATAGCAATTTTACTTGATATTCATTTTCTTAGGGTATCGGTACACGCGTTTGTTTACATACTGAAGCCTGACAGATCGAGAAGTGAACCCACAGATTTCCGGGTGTACCCACCACTTATCTACGATTCAGACTTGCCAAGCTGTCGCAGATCTTTCATTTCTCATTTCGATGAATCGCAGTCGGTTCAGTACTGAGCTAGACGAAGGATTTGAGTCGTTCTTCACTAATTTCGTCTTCACAATGGGATCCCTTTCTTCAATTCTATCCGTATTCACGTTTCATCTTCTTGTAAAGAAAAGCTCATTTTTCACGATAGACATTCGAATACTTCTACTCTTTGTTCAGGTTTATCCTTAATTTTATATTTAAATTGCGTAAGATTTTTTCAGATCTCAACGTTTTTGAATAATTTTCATTTTTGCATCCTATTTGTTCCTTTCATTTACCCGTTCGTAGGTCAGTTTCTACTGTCTCTATTCTCTATATTTTTCTCATCAGGCGGAGGCTTTTGCAACGGAGTTCTATGCATGTTGAGAGTACGCTTTCACTATGGAATGGTATTATCTAGTATATCCGTGACAAAATAACTTTCCATATTCAGTGTATTTGGTTATTGACTGTCGTTCTTCTCTGTTCATCCTTCGTTGTTCTCATGTTCGCTAAACATCAAACACTTCTTCAACCTTGGTCGAAGTTGAAGTTGAGATTTTCAAGAAGACTCAGTGAGCTTCATTTTTTCTCCTTTCTTCACGATAATCACTACTTTTCAGTTTTCTACATTTACACGTTTGCTTCTATGCTTAATATTCCCATTCTTTTTTATTTCTCTGATACGCCCATCGAGATTCAGAAAGCAATTGTTCAAGTAAGGAAGATGCAGTCTCATGTATTAGCTTATTTTCGCAGGCGATGGGTCTCGATTGGATTGCGGATGACAAAGTGTATGGGATCTTCAATGGATGCGATAGGTAATTCATTTTTGAAATGCTTGCTGAAAACTATAATTCAGACAAATCTTCTCTGCATTTTTCACATATTCAATGCTCGGGAATATAATCGTCTTTGGGTCAATCACGGCTCTTCTCTTTATACTTATGTTACACATCATCATAACGTACGAATATTATATTTCCCTCATAAATTGCCGTTCTCACATAGCACTAACATAAATCGAATGAGCAATCACTCCCGAGGCGTCTATAGAGCGAAGATCAAGAACAGTATTGTCGTATTATCGCAGGTTCTTTGAAATATGGATTCGAAATGATAAATACATGATAAATATCAGATGATATCAGCCTTCTGCCTCGGTGTTCTTCCTCTCTGTGTTATGGTTGCCACGATCGGCATTGGAGTCTCACCGGAAACTGAAAGTTGTATTATATCTTATTGGATTTTGATTTAAATCTCTCAATATTTCAGAAATAGTCCTTCTAGGTGAACTTTTGACAACGTTCGTATCGCCTGTCAACTCGATAATCTTCATTTTTGGCAACAAACAGTGAGGTTATCCGTAATTGTCTTGTTCAAATTAAGTTTCAGATATTCGATAATGGTGAAAGAGCTGTTACGACGATCTTCCCGATTCGGAAGATCACAATCAATGTCGGATCCCGATAGAAGAATGTTTGGAAAGTATTGAAGATTAATTTAGTTTTGAAATCTCAAAGTGAATGTTTTTCCAATTAATAAATTTGCAAAGTTGATTCAAATCCGCAATTTACATATTGCAAATTTCATTCGTAATCCCTATAAAAGATCGATAGTCCATTCCATCCTCATTTCGACTCTCAACACTTCGCACGATCGGTTGGACAAGGTAATTCGCACGTCTCTATCAATTAGTCTTTGATCTTTTGCAGCTCTCCCAATCGTTGAATGGCGGAAGATATCGAGGCAACTTCTACAAGACGGTATGGTCCAGGGGGAGTTAGTGTCTAACTGTTCCTTGTTCAGGGAAAGCCATGAGACTTCGGATAAACAGACACAGACAGTACACAAGCACAAATTTCCAGACTTCTTCAGTGAGTTTCCTGACGAATCTATCGTATCACAGTCTGCATCGTTATCATATCCTTTCAGATTGGAAATGTCTTCCCACAGGGCTGAAGCGTGAAGGAAGACTCTTCGTCAGTGAGTGACCTACCGTATCCAAGATGGAGACTATACCCCATTATCGATTTATCAATCTACGTTCAGAGGTGACTGCAATGCACGGAGTGAGAAGATGGTGGGAGACGAAGGGACTAATTCAGAAGGTTCATCCAGCATCTTGAAACGTGAACAAGAGAGATGCTTTCAGACATTCTGGTTCATTGCAATTCTCATCTGCTTTGGAATAATGGTCTTCCTAATTGCTCTGAACATCAAGGAATTTGTGAATGACAGCGGTTCGACTCAGGTGGTCGATATCTCATTACTTACCGTATCTTACCGTATCCTTCCAGGTGAATCACACGATGGACAGAAATGGAAAGAAATTGCCCAAAGTTACATTCTGTAATAATTATCCCATCAGGAAGACTCGTGTAGAAAGTAAGCTTACATTTACTAGTTAATTAAATAAATAAATTTAATTTCAGCGAAATATGGTGAAATGTCGGAGAAACTGAGACGATACGTCACTCTGTCAAACAGAGATCCATCGGTGATCATTCAATCTAATAAAAATTTATTAAAAAGTTCAGTTTATTGGAAACAATAATTTTGCGAGTATTGATAACGAGCTTGAAGAATATAAAAGGAAACATTCCGGTTTTTCTGTGCGCAAATTTTTTGAGGACACTAGGTATTACGATAATTTGAAATTATGAAAATAAAGCCATCCTTGCACAGCTCCACGTGCGAAGAAATCTTCAAGAGTTGCTCATTCGCTGGCAAAAATTTCAAATGCTGCGAGTGCGTTATTGATTACGTATTTCGCACAGTTTGTGAATTGCAGTAAAGCTCGATTCAATACGACTCTCACTGAGATGGGATTATGTCACTCAATTACGATCAATAATGAAAATCAAACTAGCGAAACGGAGAATGGGGGGTAAGAATCGCAAATCGACTTTGAATTAATATCTGCTTTTCAGTCTCCAACTTATTCTCGATGCTCACACAGACGATTATCTCCCATTTGAGATCGATACTAATCAAATATTCAATTACCCTCTCAGCGAAGGATTTCGGTTCGGTCTTCAACTAAGAGCTTCTTCAGTATCGTTTTCAGTATTTTCCTCGAAGAATCCGAAATGCACACTTATCGATCGGCTCATGTACGCAATCTTATAACCTCGAATAAACATAATTATAATTTCAGGGAATTTCCGTCGCTCCCGGTCAATCTATATTCTCCGGAATTCAGCTGAATCAGGTAGCCTTTGATGACTTATCGATGCGCAATATGCCTGCTCAGTACGTGCTCAATACGAAGTGTCGTGATGATTGGGAAGGAGTCAATCTGAAGGGATACAATACCGCACTCAAGTATCAAGCGAGAGATTGTAGATCGAAGTGTCTATCCAAGTGAACAGATCAATCTCCGACTTATTCATGATTTGCTCATTTCAGAGTATACGATCGAATCTGCAAGTGCGCCCCACTCGTGTACGATATTGATTCAGGTATATTATTTTGTTTCGCTGTCACTAATCACTTATCGTTTAGAATACACGAATTGCTCACCCAAACAGATCGTTGAATGCAGTCAGAAGACGGAGGTGCAAAGTGAGAAATTCGGTTCTTCAACTCTCAAAATTAGAATCATATCAGAGGCGGCCTCTCTGGAGGAGGACACGGAATGTGATTTCTGCAAGGTAGAATGCGATCGGTAAGAAAATACGTTTATTCGGCTGTTTCATCTGCAATCCATTCAGATACGACTATCAATCGTACAATTCCTATGGCGGACCACTGTCACCGAGTGCTGTACAAGCACTGAAAGCAAAGCTTACGTCCGTAACCAATGAGAGAATGTTAGTAGGTTCAGCCAAAAACGTTGAGCAAAAGCGGATTTGAGTAAACAATTCATCGTGGTAACCATCTACTATCGAGAACTGAGCTCAATCATGTACAATGCTGTGAAATCGCCATCTTTCGGAGAATTGCTCAGTGAGTCTCGTATAGTCTCGTAAACATTGAATACGTGATTCTTCCTCAGGTAACATCGGTGGTACGGCTGGTCTCTGTCTCGGCTTCTCCGCTCTCACTTTCATTGAGATTATCGTGCTGTTTTTCAAGGTTCGATGTTGAAATTTACAAAGAAAATACCGAATTGCAGGCGATTTCGTACATTTTTAGGAAGAAAAAATTGGATGAGAAGGGACTTGAGTATAAGGTAAAAAGGAGATGATCAGGTCAATAATGGTCGATTCTCTACAGGAAAACAAGAAATTGGAGCAAGCTGCCATCGATAGCTTGAAGGAAAAGCATAAGTGAGTTTGTAAAATACATTTTCGGAATTATTTAAATAATATTTTCAGAAAGAAGCACTCGGGCGCCGGAGACGCAGGAGGGGATCCGGCCAATGGATCGCCCGTACTCAGCCCATCTCCTGGTATTCATCCTGTCCATTTTATCCTGAGCTGTCATTGTGCTGATTATTTTAAAATATCTTCTCTCACAATGCACTTTCGTCTGCCAGAAATAATGATAGGGCATTGTGAAATGAGAGATCGTTAAAGTTTTACCAAGCCAGATCCTATCTTCATTCTTCTTTTCAGTAGCCATTCCTCCTCGTGGCGACACTGCTCATCTCGGATTGGCGACGAATTTGACTGCGAGAGGACAAGCAAGAAGATTGCCATCGGCCCCCGAGACGAATGTGACACAGACGACGGGAACGGATGGAGGAGGAGATGTGCCTAATGGAGGTGAGCGGGGAGAAACACGTATAATGACTGAATCGACTAACACTGTAAGCTGCTGATGTTGCCCGAGGGGTAGAACAAGTTGAGAAAATACTAAAAAAAATATAAAAAATAAGTTATGTATTGTGATGTTGGCTTGAAGCTTTGGAAAATATCCAAATATCCATGATGAAGTATCATAAATGATGAAACCTTCAGAAAGTCACAACTCCACTCCTCCCGCTCGTCTCGACGTGTAGTCGTTGTGAAGAACACTCAATAGAAATCACGAAAAATCACCAGCTTCAAGCACCACTGTTTTCAATAAAATATTATTGTATTGTTGCGGCTATCAACATAATTTTTATCTCAAGATGAGAGTCGTGACATGAAAAGAGATGAAAAAGGAGAAAACAATAATGAATACAAACACATGGATGATTCTATTGGCAGTGTTGAGATGGATGGAGATTACGCATTGAATTGGGATAGATGAAAGTATGGGAAAAGATGAGATATCATTTTGTAAGGCACGGATTCAATTCGATTCTAGTAATTGAAATGAGCGGATAACATCGGGATGAATGTGGAATATCAATATATTGTATACGAATAACTTACTGAATTAGTCAATAACAAGAAGTGAAAGAAAGAAATTCGATACAATACTACACTTTATTACTTATTACAGGAGGGATAGCATTTTATCGTATTGGCATTGTGATTCTTGTCCGATCGCGTCTACTAGCGTTTTGAGAAATTGAATGATTTCTCGAGAAAGAGTTGAGGAATCACGGATCCGAAGTTAGATGTCAAGAAAACACTTTATTAATGAGTAGTTTTTACTCATGAATACTGAAAAGGATAATGCGCTAGAAGAAGACACGATCACTGAAGAATCAGAATGCCAACACTAAATGACAAATCCCTCTTGTCTACCTCCTCTTCTTCTGTCCTTCTTGTTCCAATTGAATTGGATTGAAGCATTGAGAGGGAAGATTTGAAGAGATGAAATCCATCGTATCCAACTGAAAGGAAAAGTTTAGATGACCTCATTGTCTTTCCTTTAGACTTCTTCATCTTCATCACTTACCTCTCTCTTCAATTCAAGTAATTCTCTCTTGATATCATTGATGGCTCCTTCCATCTTCGATTTCTCTTCGCGCATTGTCGACAACTGAACAAAATTGTTATTTGCTTATTATTTGTCATACTTATCCAGGGTTTCTCGCCTTAAAAATCCTTTCACGAATATATTTGAAAGACTGGAAACGTACCTCTGCCTCCCTCTCGGGAATTCCCAGCCACGCCTCTGCATCCTCGCACATCTTCTCAAGCTCGTCGAGTTCGGAGTTTGAAACGTCCTCGACGGCGTCTGAATGAGGAAAGATTCAGATTAGAGTTGTCAGATTGAAGAATTCGTCTTTTGTTTCGCTCTGTACTCTGTTCGATCTATTATAAGAACAAACTGTACATTGCACACAAAAATTAAAGTGAAAGTGTTCAAATATTCGGACTCACTCAGCTTGGCGATAATAGCCTTGACCTTCTCGACCTCAGTTGACGTGCTGTTCATCGCCTCCTTCGCTGCCTTCTCGGCAAGAGATGCCTTGCGGACCGACTGAAAGAGATTATTTGAATGTCAATATCCCCTTCTATTCCATAGGTTATAGTGAAATACTATTGAAAACATGGTCTACCTCCGTGGCCAGTACTCTATCCTCCTCTGTCTGTTTCTTGTACGTCTCGAGGGTCGAATTGAGCTTCTCCAGCTCGGTCTCGAGATCGGTCGAGTCCTGAAAATTCGGGGTTGTTGTTGTTGTTGTTTTCATTGCTGTTGTTTATTTTTGTTTGTTTTTCAAGATTGTAAATCCTGACCTTCTTCAATCCCTCTGCGCTCTTCTTGCTCTCCCCTGCCGCTTCTCTCAGCTTCTTTGCCTCATCAGCCACCTTCTTCGCGTCTTCCTCTGCACGCACCGCCAGATCCTGAAGGGAGGGAGATTGATCTTTGATCTTTCAAAATCAGTGACCTACCTTCGATCGATCGGCATCCTCGCGAGCGTTGCCGATGGCTTGCTTGGCTTCTGAAAGGATTGGGATTCAGATTATTTACTAAAAATAGAGTAAAATAAAAAAAATAGAGTAAAATAAACATACCATTGGTAGTCTCATCAGCCTTCTTGATCGTCTCTTCAATCTTCGGAAGATTCTCCAGTTCCTTCAGTGCCTCGGCCTTGTTCTTCTGAGTGCGCTCGTCGAATTCTGTAATTTATTTTATTTATAATTTATATTTTAAAAAACACAAATCAACGAACCATTGAGAGTGTCGAAGGTGTTCTTGGCATCCTTGAGAGTTTCCTCGACGCTCTGCAATGGGAGAAATCAATCAGCTTCCATGATTAACAGTACTTTATTATCGATGGAATCATGGAATATCAATCTAAACGTACATTGACAGCATCCTCCGCTCTCACTCTTGCAGCATCAACGTCGGCCATCATTGAATCGGCTACGTTCTGCTGATCAGTCGCTCCCTGGAATTGCATTTTGACCTCCGTTCATCATCCTATTTCTTCCCCTTCAAAGTCTCTTCATAAGTAATAATTTCAACCAAACCTGAAGGGAAGCCCTGGCCGCCTCTCTCAGTCGCTCTGCCTCCTCTTCGATTCCTGCACAAATATCGATTAGCGAGTCAACTCCAGCCTCTCCTCACCTCTATTATTGGCAGCCTCATTCTCCACTGCCTCTCTTGCCTCCTTCGCTTCCTTGATCAATCTGTCCGATTCCTCACGGAGCTACAATCGATTCATGAGACTACAGTATGATGTGTATTCTACCGTACCTTCTTGGGATCGACATTGGGCAGTTTGAGTCCTTCAACAGAGGTGAGTGCCTCGGCAGCAGCATTATTAGCAGCCTCAGAAGCCTTCTTCTGCTCGAGAGCCAGTTCCTGCGAATGGGAAAAGTCAGTTTGCAATTACAAGTCCCAATTTTACCTTTGTTCTCTCCAACGAAACCTTCAGTTCCTCTTCCTTCTGCTTCATCTCAGCGATCTGACGAGAGATGTTCTGGCCTGGAATAAAGTCAGTGATCGATCCATCATCTTCGTGCTACCGTACCTCCAAAGATGGCCTCCTTGGCCTCGCTGTGTGCCTGTTTCGCCTGTCCATAGGCCTCATTGGCCATCTTCTCAATCTCAGCGGCCTTCTTCTCTTGCTTCTCTGCTTCAGAACGGGCCTTCTCGGCGAGTTTGGACATCTGAAAGGGGTGATAAAATCAATAATCAGAGAGATAAAGTGATAACAAACCTGCTCGTTCTGCTCTCCGAATTGCTTGGAAGCCTTCTCAGCAGCGGCCAATTGGGCGTTTCCTTCCGTTTCGAGGTACGAAAGAGCGCGTTCAAGTTCCTCCTGAAACAGCTTGATTTTAATCTAATTTCTCAATGAAAAAATGCACATTGAGTGGCGTCGTTTCGTATTGATACAACCATGTTCCAATTTTGCGTTCTATTATATTTTTCCCTAGTATCGACTCTTCCTCCATACCTTAGCCTGTTTGTGCATTATCTTCCATCTCTGAAGGGACTGCGATGCATCTGCCGCAGTCTTCTTCGTCGACTCAACGAGCGAATCCACCTGGAATTCAAGCCAATTTCATTAGAAGATCTCGTTAGTCGCTCGCGTCTCTCTGCATACGATCCTCACCTCCTTCACATTCTTCATGGCGTCCTTGACGTCCTTCTTCAGCTGAGCGACCTTTCCGACGATTGCCGCCTCGTCAGCGGCTGAAATTTATTTATTTTAAATTTATTAGTGTAATCAATATATTTTTAACAAAAAAAATTGTTCCTAACCGAGGGTCTTCTCGACTTCCTTCACCAACTTGCTCACTTCAGCTCCCACATTCTCGACCTTGGACTTGAATTCGTCATCGTCAACCTGGAATATTCTTTTATCGATATCGTTTTAGATTTCACAGTTAGGTAAACCATTGAAAGGTGGCCGAGATAGCATAAAAATTATTTAGATAAACGAACGGGTGCGGGATTCTCGATGATCTCGTTCAGGGTGTTGTTCAGAGCGCCGATGGACTCACTGGAAAAAGTTGCTTACCGGTTTCTCAATATCTCCGAAAAATACTAACCGGAATCCATTGACTCTGCTCTGGATGAGTGTATAGCAGTCATCGCAAGGCTTGCATCCTCCTCTCAGATCGAATCGATTCTCCGCACATTCATCACAACGACGACCCTGGATGTGATCGTGACACAGGCATTGACCTGCAACGGAGAGGGTACGGTAGGTCAGGGAAGAGTACGGTAGGTCCTTAGCCTGTTTGTGCATTATCTTCCATCTCTGAAGGGACTGCGATGCATCTGCCGCAGTCTTCTTCGTCGACTCAACGAGCGAATCCACCTGGAATTCAAGCCAATTTCATTAGAAGATCTCGTTAGTCGCTCGCGTCTCTCTGCACACGATCCTCACCTCCTTCACATTCTTCATGGCGTCCTTGACGTCCTTCTTCAGCTGAGCGACCTTTCCGACGATTGCCGCCTCGTCAGCGGCTGAAATTTATTTATTTTAAATTTATTAGTGTAATCAATATATTTTTAACAAAAAAAATTGTTCCTAACCGAGGGTCTTCTCTACTTCCTTCACCAACTTGCTCACTTCAGCTCCCACATTCTCGACCTTGGACTTGAATTCGTCATCGTCAACCTGGAATATTCTTTTATCGATATCGTTTTAGATTTCACAGTTAGGTAAACCATTGAAAGGTGGCCGAGATAGCATAAAAATTATTTAGATAAACGAACGGGTGCGGGATTCTCGATGATCTCGTTCAGGGTGTTGTTCAGAGCGCCGATGGACTCACTGGAAAAAGTTGCTTACCGGTTTCTCAATATCTCCGAAAAATACTAACCGGAATCCATTGACTCTGCTCTGGATGAGTGTATAGCAGTCATCGCAAGGCTTGCATCCTCCTCTCAGATCGAATCGATTCTCCGCACATTCATCACAACGACGACCCTGGATGTGATCGTGACACAGGCATTGACCTGCAACGGAGAGGGTACGGTAGGTCAGGGAAGAGTACGGTAGGTCAGAGAAGAATACGGTATGTCAAGAGGATACGGTATCTCACCAGTGACGACATCACACTGCGCACTCTCGGATCCCATCGGTTCGCACTCGCACAGACGACATCCCTCAGCGGAGAATCCGAAGTGGTAGGGAGCACACTGATCGCATCTGAAAAGACAGAGATCAAAGATCAAAGTCTAAAGATCAAAGACGCACTTTCTTCCAACGACTCCCGGTTTGCAGGTGCACTGTCCAGTCTGGAGATCACAGGAGGAATCAGTTGATCCGAGGGGATCGCATCCGCACGATTCGCATCCTGCGCCAGAAGTGATGTTGAAGTAGCCGGGCTGAATGGGATGATTGGGCATCGAGAACTGACTTTATTATCGTACCTTGCAAGTGTCACACTGTAGTCCGATGACATTAGGCAGGCAATCGCACTGTCCATCATCCAATTTGCACTCGAGCACATCGTAATCGTGAGAGGGACGAACGGTTCCTGCTGTGTAGCATGCGCACGCACGACAGTCTCCCTTTGGCTCCTGAGGGGAAGATTACGGTACATGGGATACGGTAGGCTACAGTACCTTGAGGGCATCTCCCCAGTATCCGGGTTTGCATCTCTCGCAGTGCGATCCGATAGTGTTGTACACGCACTTGCGACACTCTCCAGTCAGTCTGAATAGGAGGAATCAGTTGTGTTTCAGCGGGTCTTCTTAATTTATTCTTCGAAAAAAACAATGAATCAACAGATAAATTCTTACTTATCGCAGTTTCCGATCGAATTGGGGTCGACGTTTCCATTGCAGTCACACAGCTGGCAAGCTACCTGCTCCTTCGGGTTTCCGAAGTAATCGTCGATACATTCATCACAACGACGACCAGTGTAGCCCTGGAGAATTGATCTTTGATCTTTGATCTCTGACCACGATTATACTCACCTTGGGGCAATCCGTGCAGACAACATCGCCATCCGAATGCACTGTGCATGGACCTCCTTCGGGACACGGGCACGCATTACAGTCAGTGTCCGTTCCTGCAACGAAGAAGATTGATTACGGTATTCCCTGATATTGATCCCAACTACACTCACCAGCGAGGGCGTTTCCGTAGTATCCACGATCGCATCGCTCGCAAGTGTTGCCGGTGGTGTGGTCATTGCAGATGCAGGCTCCTGAACGGATCGATAGATTACGGTAATTGATTATCGATAGACGGCTACCGTACCGCTCTCGGCGTCGCAGGAGTCCGAATGTCCGTGGCAGTCGCACTTGATGCATCGATTGAACGAACCACCGAAGCGAACCTCACGACGGTAGCCAGGGGCGCACGATTCACAGAACTGAATGATACGGTGAGATTACGGTAGGCAGGGTGGTGTAGTTGGGATACGATACCTGTCCGACGAATCCCTCCATGCACTGGCAGTGCTCCACCCACGGGGCGGTGCGGGGATCCTCGGAGGAAGCAGTGAGAGCGGCTGATCCCATGTGGAAGGACGACAGGAATCCGATATCTGCAAAAAGATATGATTAGAAAAGAATAACGAAAAAGTGTTGAGTGGTATCTGTACCATTAGGCGAGAAGGTGGCACGGATCTTGATGGCTGTAATATTGGAAAGAACTCCAATGAAATCCAGCTCAGGAAGACGAGGATGCCAGGCGTATTCCGGATCGGCGTGAAGGCGGAATCTGTAATGATTTATCGATTGATTTGTTTGAAAAATCCCCATATTATGCTATTACTGTGTCTCAAAACTCACTTGTAAGTGGTCGCATGAGTGCTGCTGGGAATTGGCTGATCCTGAGCGAAGATTGGCAGTCCCAACTCCTTTCCATCCGCACCAACGATGGAGATATCCCTGCAGAGATCAAAGATCAGCCATGACGTCATCACCTCCTAAACGTACTTGGTCGTGGGTCTCGGTCCTTCCTGATTGACTCTGAGAGTGAAGACGATGTCCTGGTTGTACGACGATCTTTGATCTCCGAGGAATTGTTCGGGCGCGAGGAAGTAGGTCATGCCTCCGCGAGCGTCAGAGACTGCGACAGCCTGAAGGAGGTGATCTTTGATCTTTGAATTCTACTGTGCCTCTACCTTGTCCAGCTCGGCCCACTGAGTGTCCACGGGACGGCCATCCGAGACGGCGCTCCACTTCTGCTTGTCTGAGAAAGATCAAAGATCAGACTAAAAATTACAAATTACAAAGCATACCATGATTGAAGATGGACGAGATATTATTGGCGTAGTATCCTTCGGCAGTCGAGCAAACAGAGGAATGTCCGAAGCAGAAGCATGGAGCGCAACCGTATCTGGAGAATAGGTTCAGAGATCAAAGATCAAGCCACGAAAGATCAAAGATCACTCACTGATTGGATGCGGACAGATCAAAGTATCCGGGTTTGCACTTTCCGCAATCTCGCCCCTCCACATTCGTTTTGCAAGTGCATACTCCCGTCTGGGGGTCGCACATCGGGTCGTTGTTGAACGAGCCTTGCACGTGACATTTGCAGTCCCTGAATTGTAGTTTGTAGTCTAATCTTTGATCTGAGCCGGAGCCGGGAGATGGACACTCACTTGCATCCGTTGGGTCCGAAATCGTAGAATCCGGGCAGACACTGGTCGCAGTGCTTGCCTCCGACTCCAGGCTTGCACTGGCACTGACCCTAAATGATAGGTGGTTTCTTTGATCTTTGATCTCAATAAGTCGCTGATATTCGATATTTGGATAAGAAACGATATCGTACCTCATTATTGCACTGAGTGGCCACGGATCCCTGTTCATTACATCCACAAGCGACGCAGTAGTTGGCATCTCCACGACGATAGTGATTGGGCACGCACTCCTCGCAGTGAACTCCCTGAGATCAAAGATCAAAGATCAGACAATGAACTACAAAGATCAATGATCAAACCTCAGTGTTTCCTTGGCAATCCAGACAGTGTCCTCCGTGCCCGGTCTTCTCATACAGATCCTTGTCGAAGAAGCATCGATTCGAGAGGCCAGAGCAGTTGCAGGCTGGAAGATTGATCTTTGATCTTTCGATCCTTCCCCTACTAATCGATGCCCCCTTCTCCTTGTTGCACTCTGCCCCTTCCCTCCCTCTCTTTTTTCAACGAGGTTGAGCTGTCATCTCTTATTCTCACTGGACTTCTCTCTCTGCAGTTGGTAATTAATCAGAGATGAAGAGATTCCTAGAGAGACGTCGAGATACGTGAGTCACGACAGAAGGCAAGCGATTTTCGAAAATCCTCTTTGACAATCATATCGTTTTTCGAAGGAATAAATGCAGCTGAAGGCTAGTAAGATCAAAATTGAACTTACCAGTACACTCATTCGCCTCCAGTGAAGTAGCCGGCTTCCACGGTTTGTCGTTGAAGCTGGGCTTGCACTGATTGCAATCGGCTCCCTGCAGAGATCAACGATTAACGATCAGATTACAAACTACGAAGATCAGTGCCCACCACTTACCATGGTATTGTGCTCGCACTGGCACACGAGTCGGTTGATACCATCTCCCGTGGACTGGACACAGCTCGACGCGTGACCATTGCACTTGCATCTGAAAAGAGATCAAAGATCAGAATCGGAAGATCAAGGATTAGAATCGAAAGATCAAAGATCAATTCTCCTCACCGTCCTCCGACGGCGAAATCCGATACGGCGTAGTAGTAGGACTGCTGCACTTGAGGGTCGCCGAATACCTGCATTTTTTAAATTAAATTTTCGAAAATAAATAATTTGCTCACTTCATCTCCGAAAGTGTTCATTCGGTTGAAGACGATCATGATCGCAGAGGCAGTGACGAATTGCTGAAATAATAATTATATTTTTTATTCCACAATTTTCATATTCGTTTCTGTGAGCTGTTTTCTTTCAATGCTAATGGAATTTTTAAATGGGAAAATCATGTTCTATTTCGCACCTGCAACACTTCGGAATCCTCGAATGCATGGGCAGAAGGACGTCCTTCCAGGGTGGAGAAGGCGATGTTGCCTCCAGTGATAGGCGAAATATCGGAGAACTCTTTCGTGCACTGAAATGGTGATCTTTGATCTCTACGCTTCTCTGATTCTCTCAGATCTACGCACTATCTCGCTTTCTCAATCTATTCGTTGACCTACCTGAGCGACAGCCTCATTGCCGGGAAGGATGGGAGCCTTGTCGGAGAGACCGAAGGTGGCACGGCACGAGCCACTGAAACACATTTGAAATCAATTCGATTATGCATCTACCAGATTGTTTTTTTTCTCAGCTGCCACTAAATTTCTGTATCTAAGAGTAAAATGTAAACTCACGAGTAATACTGCCACGGTTCCCACTCGGAATCAGCCGAAGTTCTCTTGTAGATGACGAATGATTCGGGACGAGGCGAGATGAACTTTAGACGGACGTACGTGATGTCGAATGTCTTGCCTACAATTGGGAAACGTCGAACAGACTCACGCAATACAATTCTCGACAGAGAAGCCGATTGGTAAAAGACAGACCGAGAACGAGTGTGAGATTGACGGTGTTGGGATACTGCATTCCCTCGTACATCGTCTCCGACTGCCACCATGTCTCATTGTTCGCGTTGTTGAAGTCCGTCAAGTACTTGGCGGGATGGGCGAACGCCTGGGAAACGTCGAATTGGCTCACGCAATAAGAAATTTGGCAAGATCACTTACGGGATGGCGATCGTCGCACACGTCGCACACGCTGCGCAGACCCGAGTGGCCACTCTGCACGCAGAACCTGAGGTAAGGATTTACCGTGAGATTTCAAAAGAAAACATCAGCGAGCTAATGCAACGAATACACTATTTCATGATTCCACAAGTAGCCATCAAGCCAGTAATATGACTAGGTTGAAATTAATTCTCACTTGGTTCTGTTCTTGACTCCGCAAGTGTTAGTCACTTGCACTTCCAAATTGTAGGCGGCATTGATGAAGTCAGGAACGCATCTTTGAGGAGTTCCATCTCGCTCGTAGCATGAGTTTCCGTCTGAAAATCATTGTTCATGATTTATTGTTCGGCTCGTTTTCCAAGTAATTAATTGCCGTATCAATGCAGAAATGAATTGTGGTTTATGTTTGGTCAAAAATGCTCAATATTTGTCCACAATGCTGTATTTTGCGCGCCTCTGTGTTCCGTGCATTCATTGAAATTTCACGTGCAATAAATCACATCGTTTCTTCATTCGCACTAGTGCATCATCATCATCACTCATTCCCTTCTCTTTTTCACTAGAAGTAGTCACTAAGGAGGGAGAGAGTAAGGGGATCAAAGAGAGTAGAGAGAAGCAGCTTGCCACGGCATTCTACTGGTATCTCTCCCTTCTCCCCACTCTCTCTCTCTCTCCCTTCCCTCCTTGATACCCCTCCTCACACCTTATCAATACTCAACAGTACACATGCTTGTGTGTCCTCCCTTTCTATCACTCTAAACTCTCTCACTATTATGCAATCACTGCTACGAATAAGAGAAGCGTGTCTACGAATACTAAGGAAGTAGACCAAATTGCAGAGAATACAGCTAAAAAAGCAATAATCACTTATGGAATGATGGATACTTATGGAAGGAATATGAAATTAAGAGGAAGGAAGATATTTGAATTGGAACATGATTTTTTCAACCCACCAGCTCCATAGTGATTCGGATCGACGGAGGGGAATTGCGAGGCAGGTTGAGCATCAATTCGAATGAAGAAAAGCAATAAGAGAAGACACAACGATTTCCTCCTCCCAGTACCCATCTGAAGGAGAGATTACGGTTGGATTACTGTAGATTAGATTGTATTATCGATTGATGTGAAAAGGGACTCGATCTTGCGAGAAAGAGGGGGACAAGCAGATGTGAGACAGAGTAAGAAGGAAAGGAAGAGAACACATTGAGTTTACTGTTGCCTTTGAACACTCAAACAATGAGGGGAAAAGAGGAGCGAGATCAGATGGAAATTGGCACTCTGCAAGGTTTTCTTCAATTCATACGATAAATCTTCGAAATCAAGACAGGACCAGAATTTTCAAAATTAAAGCATGGATGTGAAGCTCGACAAGGCACGAAATACAATTGAAGACGAAATAAATAAACTGGGATGCAAAATTAGATGAATGTGAAGAATTGGAGTGATAAGTACACGAGATACGCGAACGATCTCAGGTTTATCAATAAAGAGGAGATACGAAGAGAGAAGAAGAAGGAGAGAGAGAGGGGGGGGAGGGAGGAGGGGGTAGGGGAGGAAGGTCCCTTGACCTGAGCAGAGATAAGAGATTGGCAGAGGAGAGAGATGGAGAGGAGGGAGGAGAGGGAAGGGGATTGGAATGATTGAGTTGTTCTTGTGGGAGAGAGAGATCATAGAAGAGTAGAAGGGGGCACGGTTGACACCTCGTATTAGGATCAGTCGAGAGGGGTTGGATCACTGATAAAAGACGAACAGACGTTTCGGCAGCCAAATCAGAATCACGGTAGCTGCATTGAAACAGGTGGTAGGAGGGGAAATATTTGCGCAAAAAGGGGCCGAAGAAAGGGCCTATCATGACTCATAATGAACCCTCTAGCAGTCTTCCACTGACTTATCTCGAATGACTCAGAATGAGAGTCCTCCCCTTCTCCATTAGCCTTCCCTTCCTTCCAATCTCTCTCAGTTCTTATCGATAGCAGAAGGAGGATGGGGCAGCTGTTGCATTGGAGGAAAAAGTGAACGAGAAGGGAGAAGAAGGAAAGGAGAAGGGGAAGGGTCACTGATAGGGGAAGATACGAGGGACTTGGTGGAATGATCATAAGACTCGAATGATAAGAATGGACGCTAGTCTCTCGAGATAGAACACTATCTAGCTCCTTCTGACTACTGGAGATTATTGAATAGGTTGAGAGCAAGATAATCGATGCCAGATACGGTATCAAAGAGGATCATAAACACGATAGCGAGGGATGAACAAAGCACGACTATATGAGGATTACTGTAGGTGAGAATGACAGAAATAGGGCCCGTGCTGTGTCGACCAGATGTGAAGATGAAGAAGAAGAGGATCGTAAAGGGGACATAGGGAAGAAAAAGGAGTGAGAGAAAGAAGTAAGAGGGTTGAGCATATGAACATCCACGCAGATATTGAGGAATTTCTCTATTTTTTATGCAGTTCTAGCAGATTAACCCCTCCCCTCACAGTTAGAGCGCTTCTTTCCTGGACCACAAATCACAGAAGTTCAGTCATCGATTGGTGTCAGACACGAATCACGACATTGAGAAGAAGCGCGTAGGGGGCGGAGCTGAGATGTTGCAGACTCGCTAGGGGGACAGAAAATGCAGTGAGGAAACCTCTTACTCTATCTTGCCAGTGAGAGATAAGGATGAATGAAGAGACCGAGACCATTGATCTCAATAGGTAAACGAGTGACCGAGTGAGTGCCTCTAGCTGAGACTGCCTACTCTTCCTCCCTCTCTTGCTTCTTCTACAAATAAGAAGGAGAAGGAGGGACTACCGTGTCTCCAAGTGGAGTGAAGAGGTCACATCAGGGCAGAGAGAGAGGAAGGAGAGCGTGTACTCAGGCAATGAGGAAGTTCGAGACTACACTCGGACTGAGTTCACTGATAACTTGTCAGTAATAAAAAAATCAGGTCTTGCGAAGCTCTAATTGGTGGAATGCACCGTATGAAGAATATAATCTTCAGCGGAGCCCTATCGCATGATCTGGTCATTTGAATAAGTAGAAATAAATACAAAACGAGCTCATATGGACCATATGACATGGTCCGGCACTATTTCGGCCTTTTTCAGGCAATTCAAATGGGAATAAGGGCGTAAGGACTGGTCACCTTCACACCACAGTTGAACATGTGGTGGAGGAGTGTAGTACGAGGGAGGAGACAAGAAGTGGGAATGGAAGAAGAGGAAGAGAGAGGTGAAGAAGGAAGGATTGGCCATATGTGAATCGAGGCTAGCAAATCGATGAGGTGGCGCAGGTATTTTGTCTGGTTCTGGTTAAAGTTCAGGTGGAAGCGCAAAGGTCAGAGGGAGTCTCAGATAGATGCGATAATCATAAATCAAACAAGTTCAGAGCAGGCATGCGCAACCCGAGAGGGATCTCAATGAGAGAGGGAAGATCTGAGAGACACCAGAGAGGGGAGAGATAGGGTAGGGAATGCACTGATAGAGGAGAGTGAAGGGGTGGGGACTAATGTGTTTAGGGAGGCTGTCCCACCTCCCGAATGATTATTAGTGAAAGTGCGCGACTATTCGCGGTGATCTCATTCAGTGATGGAATTGAAACTGTTTGAAGAGGGTTATTTAGAGAGGAAATAAGGATGAAGCGTAAAAGTGTCTGTAGACTCTTCTCTTCTTCCCTCGAGGGGAAAGAAACTGATTCATCTCGATTGGTCATTGTTTTCTCGTCCAAACGGCCACTCACAAGTACAATTCCCGTGATCGAGCTGGTGAAATGTCAAATTTATTTGAGATAGAAGAGGAAGCCAATTTGAGGCTGCATCTTCTTCTTCATCAAGGCTCCATCTATTATCTACACAGTCTTGACTATCAAATAGGCAGTGAATCTAGGTAATCTCAGCAGGCGAATAAAAGGTAATACTGGATTAACACAAAGGACTGGTGCTGAGTTGGCCAGAAGTTCTCTCCTCCCCCTCCTCTGTTCTTCTCCCTCCATCAATCTCTTCCCCTCTCTCCTCCTCTTCTTTCCTTCTTCTCTTCGATTCACCAGACGTGGAAGGGGAGGGGACGCGTCTGTTACACTGGGATCATATAAAGGAGAGGGATCTGGTCTCGATTGAGATGGAAGAAGAGAATGACGCAATCGAGGACTGACAAGCAAATATGGGTGGATTAGAAGGAAAGGCTTGGGGGACTGAGAAGGCTCCTCAAGAATGGTTTCGTTCAGCCTCATTCAATTCGATTAACAAAAGATTGATATGCATTATTTATCATATATTTAAATGTTGATGAACATATGAAAGTTATGGATCAAGGGAGGAGATCCTTGTCTGCCTCCTGCGTCAGTGCTGCAAGTGATCCCAAGGCGTATCCCTTGTAAAACGTCGTCTTGGTGGGTGTTGTGGTATTAGTTTGAATGAGTTTCACATATTGATATCGTTTGAGCGGTTCTTTGATCTCAGCAACAGGAAGAGCCGTGCAACTCTAGAATTAATTATCTTCTTTCTATTCAATCAATTTAATATTACCTGGGGATTATTCGTCACGGTAGCTAGACCTGCTGCATCTTTTTTGCAAATAGTGAGGACCATTCTGACGTAGAGGATGGTAGTTGTTTCATTGACCTGTTTAAGATCATGCACTTCCTGAAATGAAAAAAAAATCAGAAGACATCATAAAAAAATTAAATACCTGGTCAGCCTGAAGAAAATAGGGATACCATTGATCAAATGTGACATTCAACCCAGCAGCGATATATTCAGTATCCTGCACAAGGAACTTGGGCAACTCCTTAGGAGGCGCTGAATAAATGGTTATTGAACGATGTAATTTTGTTGAAGGCTGAAAAAGTTATCCCGCTCTCTCTCCTCTCTCATATTCAAATCCCACACTGAGAAGGACGGACTGAAAGGGACAATAACACTCTGAAAGGAGAGAATTGGAAGAGTAGAGAAGAAGTGACGAAGATTAACTGATTTCCCCTTAGAATTCACTCATTTTATACTCAATTTCAGTTTTGTGGGCGTAGATTTACCCTCCTCAATTCATTTGGTATCTTGGAATAGACAAAGTTAGAGGGATGAATAGTCGAAGAGAAACAGAGAAACATATGGTTTCATTGTCATTGATGAGCCTGAATTCCTTGTTGTGAATGATACTTTCGCAATGGAGAAATGAGGAAATCGAACATGCAAGAATTGTGAAATTTTGACTTTGCAGAGAAACCCAAAACAGTTTAATAATTATTTCGTACGATGAATAGAAGGAAACGTAACGATGTTGAACAAAAACAAATCCTTGTTTCTGTTTCTCGCATTTCCCATGCTGACTATTGAATATTCGAAAATATTCTTTAGGTAGTATCTCTATCTCGACTTACAGTTCGATCTCATCTTTCTCTGAAATCATTCACACGACAACACAACTTTGAATCGATTTTATATTCTCAAAATTTCTTTTTGAGTAGGGGATTTTCCCAAAAATTTAGACAACGAAACGTTTTGTTTTCTGATAAACCGTTTCAGTGACAAAAATATGAACTACTGTTTAAATCCAATTTTTAGAAAATATGTAGCTGATCTTTTGATGCTTACGGGCACGATTCGGACTTGTAGTTCACAAAAACGAGAAAATAATTTTTATTTTATTTTTCCGTCATTTTAATTCAATCGATATTCCAGTTTCTCGTTTCGTGGCTCCTTCCACGTTCATAATCACCATTATGAAGATTCTAAATTGATAATACGATTCTGAAAACACTATAAAAGAGCCGATTGATCGATTCTCTTCATTCACAGAGTCAGGAATGTTTTCTGCCTTCATTCTTCTACTCTCTTTTCTCTCAGTGGGAGCTCCTCCAGTTGATGGAGGCACGGGAGGAGCAGAGAGCGATGACTTTGTAAGGCCTTCTATCATTTTTTGGTTGGATTAGAAACCTTCGCAGACCCAACTGTGGAAAGACATCGAGATGATCAATGTGGCTGTTCCGGGATCAGTCAATCTATTCTACTATATTCCGACTGAAGACGTAAAATCAGAATATTAGTGCAACTGAGGAATTCATTTATTCCAGATCACTCGTATTCATTCTGCTGCAAATGTCACGATCTGGAATGTTAGAATGGTATTGACGGAATGCAGAAAAACGCAAGATCAACCGACCAGGGTAAATCGAATTCGTTAAATATTTCAATAATATAATTGTGTATAGAACTGCAAACATGCCGAGGGCAAACCCGATGTCTACTTCACACTGAAAAGGGAGGAGGAAAGCCCTATTTTCGTGCAGTATACAGCGTGGAAAGTGTGTGGTTGAATGATTAATGGAAGTCATCGACGATAAATATATTTCAATTTAATTCGTCTCTTCCACAAAAAACGGATGCAATACATATCATTTTTTTAAATTACTCTCGGAAGAGCAAGAGAGCTTACAAGATTGATACCACACATTTAGAAAACTAGCTAATTCTTGCAAAAAGGCGAGGTTATTTCAAAATGAAATAATGTCTGGCAACGTAGCTTGAATTTCATCCAGTTTACATAGAAGTTTTCGTTGATCGACTCTTCCCATTTTTTTCTTGTATTTTATTATGAAATTTACTCTTTCAATCAAAGAATATACACAATCGATTTTCAATGATCTTTCGTTTGTAGCTGAACGAAAGAAGAAAGATGCGCAGAGTGCTCTTCAATATAAAAGAGAAGGGCTCTCTGGAATGCCAGTAAGGATGGCTTCCTTCCTTCTCTTCTTCTTCTTTGCTACATTCCCTTCCTTATCGATTGGAAATTCGATTCCCGGAGGAATCACTTATCTGGAGGATCCGACTCAATACATTGTAAGCTAAAAATACCGAATTTCTAGAAATCACTGGCTCTTCAGTCATTCGTATGGGAAAATCTCGCAAAAGTTAACGAAGCTATCGGGAAGCCTGTCAGCGGAAATACTTATTATGTTCCGGATAAAGTAATTTCACTTTTTCCAAACTCGGAACGATTCTCAAATTTTCAGGTGGAGAAAGGAACAATTCAAGTAGTGGCAGGATACATCTTTATCCTACTCGTGCGAATTGTGATAATAGGCAGCCTTCCAAGGTTTGAAATATTTTGAAAAAAGATCAAAATTTGTATTCAGGAAAGCTGCCACCCGAAAATTGGTATTGACAACATCGGAATACGATTTGCCGTAACTCTGCAGGAGCTTGCATCCACCAATTTCGAACAGGAATGGTCGGCTGTGTCTGCATTGAGTGATGATGAGGTTATTCAATTTTGTAGAGAAAAAAGCCAGATTTCATAAAGATTGTTTTCTACAGATTCAACTGTGGAAGGACATTGTGATGATCAACACTGAACTACCTGGAAATAGTCTCTACTATTACATTCCTGGATATGTTAAATCATTTGTTGATGGCAAAACTGGAACATCTATTTGTAGATCTACATGGCTCAAGATTCGGGAAAGAACGAGAAAAAGTACAGATTATCCATGTTATTGACTGCGTGCAGAAAAGCGAGAGATACACCGACGATCGAGGTGGTTTTGAACAATACAAGTCAGATTTCGAATACAATCTCAGAACTGCCCTACATTCAAAAAAAAAACTACATTCAAGTTTTCTTCATAAAACTACATTCAAGTTTTCTTCATATCGATTTTTCTAAACGGTTCTAATAGGGAAACTTCAGTTCTAAATCCAACGCAGCAACAAAGGATGAAAGGAGCGTCTAGCTCTGCCCAATTAGCAACGTGATTCAACCCATTGTTCCCATGCGTATTTAAACCTGCCCTTAGGAGGTAGAAATCACCTTCCATCTCACCATGAAGATCCTTCTCCTTCTTCTCTCTGTCTTCACAATTTTTGTCTTCTCGCAGTCTACTGCGGATCAGGTTGAAAATCGATAATTCATTTTTAAGATATTTCATTTTGAAGGACCTAATCTGGAACGGCATTGCTGATATCAACAATAAGATCGCGCCCAAGAAGTTCATGCTCATTCCCTCAACTGTGAGTGTATCAGTAGCATTCAGTCATGATCAACGTGTCATAGATTATTACGATCGATACCGGTCGAAAATGGCTAGTGACATTCGTTCAATCCAGTTGCCTCAAGTCTGTAAACACTCCGACCAAGGTTTATTTTATGTTAGACAGATTAGTTGCAAAAAGTAAATGTCAGGCTGCTTGTCCAGTCCATGACACTTGCCAGAAAACGAAGATATTCCTCATCACCTATGACCCAACGACTAAAACATGGACAAAGGAAGATAGTGAGAGATTAGAGATTCATATTCATTCTGGCAATCGCAGTGTGAAATAGCGTGATACCTTTTTACCCCTAAAGTTCTTTTTTTTATTCAGAACCTGCCATTACTCCATACCTTATAACGGATACTGAATATGTCGCTGCTGGATTGAATGTCACACAAGAGCAATGGTATCCCTATTTTCTCCAGGTTATCGAGGTATTTATGTTTTAAAGTTCTTTTCTAATTGTTTTAATTTCAGGAAGTAAAAGATTTTAAAGTGATGAATGATACAACTACCGCTCACTACGTCAGAATGGTCCTTACTAATTGCAAAAAAGATGCAGCTGGTCTAGCTACAGTGAAGACTAATCCCGAAGTAATATTAAATTGATTGAATAGAAAGAAGATACGTTACTTCTAGACATGCGCGCCTCTTCCCAAAGAGAAGATTGTTTCACCCCTCCAGGAAAATCAGTTTGTGAAAATCATTCGAACCACGATCACAACACCCACCAAGACGTCGTTTTACAAGGGCTACGCTTTCGGATCACTTAAAGCACTGACGGATGAGGCAGAGAGGGATGCCAAGCCTTGATTGATCGTTAGCCTTCAAATGCCAATTCGTTGCCCTTCTTATTATTTGCTGATAAATAACGCATGCCAATTTTTAGCTGATAACTCGCTCTTCTTCTTGTGGTTATATTGTGTACACGTAATGAGCATCGGCATTAAATGTCCTTGTCGTTTTTTTTTCAAATATACAATACAATCAATATTGCGATCGTCTCCGCGTCAATATTGCGACTCGTTCTACTCATTGAGTTAGTCACTTCGGGTGAATTGGAGGATGATTGAGAGACGAATCGGAGTTGGACCAAGGCCTGAAATGTTCATCACTAACATCGTAGACTCATTTCTTCAATTGAGCAATCGGACACAACAACATGAACAGTGTGAGATGGATAGACAAGATGTCGAGGTTCCAACTGAGAAGAGAACCCGTCAAGAATATTGTGAATGGAATTGAAAGAATGGCGAGAGGAAGGAGATCCTGGAAGAGGAAATGATAATGAAGATGGATGGGCGATAGTTCACTTGCAGCAACTGCATGATGAGAAATGCCCGTTGCATATTAGCAGTCCTTTGACTGAATCCATGACCGAATGAGAGAATTCGGCGACGAATCTGATTGGGTAAATATTTTCTGGTCACCATTACTGGTGTTCGACTAGTAAATCATCACTGTCCATTCACAATTTTCTTGAATGTCCTATACATACCGAGAAAGCAAGCGTAGAGAATAGAGAACTCATTATCGTCTCTCCCTCGGCATTTTTAATGATCTTTCATACTTTATCTATTTCAATAAACCCGTAATGGTAATGGCACTTGTGACGTGGATACTCGTGGAATGGAAACTATGACCGATCAAACAACAGTGTAATTGGAATCATCAGTGGAAGGGAGGAATATCCAATCATCGAGTGGGAGCATATCAGCACGACAATTGATGAGAGGAACCTTGCATCCTTGAGATCGCCAACTGAAAAATATATTATTATTGATGTTTATTGTCTTACATCTTTAGATTTTACGCTCCTAAGGGTATTCCCTAGTCGAGACCTAGTCAATTGTTGAAAACAAACGTGATGATTAGCATAGAGCATTGCACAAACATCTTTGTTTTCTCACTTTACATGTCAGGGTTGTAAACAACAAACAAACAACACGAAAACATCAACATCGACGATCTTCTCCTCTCTTCAGTCACACCTTTTCTCCTCTTCCCACTCGGTTGCTTGGTTCGTCTTCTCTTCCTTTTTCCTCCTAATCGATGGTACTCCTTCGGATACCGTACTCCTCGAGGCTCCATCACGGTACTTTCTCAGGATCAATACCGTATTCCAGGTGTGATGGGATATCAACCGGTGCCTCAAGGAGGATACCCTCCACAGGGCGGATACCCTCCTCAGGGTGGATACCCACCTCCCCAACAAGGATACCCACCTCCTCAACAGGGATACCCACCTCCGGGCGGATACCCGCCGCCTCAGGGCGGATACCCTCCTCCTCAGCAGGGATATCCGCCTCCTCAACAAGGATATCCCCCTCCACAAGGCGGAGGAGGAGCTGGTCCCAACAAATGTCTGATGATCTTCTTCATCTGCATATTTATGGGAGTGAGTTTACCAAGTGTAGATATGAGTAAACATTCTTGTTTCTTTCAGTGGATCGCTGTTCTGATGAAGGAAGGAAAATGCTCAGGTCCAGTGTGGATCAATCTCCTTCTCGAATTTACACTCATCGGAGGAGTTATTCATGCCGCTTGGTAAGATCTCCCCTTAAACTCTATCAACAAAGATTCCGATCTATCACAGGTTCTGCTTCTGTAAGAATTACTGAAGAGTTGACAGAAGAAATCCATCGATCGATCTCTTCCTTCCTCTACTAACCCCATCTCATTCCCCTTCCCTATCCCATCTACTCGAGTGAAATAAAAACACTCTCGATTGATAAATTTGACGTAAGTCGTATCTGTGTTGAATTCATATGTACATATATATGACTGTTACCGTTTTCGAATGCATTCTTTGTGTTTGTGGATACTGTAGGATTGGGCAGTCGATCATGTGGCTACGGAAGGATACTATTGGTGACTACGGAATTCTTCTCGAAGAAAATGATTCACTTGTGATTGGTCTCACAACTTCAACCGCCATTCAAATGGAACTGACCGTTTCATGCAGTTGCCCATAGCGACAGACGATGTGTTCTCATAACGGGGAAGATCTTCTCCGAAGATT
Source organism: Pristionchus arcanus (assembly GCA_900490705.1). Classification (NCBI taxonomy): domain Eukaryota; kingdom Metazoa; phylum Nematoda; class Chromadorea; order Rhabditida; family Neodiplogasteridae; genus Pristionchus; species Pristionchus arcanus. Next base: position 130,508 of record LS488562.1, on the reverse strand, counting down.
GAATGAGATACAGTGAGGGTAGAGTTGAGGAGGACGTCGGTGAAGGGAGTACTGTAAGTAGATGCATTGAATATCTCTGCGGAATGGATTCAAGATCAAACTGACTTCTCTCCGAGATCTACTTCATCTCCCGGTTTTAATCCTCCGAATTGAACTCGATTGTGCATTAGAACTCCCTCACTTCGACGCAACTGCATTTGTTTGCAATTTTTTCGATTTTTGAGCTTTTAGAAATTGAACGATTTCGGAAACCCTTTTGCCCTATCTATTTGATCAACTGTTTGAAACATCACTCGAAAAGGCAAACAAGAAGAAATCTCACCGATCGATGGGCGACATTTTCCGTGAATTTTCCAACAAAATGAGTGGAGAGGAATTTGACTTTGTCAGGACGGAAGAATGTCTGTAAATATTGGTTCAACAAGGACTTGAGTATACAAGAAACACCTTAGGCGGTCCCTTCATTTTCAGTACATTAGCAGTGTGGATGCCCTCGAAGGTTTCGTCGAGAGGTTTGATCTGCAATTAATTTTAAAACAGTTTAGCTAGTCCATTCTCACAAATAATCCATGATGCGTGAAGCTCCACGATCCCAAATTTTCCTTGATTTTCAACTGTTCTTGTGCAAAATCGATGAGATTCTGACCGTTCCTGAATGAATTTTGAAGTTTCAAACTATCTTGAAGTATTCGTACCTTAGATGCAGATACTCATCAATATCAACTAGAGCTCCGAATTCGGATCTCATTCTCATCACACAATCGTTGTGGGCGAGCGAGTGCGAGAGACGATAGATCGATCTGGATTATTGATTCAAAATGGGGAAGGGAAGAATAGCTCACGTATTGGGATCATCTCCATTTTCACCGAGAGGAAGGAGAGGCCAGTTAACGATTTGGACCAGATTCTGCATTTATTTTATTGATAAATTGTCAGAAATCAGTGATTTCAAAACACTTTGAGAGCATAAAATGCTCACCTGTTTCTGATAATGCTCGAGCACTTGCAACACTTTGCTCGAGATTGAGTTGGCGTAGATTATGAATGTCGGATTGTGTTTTCTGAATTGCAGTTTTGGAATCAATACAAATTTTCCAACTCACTTCCACATCTCGAAGAAGAGCACCATTCTCGGCCAGTCAGTGTACCAGAAGAGAGGAGGAACACAGATCTGACATATTATTAATTAATTTCATTTACTAAAATAAATATGTTTACCTGCATTCGTCCCTTCTTCACTTTGTGCACTCGATGAACATCCACTTCGACTTCTCTCGTCCCATTCACGATTATTGTCACTTTCTTCGGTCGGAAGCCAAGGGGGAAAGACTCGAGGGCGTAAGCGTTCCATTTGCAACTGAATTGTTACTTCAATTTATATTATACTTTCGCCCATCAAAAGTTGACGTTGAGGCACCAATGATAAAGGATGTGGGGGATAAATTCTGGTCATAAAATATTTTTGATAAAAGGCGGCACCATTTCTCACCCGGGTGCCCATCCCCACGGACATTTTGAGCCCTCAACAGGCCGTTGCTCCATTGGTTGAAGTTCAGAACCGATTCCTGGAAAATGTCTCTTTATGACACTAAACACCAGGGAATTTTATGAAAATCTCACTCATTTGAAAAAAGTTCTGCTCTTTGATACACCTCGACATGAGCAATACTCGAACTGTTCCATTGGAGGATCTGAAATGATTATTTGAAGGTTTCTTCAGATTTCCCCTGTTTACCTGTCATCATAATATGCTCTATAGATGAAAATGGAAGTGTAGGGGACTTTGATCGCTTGTGTAGTTGGTGTTATCTCAGGTGAATTATCTTCGGTCTCTTTCTCTTCCGATAGTTTTTCTTCGGTCTTGATCTCTTCCGATGAATTTTCTGCTGACTTTTTCTCTTCAAGATCCTTCTCGTTCACTTCTCTCTTGAATTCAGAGGGGACAATCAGAGCGATTGAATCACCCGCAGTTCGATCAATGCTGAAATGGCAATGACATCTTCAAGTGAATAAGCCCTCAATTTTGTTGAAATCTGAATAATGTCAACTTACTAAACAAGGGGAAGTATGTGAACATCGACGTAGGTGAAATAGTAGATAATGAAGAAGGAAGTACAGAAACAAAGAGCGAGAATGAGACGATGACTAACCATCTGAACCATCTAATTAGGCAGAGCTATGTGAAATGGAACATGAAGGGCGTATCTTTTCTATGAAAATGGACGAAAAAAGTGAGGACATTTGACAGTATGATCTCTGATGCAAAGAGCAACTAGAGGGACAAGTTGGTTCCGGATGTTCTCATACGACCTAGTGCCGGAACAGAAGATGAATGGCGAGGGAAGGAAAAGGATAACTTTCGACGACTAGACAGTACCATGAATTCAGGCAATTATCTGCACTTTTGTTCTGCCCGAGGCAAAAATCGAGTAAAGATAGAATTGTAAGATGATCGAAGGGATAGTTTCGGACAAGCAATATTACACTGGTATTGAATCAGAGGGAGGACAGAGGAGATCACACCTACACTGTTCACAATCGTCATTGCATAGCAAAGAATAGAGACATCTGCATAAACGAAAAGCAACATCAGCTACACAACAGCCCTCGAAAGTTGGTCGGCTCAACATTTCGCAAAAAAGGAGAACTAAAAAACTGTACGCCAGATGTTGGTGAATGTATGCAACGGAATCAAAAGCGGAAAGGCGCTACTTGAATCAAATAATGTCAAGTCAATAACGAATATGAGGGATATTCTTCAATGTGAAGGGGTTTACTCGTGACTTCGGCAAATCCTTCCAAATGGCAAAATGTTGCATAGACATCTCTGCGTGAATGGAGGATCTGCTAAATTTCGTTCGGGATCATTCGTAGAAAGAGACAAACACTTGCAAAATGCGAGACTTTCGTTGACTATTTCAGTTTATTCAGCCGATCGGCCCACGGAGAACGATTAGATAGTGATTTATGAGAGATTTATCAGGCGAAAATGATATTGAACATGTGATATACACTGCGAATTTTGATTTGATTCGACAGGTAGCAGAAATGTACAGATGAAAAAAATCTAATGGTAAAATGTTGAAATGTTTGGATATTTACAAAAGTAATAGATACTTCAACGAGGAAGTGATGCGGATCTTCTACAGCCGCTGTTCAAATATTCGATGACGTTGGGACGTCTCCATAAATCTCGTCCACATTTCGGTACAGTCTCCTCCATTGACTACGAAGTTTCCACTATTTCCACGATTGTTCGAGCATTGAGAAGTAAGTATTTCCTTCCTCGACGGAATCGATGACTGGACGAACATCTGGAGTCACTCGAGACGAACGACAACTAAATAATTACGTCTTCGTTAATCAATTCATAGAATTTCGTTCGCGAGTGGCGATGGAACTCACAGAAAAGTCGCCTTTGCCTCCTCAAAACGCATTTTGATACGGGGATGACTTCTGATGAGAAGACCAGTAGTGAGACCACCGTTGATGGCAACTACCTGCAATTGTATTTTGTAGTTTATGATGATGTATTTCGAATCTCAGGATCTCTGATTTGTTCTCAGGGTATCAGAAAAACATGAGCAGAAAGGTCATGTGAGTAACAGTCTGTTCTCAGACGTATTTTGCTTATCTTTCATCACGTAACTTTTTTACACGAGCGATACATCAACCTAATACCATCATCATAGCTAAATAAGAATAAACTAACAGTAGTGTACACGAATTCGATGTATCCAGTGAGAAGAGTGAAAGCATCTTCGAAGAAAAAGAAGAAAATGCAAGTGAAGTTGACTGCGAACTGGAAATGATGCTATTTTTAGAATTTTTTTGTTATTTTCTTACTTTGATGACGTAACTGGCGATGTAGACGGGCCTCATCGCTACCGCCATCGTGTGCGCTTCTTTTACCTTGAAAATGGGAAATTCTTCGTTTGCCTTTCTTCAAATCACAGACTTTCCCATCCTGTTTGACTAAATAAATAGACTGATGCACGAAGGAATTCTCACACACTCCTCATTTTCCCACATTTTGAACACCCTTCTTTCGTACCTGATATCTCGCACTCAGCTCGGCCTTCGCATACAATTCCTCGTACCGTCGACTGCAGTAATACACCGCGTAGAAGTTCAGCTGGATTTGGGGAAATTATTAATGTCTTTTCTGAGAACATTCCCCATACCTTTGCCCTTTGAAAAAGGATATTGTAACCTACCTTGACAGTTCCCGTGTCGAGAATAACGAGAAACGCACAGCCAATTGAACGATGGTCTTCTAAAAAGTGGTAGTTTGTGCTGAGAAGTAGTCTCTCATGTAACATCTTGGTGCTCACGTTTCAGCTTTGTTCAATTTCAGCACACATGCCTGCTTTTATACGATAGCAGGTGTTATTTTCCAGTTTCTTAGACCGCGGTAAATGTCTCCATCAGGCTAATGGACTGCATAATTGGTCGATAGATAACAAACCTCCATACATCCAATAGGAGAGAAGGGCGGCCAGTAATATCTGTAAAGGTTGATGCATTATCGATCTCGTCGTAGAGATAATGGTCTATCTCTCTTCATTTCACACTCTCTATAGGTCTGTCTTATCGGCAATATAATGCTAGTGATGATAAAAGTCAGCATGGCCTGCCTATCTGTCAAATTCATAGAACGAATATGAGAAGTTATACGATAGTCGGGCAAGAAAAACAGAGAAAATTAGTGTGACGATCTCATGTGCGAATTCCCAGTGGAAATGAGAATAAGGAAGTTCGACTAGATCAACCGAGGTCGAAATACGAGACATCGCCTCTTGATTTCACACTATTCCCTAATGGACGTAATTCGAAATCTTACGATGATTGCAGTGATTCCGAGTAGAGGAAAGACAGCGAAAGATCGATTGTAGTATCGCATTGGATTGATGGAAGAAGTTATTCGCTCGAGGGCAATTACCACCTGTGATGAGGGTTATTTTTGTTTTGTTTTTGTTCTCTCAATCTCTTCGGGTATCTATTATTACCTCAAAGCAGGAGCAACATACGAAGAAGAGTACATGGGCAGCATAGCAGTATTGGCGAGTCACTGGAGAAATGCACTTTATGGGATTTTGACCAATATTTTTGTTCTGTTCACTTCACATGCTCTGCATCACCACGGGAATTTAATGTGGTCAGATCATCACTGGGGTATTATATGTTCATTCATAGTAGATTCTGTCCATTTCTCCCACTAGATAATGCTCATTATCTTACTTGGTTCGAACATTGATTCGGGAAAGAATCCTTTCTCGCTGGTGATATTGAGAGAGACGATTCCATAATGGGCAATGAACATTCCAATGAAGGAAAGGCACCATGCGGTGATGAGGTATCTGGAAGGTAGTGGAATTTGTGTGCTCTTCGATACCCTAGGTGCTGCCTAATTATTCATTCTGCATGAAATGTCTTCGTTTCAAACTACTATCGGAAGGGGATAAACCAAAAAGGGCAGAAGCCGTTATCCATTAAATGTATGCACTTCATGCTATCAAAATTTGCAGCGGTTCAACATCACGGTTCTTTCAAACATCGAAAATCAAACCATCCACTGCTTTTCGCGCAAAATGTCACATCTCTAGCGGTGTTGAGTAGGGCTTTCAGGCTGAAGAATTCGACTCTTCATTCCGCACGCTCTCAAATAATCCTAACCGTTGAGAGAGCATGAGCTTCATTCTGACAGCCCTAGTGGTGCTATATTTCATGGGTGGTCTAACCTGCAATTGCTGTGGACTGCCGTCTGTTGCACGAGATATATGAGGATGAAGACGGGAATGAGACCGATTGTGAGCATGGAGAGAAGAAGAGGAGGACAGATGGGATAGGTGTTGAGGAAGGATGAAGTTGCATTGATTATGGCAAAGATGGTCATCTGGAAGGATAGACTATAGATAATGATACAATTTATACGTTTATGCAAAACAATGCAATGGGGAACAAAGATAATCACCGGTTGGAATAATAGATATCAACAAGACTATGACAGGTAATTGAACAGAATACCATGTGATGAATACGGTAAAAAAGCGGTGGGATAAGTGAGAATTAGAGTAGTCTTTGAGATAAAAATGGCAGATACACGGAACAAGAGAAAGTGTTCTCAAAGTATGAACTTCGTGAATTGACGTAGATAATTCCTAAGTAGTGGTCAGACACGAAGAGAACAATGCAATGGGGAATAGAGATAATCACTGTCTAGAGAAGAGAAGCGACGCATTCATTTCGATATGTCAGCATAAATTCTGCTGAAAAGTAGTCATGCGAATATGATATTCGCTCGCGTTGTTTGACCAGCCAGTAATATAGGTGAGGGTTATAAGACACAAAGACGTATGACTGGGCGTGTTTTGCCGGTTGAGATGTGTCTATGATGAGAAATAAGCTGAAAGATCGTGGGATATTTAGATAGGAATATTAATCTAATGAGAAGTGGAGGGAAAAGGAAAGAAGTGGCGACGTAGCTGTGAGAATGGACAAAGTTAGCAAGACAGCTGAATGAAAGATGGAATATTTAATGAGATCTGATTCGGACTCTCGAGGGAATGGGGTCATCTCATTCTTCTAGTCACACTTTCGACACGAATCAGAAAACACCAATTGTTCTGTACTCTTAGACAGAGATTTCGCAACGAATAATTTTGATGAATTCATGTGAATCATGTACCCAATTTTCCGAAAAAACTGACACTGTATCCCGAGAGAATCTTGGAAGGAAAGAAGCCCGAATTAAATGAGTATATTTTAATTTATTCTGTTTCCATTTTTATTCGTTATTTATTTATTAACAAATTTATTGAGACGAAATTGTGAAAAAAACATGATTGTACTTCGAGTCACAATCATGCTCAACGTAGACTCGAGCCGCAACGCTCCATCCATGCGTCGCGGACGATGGAATCTCAAACTGATTTACTTTTTGCAATTAAAATTTTACAACTTTACATTCGAATTTTCACGACTTTTTACTTCCACATTAGGGCGGACTATCCCAAGCAATGGTTTCGTTCACTCCGATTTAAATTTGACTAAGTATATCAGTAGTATTTCACTATTATCAAAGTGCGTTTTTTTCACAACAGTTCTCTTTGTTGCCTTTCTCGTTCATCTTTCCCCCTTTGACCTATTTTTCAATGCAGTTCTCTAAGTGCTTCAATTCCAGGTCGATCGCTTCGTAGCATGCGGAATGCTGTACATGGCTAAGTCGAATACTTTTATGTGAGTGGCTGTGGCATAATTTTCGAGTGTTCTTTCTCATCAAAATCCTTCCTTTTTTTGTTTTTGCTAGTTGCTTATCATTGGATTCTTGTCTACCGCTCTTGATAAATTTATTTCCAGGAATAATGCAAAATCAATATCTCGCATCGCAACAGGCGTCTGCACTGCCTGATTACAGTGAGTTTTGAACCAACTTCTTTTTTTCTACTTTTCTTTCCTTTAGTTTCATCGAGCTTATTTCCTTCTCTTGACTAAAAATATTTCAGTTGGCAGTGCTCTTCCTTCGACTTCTTCCGGTCTTGGTGTCATTCAAACGTCCTCCCATCTAGCCACTGCCACAGGTACTTGTCTCTCCCTTCGCACTAGCTTACTCTAATCGGCTTGCTTCCAAACAGTTGGATAGAGTTGCTTTGCACTTCCGACCACTTTGAATGATGAGATCTCTTTCAGCAGGCGGAGGAATCGCCCCTCAACCTCCTCCAAGGGAAGAACTCAAGTCTCATTTTGTGACTAGAGAAGGAACGTACAGGTAGGGTACTAGAGTGAACTGTTTGTGCACATTTAACATGTCTATACAATAATCTTTGAGGTTAATGACACTGGCAGAGTACTCGAGGCCGAATCGAGTCCCGATGAATCAGGTGGGCATTACTTGAAAGAGTTTTCAAGTGTACTTTCAAGTGGAATCCCTCGCTCATTTAATAAATTGCTCTTTCCCACTCAAAGTCGTATTTATTCCAGATGCAGCCAGGGAATGCAATGTGCTGCGCCCCAGTCCGCGTCTCATTCCTATCAGTGAACACGAATAAACCTGGTAAGATTGATTTTCTTAAAAACCTCCAAAAAAGAACCTATAAAGCTGCCGAGAAGTGGACTATAATCCGTTTCATAAAACTCGTTTAAGAATCGACAACATCTCCTTCTCGATCCGCCCCAGCGCCCACGCTGATGAATGGATGTCTGGCTGATGATGATCCATTACGGTTAGTGGACTTGATGAAACCAGAATCTACGAGGCTCGAATGATTTCTAATCGTGAGCCTAATTAAAAAAAAGGCTCTTCAGGGAAGCCGAGGTCATTCCCGATCGCATCTGCTTCAATATGGGCAGGGAGATCTACGTGTACCTCTACAGGTTCGTTATTGTCAAGCGACTTGCCAGATTTGAGTTGCTGCAACGTTTCAATATCAGTGATCAATGTAAGGTGCAATAGATCATTGTTCCCGATGTTAATATAATTAGTTAACATTGCGATATTCAGAGGCACGACAGCCGCAGCAGACCTGACGCATCCGATCGATAAACGAGTGTACAAGGGAACGTTCCCCACTTGTCACGATTTCAATCGAGAGACTGCCACCATGACTAGCTGCAGGTATGCGTCATTGCTTTGTCTTGGATATTTTGACTCCTCTCCTGGATTTGGACATCAATAATCGCCCTCGTTTACAGTTTGCTCATCGGTTTCTCGGCGGGCCAAGTACAGCTGATCGATCCATTCCAGAAGGAATATCAGGTAGGTCATAAATCGTTAATGCTGTGTTAGTTTTTCGGAAAAAGACTTGGAAAAAGCTCCAGATTTGAATTCCCGCATTTTCCGTTTTTGATCAATATCTTGGCTACCAAGGGTATTCAAATCTGGTGCTTTTTCCAAGTCTTTTTCCGAAAAACTAACACCACATAAGAAGTTGGCTTGAAACACGATTGGAGATTGTCAGTATATTTCTGGAGATCATGATAGAAGGATAAAACGTTTCTCCCTTGCAGATGTCACGATTGTACAACGAGGAGCGATTGATCGACAAGACGCCTGTGACATGCATACGATGGGTGCCCGGTTAGTTGATGAGATTATATTTATAAAGTGCAAATGTTCGATACATTGCTCATGCCCAATTCTCTGGTCATTCCAATACATGGCGAAACGAGATTTTCATGGGGAGGGGGGGCAATAATGTGACGTTTCTCCTCACTGCAGGTCATCCCTCTCACTTCCTTGCCTCTCACTCCTCTGGCTGCATGTATGTCTACCATGAAGACGTCGTCTGTGCGGCAGTCGCGCCCGTCTATCAGCTGGTCAAGCAGGTATGAAATTGAATTCTGAGTATGTGGATTTATTTGATCACGCTCTGTTCATTATTGTCATACATAGTGAAAGTTATCTCTTAAAATTAGTGTGCAACATCAATCTGACAGTTGAAATAGGATTTGAAATTGTCTGTTATTGCCTATAGGGTATGCATAGTGAACTTCTTGATTAATCTTGGTGATGAAACATAAATGTACCTGTTGAATTGCGTGTCTCTGCAGGGCGACAAGTACTCTGTGTGGTCGTGCAAGTCGAAGACCGCCCGCAATCCAGTGTACAAATGGCACATTGGCAAGTCGGGAGCCATCCATAAATTCGAATTCTCGCCCGTAGATCAAAATATACTGGCCACTGTGGGACATGTGAGTTGATGATTCAGCCGCTATATTTTCTCTTTTTTTAATAAAAGTTTTCGTTGAAATATTTATGAGAGTCATTCAGGACGGATATCTGCGCATCTTCAACTATCAGTCGATGGAGCTGCTCACCTTCATGAAATCGTACTTTGGCGGTCTGCTCTGCCTGAGTTGGTCGCCCGATGGAGCGCTTATTGCCACTGGTAAGCGTATTTGATTACGCATTTTGATTTGATTATTTATTTCATAATGCTTCACTTTTTTCAAAAATATTACTGTACAAATTTAACCTGGTGATTTGAAGTTACAGGCTGTTCGTATACACATGTTGTCTGATTGGGCGGATAATTTATCTCTGGAACTGATCTATAAAATGTATGTCCATTGCAGGTGGAGAGGACGATCTGCTGACGGTGTATTCCTTCTCGGAACGACGAGTTGTCTGCAGGGGACTGGGACACAAGAGTTGGATATCACAGGTAAGCAGGGGGGGGGGGGGGGGCGGCGAGGAGGAGTTGTGCTTTACTACTACTATAACCTTCACTTTACCTGCTGTATTCAATAGCTCTGTAATGTACTTATTCACACAAGAGTCTTTCATTGAAATTCTAAAATCTTGACGTGTCGATGGGAGTTGAAAGTGGATTTCCCATCAACACTTTCTTAATATTAATCGATTGAAGGTGTCATTCGATGCGTATTCGTGCGTGCTCGAGGAGGGAAGTGCAGCAGGACCGAGTGGAGGAATGAGCGATGATGAAGGTGAGAGATCTCTTTCATTCTCACTCTTTACTCACTCCGATCATTTGTGTTTCACCCTCAATTAAGAAGGCTTGACGATTGATACTTACAATGGTCCTGTGGGTGGATTGGGTAAAAAAAACAACAATCTCAGGTGTGGGAGTGAAAACACGTCGAGGCAACAGTACGGTACTCTCGTCTGCCTCTACCTCCATCTCTCGACTGTCCTCTGCATCGGGAAATCTCTGCCAACCGGGAACCAGTGAGTTCATTCATTCGTTTTGTGAAACATAGAAGTGTCTGGATTCGTTATCAGCAAACGTGCATAATCTTGTTCAAGGTACGCCGAACGGCTCGATCCACAACACGTCAGCGAACGGGCCGCATTCGATTGGAGGTACGGTAGATGGGAGAATCGCAAACTGATTGATTACTGTTTTCAGTTTCGTATCGATTGGGGAGTGTCGGACACGACACGCAGCTGTGCTTGTGGGATGTGACGGACGACGTGCTCAAGGTACGGTAGGAGAAGAGTACTGTAGCCCGAGGGGGGCGATCGATGATTGACATCCTTTTTAATCTCTTTCAGCAACCACTGAACAGCCAACGGCATCGAAATTCCACGCTAATAGCACCGCTGGGAGACTTGCAGGTGAGAAGGGAGGTTGGGGTTACAGTGGGGGGACGAATGTCCATGGATCATTGGGTATACAATTATGATCGAATACGTGCTATGAATAGCACTGCTATGAATAAAATATAATGTGGCGACAAAAATCATGTGTCAGATCTCTCCTGATGGCGCGGCTTCATCCATTTCTCCCGGATCTACTGGCACGGGTGAGATAAAGTTCCATTTTATTTGTGTTATTGTTGAAATATGTAATATTTCAAGCATCGAATTGTTTTGACAATGTTTTTGTAATTAAAAAGTACAATGAGTAATGTTCAGGGAAGGATTCCAAGCGGAAGAAGTTGCAGCGAAAGGGATTGGCCGCGTTTGCTGCAGTGAAGTTGGGAGGAGGCAGTGAAAGGTGAGCTATTGAAGAGTGGTGATTTTTAAAAAGTTCTTACGGTTTGAGTTTCAACAGTTACATATCCCCACTACTCATTCCATATTTTTGATTGCGAAGAGTTGAATGAACATCCGAAACACTAATCTGGAGTATCCGAGTTTCACCGGTTGCATATCCGCATTGCTCGTACATTTTTTTCAATAGAGTGTACTCATCGAAACATTTTTAAAAAATATTAGATCACGGAGTGTCCGAGTTTCAACGTCTGCATATCCCCCCATTGCTCATTATATTTTTTCAATGAAGTTCCTCTTCCAACTATACAACCGTAAATCTAACTTATTTTTTGAGACGTAATCGTGATGCGGCCTCATCGTCCTCCTCTGGAGGGGATGGAGTGGATGGAATATTTGGAGGAGAGGAATCCAAGTTGCTCGGATCGAGGTATGCATCCCAAAATCACCTTGTGCCGTGAATTAGTCATACTTTTATTAAAATTTGTTTATTGAATCACATGATTATACCAGTTTCATGGGTTTCTATCTTTGTGTCATGTATCTTCTTTATTTTTACTTTGAGGATAATCACAAATTAATAATCAATTCGATAATGTGTTCCTTGCAGATTCTGTCCCCGTATGTCTGAGTTGCCAGTGATCGAGCCTCTTATCTGCAAGAAGATCGCCCATGAGAGACTCACGGTGCTCGAATTTCGAAAGTGAGTTTCTGAATTTATCTGAACACTGTGTTTCATTTGAAACATAGTTGCCCCTGGTTTACCATTACTCTTTTTTCAGAGACTGCTTCGTCACTGCGTGTCAGGAGGGATTCATCTGCACGTGGGCGAGGCCCGGAAAGGTTGTTATTTTAGTAATTTTTTATTATTTTACAAAATATCCAGGGTGCACCATCGATGGTGGGTCGAGATGGTCCGGCGGGCGGTTCCCTTTCCCCCAATGAATCATCCATCGCCCCTTCCACATATGCAGTCTCTTCCACGAGAGCTCAACCCCCGGGGGCTGGAGGTATCCTCTAACATGTCCGTGTTCATTCAAGTTTGAAGCATGTTTCATCTTCACTATAGTACTCCAAAAATATCGAACATGCTCAATTTTCTGGGTTTCATTCGCTCTACGAGGGTGATTCAAATGATTTCGGTATTCTCAAAAACATACCCGGGTTGTGAAGGTTTTGTACGCTAACAGTTTAATGCATTATCTTATTCTATTCTTTGATTTCCAATTCTTCAATGATTGTATGTTCAGGTTCGACGTCTCCATCCTCCTCTGGAGTGAATTCTTCCTACCAGCACAACCACTATCAGTCGCAGCCATCGACTAATCAACAGTCGCAGCAGCCACAGTATTGGTTGTCGTAGTGATCGCTGATTATCCTCCCCTCTTAGTCATAGTCCCTTCCCCCGTCGAGTAGATACCATCCATCCATCTGATCCACTCGGGTTATTCGTATCAAGAATGAAATTATGAGTGCTATCCGCATCTCCCCGGTTTGAATAATAGCTCCCTTATCTCTTCCCTATATTAGATCTATCTAGTGTAATCGATTTAATGCCGGGTTATTCCAGAGTTACCACTTTTCCCTATATGTCTAGTCACTTAGAGTTCACAAAATTCTATAATTGAGTATAGTTTAACACTTAGTATTATTGACCTATCCCCGCTGAGTAAAATGCGAGATTTGCGCGCGTTAGTTTTCAATTGTCTTTACTGCATATAACCACATCACTCTAATCTATGTTAGATTGTTGTACATTTATATTGTTTATATTTTGTATGTAGCACTCTGACGCCATTTTCTTTCTAGGAAACGCGATTACATCCCTATCAATCTGAACATAATCATGGTCGTGTTTGAGTGCTCTTCCAGTGAATTACCGTTGTCGTTGTCAGATACCCTCCTTCTCCCTTGTCAGATACAATATTCACTCGGTTTTATTCTCTCATATTGCTAGGTGACGTGTGAACCAATCCCAGTTTTCCATTCGCAACTTCCATGTGAACTACCGTATTCCATGTTCGAGATACCGTAACGAGTGTGTTTCCCCCATCCCGTCAACACGTTTCATTCTCTTATAGATCACTGTAGCATGTTGTATAACGACGATCTTTCTCTTGTACAGCAAAACAGGTCAACTTTCGTTTCTCAATTTGTATGTTTCGAGTCCCCGTTTGAATAAAACTTCAACTAAACTGCTCTCATATGGTTGTAATATCCGCAAGGTTCCCATGACCTTCTTCAATATCATTGCCATGTTCCCATCGTTTTCAGAATAAATCAATTTCCATACAGTACTCTCACGATGGCTCGCCCCGATGAAATCTCTGTGGACAATGGCGCCGTTGGAGCCGATACGGTATGTGGGAGGAGGATATCGATTGGAGGAGAGACGAATGATGTAATTGCAGATCTCGGATACGATCACGTCGAGTGAGGCAGCAGTCTACGATAGACAGATCAGACTGTGGGGAATCGAAGCTCAGAACAAGTGAGTAGAAGCATTCCGCAGCACTAAGTCTAGAAAGAAGTGCTAGATCCACGAGAATCTGTGGAATTTGAAAATGTAATATTGGTTGATTACCCACTTCCTTGAGACTTCGTCATTCTCGCGTGCTTCTCGTTGGTCTGAAGGGGCTCGGAGCGGAGATCGCCAAGAATCTCGTTCTCTGCGGTCTCAATGCAATGCAGATCATCGATCCCGGTTAGGAATTTGTGCCTTTAACCCTAGTTTTTCACTCTTTAAGAGCAGAAATAAGGGGGTAAAAGTAGTCATTTACACTGTAATTGCAGAGCCAGTGACGGAGGACGATACTCTGTCCAACTTCTTCCTCCCGAAGGATTCGATCGGCAAGGAGGTAAAGAAAGAAAAAAATATATGAATGAAAGGAAAACTACGCGGTTTAAATTCCATCTCTGAATTAGCAATATTTGCATTGCAGCGTGCGGCGTCATCTCTCGCTGGAGTGCAAGCACTCAATCCTCTCGTCAAACTGAGCAGTGCCAAGAGCATCGATGAGGTCAGTATTGGTTACGTTTTCAATCAATATCACTGTTGGTGCAATACGTTACTCATGTAACACTCCTGAAACATGAATGGGACGAGTGAGAAATTGTTCATTATTATGCATTAGATCAATATGATTATTATTTTGTTTTGGACTGTACGAGCGATCGTTGTTGTTGCTTCCCGTTAGTCATATATCGTAGTTGGAACACAAAAGTGGAGGGTGACCAATTGTGCAATCTCGAATCATCAGGTTGATCTTTCCTCCTTCGCCCTCGTCGTTCTGGCCGATCAACCCTACAACGTCGTCAAGAGCGTCAATGAGAAGTTGGTTTTATTTTATTTATTTATTTTTAATTATTTTCTATTATTAAGAAAATGTATCAACAAATTTAACTTGATTGGTGATTGTTGTGTGATCGATAGAGAAATCATATTTTTTTACGCCGAATTAATAATATTTTGTTGAAACACAAATCAATCAGGATGAAAATGGGCGTTGAAAATGGAAATGGCTTGTCAGATGTCGTGCGGCGGGCGTTCGCTTCATTGGCTCGTCCGTCTATGGATGGATTGGATACGCATTCTTCGACCATAATGGACACGAATTCATCATGTGAGTTGCGAAAATAATGAGAGAGTGTTTCAGCTTTTTGGTGATCTTCTGTAATACATTTACGGAAACAGGCGCATTTGAGTTTCAGAGGGGTCCAATACCTTCGATGATTCAAAGAAATTTGTTCAGGAAGAAGGAGAAGGCAGTTGAGTTGGCGACTCTAGAGGGAGAAGGGGAAGATGCTGTGAAAGTGGATGAGAAGGACAAAGCGACGATTCTTGAAGAAGAAGAGGATAAATGGGAGACTAGGGTAGGTTTCTATTTATTGATTCGAAATATTCGTATTTCAAATATTCTTGCTCCTGGAAGGAATGGACTATTTCCAGGTCATGTCGTTCCCTTCCTTCGAGGAAACTCTCAATGTGGACTGGCAGACGAAGAAGTTGATCAGGTAAGAATATCGATCGAATACCGTATCATTCTTTCTTAACTACAGTACCTCAATAGTTACCGTACCTAATTGCAGAAAGGCGCGTGGACTCCTCCCGAGCAGCTACTTCCCTATCAGAGGTTGAATATTTTTATCGTTGCTATTCTTATTTTAATACATATTTTTTTTAAACTGAATTTATTTCGGCTACTGAAACGCCTGTGCAACCTTTTGTAGTTTTGCTATTTTTTGTTTAAACTTCTGATTTTAATATCTTATTTGCAGCTCTCTTGCGTGCGGAGGAGTTCAATGAGCTGACGGGGGAGGAGGACAGAGACATTGGAAGAATCACCGAATTGTGGGTGAACGAATTGGAAAGAACGAAGCAGAAGGATGAGGGACAGACCATCCTTCCCGAACAATTCGATTAGTGAGTTGTTTGGCAATTTTGAGTAGGATCTAAAGAATTGGGAAGCCATGAGTACAGTAAGGTGTATGAAACATGAATATTCCAGCCTGTTCGGTCCTCAGCTGAGCGCAACGTGCGCCATTCTCGGAGGATTCATTGGACAGGAATCGATCAAGGTACGGTAGAAATTAGGGATGTCTAAACGGAACTCGGAACTCCCTCCATTTCATTCCTCAACCTCATTCATTCCGCAATGCGGTCGATCAATCTCATTTTCGCACTCGGAACTAGCTCGGAACTCGGAATTCCGTCATTCTCATTCTTCCGTCTCTCCTCCGACTAGATCGGCCTCACCACTCAGCGAACTCAGAATAGCGAAAATGATTGAGTTTCAGCCAATCTTAATACAATTACTGGACGACGGAATTCCGAGTTCCGAGTATTATGGAAATCGACTCGGAACTACGGAATAAATTCCTTTTAGACATCCCTACTAGAAATATTGATTATCGATTTTCTGGAGATATTTATTTATCAATTGCTGATTAAGGTATGTAATCAATTCCTTCAGACTCTGACTGGCGGAAAGAATCCATTCCGTAATCTGATGATCTACTCTGCTCTCGATTCGACCACGAGAGTATGCGATTTCCCTCCCAAATAAGGCGATTATTATATCAACAATCGATCCCATTCCTGTTATTGTTTGATACTGTTCCCCTGATTATTTATGTTGGTAATTTATCCCGATTTCTTTATTTCCTGTTGAATGATACTCATTGTGTGAAGTTTCAACCGGTAATTTGCAATGTTGTAACACCATTTATTTTTATGATAAATGATGCATGAATGAGTCATCGGAAGTGGAGACAAAGCATACGTGAATTCAGAGCACGAAAGGAACACACTACAGCATGAAAACTCTCCCCTTTCTCTCTATTGACTCGCAAACTTTGTTCCCCAATAACTCCGCCTTTCCTTTCCCTCCTCACTTAGCTAACTCGTCACTCCTTCCTCTCATTTCAACATTCTTCTCCTTTTTCTCAGTGCATCTCCTTGCATACTACAGTGAACACAATCGTACGATAGACTACGTGTAGTGGGTGATAGGGTAGAGATAACAGTATAAGATGGAGTGTGACCCTGGTGGTTCCATTGTTTCACGGATCGCTTTATGACGTGTGCTAGTATCCGAGCAGCTGTATCATGCCATCTTAATCGAAAATCAATAAATATATTTTAAAAAGTCAGTATGTGAACATGAATTCTCTAAAATTACGGTAAGGAAAATACTCTAACTTAATTTAGTAAACCCATTTCACGGTCGGCTGCGTCCGTGAAATTGAACGATTTTTGCTCGCATTTACGTTTCTCCATTTCCCCTTCATTTGAGTGGTTGTTATTGGTGTAAAAATAGTGCACATAGGGTCTTCGACCTATTATGCATGTTATTCGACTATTCTCTCGTCCTTCTTATCGCTCTACCTGGTTGTTCCTTGCTCATTGATTACACACACAATCAAATATTATCAGGAGGGTTTTCTCTTCGAAGTTCGGCGGAGAAATGGGAAACGACGATGGAAATGAGACCACACCGAGACCTGTGAGTTATTTAGCAATTGTCACAGATTTAAGATTAGCTTTCAACTATTTGATAGAACACCATGGTAACATTTTTTTGTTGGATATTTCTATATTGCAGAGCTCACCCGACATTACGCTTGGTAATGTAACCAAGATTCCCTTCAACTCTCGCGCTCACGAGATTCAGGTTCGTTTTAGCTGTCTCTAACAAGTATCGCGAATGCTACAGAGCTCGATAGATGCTTATCTCTTTTGTATTTCTCTCTACATTTGCCACCTTCTCCCTTCTTACAGGCTGGTCTCATCGATACGTTTCTCAACCTGGAACTGGTCGATAATAATCTCTACCTGTGAGTTGTTGACTGTCTTTCCGTTCTGGGTCAATAGCGATTATGGAAATTAGACCATGGAACCAAGCCAGTGCCTTGCAAGGTCTTTCCTTGAAATAATGTACCAGTAAATACCTAACAAAGTGCATAATTGCAGTGCTCGCCATCTTCTGAAGGGTCGAAAGTCGTCTCCGGCTGTGTATGGAGGACAGGTAGGAATTGATTTCTATAAGAAATTTCGGATATAGGTGAATTACACATTTGTTTCTCAGGTTATCGGTCAAGCTCTAGCTGCGGCAGCCTCCACTGTCGGAGAGGGATTCATTCCCAACAGTCTCCACTCATACTTCCTCAAGTGTGGTGAGTATATTAAATCGAAAAGTTCGGGGACAGATACAAAAAAATTTCTAACCTGAATTTGTTCTGCTCGAAATGGCCCTAGTTTACAACGTACCCATGCGAATTTCCTGATAAGAAACTACGCGCATAGTTTACGATTGGTGATAAAACTTGCTCGTTCAGCAAGCTCAAAATGTAATGTTATCAATGGGGGAATCGATTTACCGTAATCCTTGCCTGATTCAGGCGACGTCAATCGTCCAATACTGTACATGATCGATCGAATCCGCGACGGTCGATCATTCTGCACTCGTCTTGTGAAGGCAGTGCAGCAGGGAGAAGCCATCTTCACTATGCAGATGTCATTCCATAAGGTGTGAATTCCTTAGAGATAGTTTTGATAATAATTTATCTATGCCCGTGGCTCGACGATAATACTGGTAACATATGTGGTAGGTATAATGGGAATAGATGGACCATCTGAAATTGGACATTAATCAGCAGGGAAGGCCAAATAGGTCAGTATGTGATTGTAGCCGGAGCCTGACGGTATCGTCTACCAGCAGTCGATGCCCTCCGTTCCTCCTCCAGAGGAACTGCAGGAGATGAGACAGATCATCGAGAATGCTCTTATTGTTAGTTTATTTTTTTTCTCAAGGAATCTGAGAATTCATTGCTATAATTCATTTTGAAATGAAGATATGAACTGAGAGAAACATCAATTGAGCTTGTGCAATTTGATGTTGATTTCAATAGCAGATGCAAAGTTCACTGTCTGTTCGATAGAGATAGGCAGATATGATGGCGTTGAAACGAGGATGACGCTGGTTGCAAATATTTGATGAATTTGTTTAGGACACGGATCTGCCTGCGGCAACGAGAGCGATGCTCACGTACAAGCTGAATGAGATCCCGCCTGCATTCGAGAGAGTTTTCCAGGTGAGAAGAAAGGAAATTTGAGCAACTGGAAAAAAATTCACAAATGCAATCGCACCATGATATATACCAGACTGGTGACTTGTGTGTGGACAAAACTTGGTATTGATAATACTCTCGATGTTCAGTTCCGTCCCGTTGAACCGAACAAGGTCCTTCTCAAGGGAAACTGTGAGGAACCGACGTCTGCTGTCTGGCTAAAGGCCAATGAGAATATTGGTCAGACTTTTCTTCTTGCCAGTTTTCTGCTTCTCATTTTATTCCTTACTCATTTCATAATCGAATTTCAGGTGACAATCCTCGTCTTCATCAATGCGTGGCCACATTCATCTCCGATTCGACACTCATCGAAACGGCGATGAGACCGGCAATCGCGTATGTTTATGAGCACTGGTGGGCTTTAAACTGATTGTTGGCGGGGGCCCCGCACATTTTGAAGAATTTATCTGTGGGGGAACCGCAGAAATTTATCGTGTGGGCTTCGCACATTGTTCGTAATTTCTCTTACGAGGCCTCGCACCTAGTCGAGATATTGCCCAGCAATGTTTATGAGTGACGAATTCAGCGAAATGCGAAACATTAAATTATGTATATCTTCCGCAAAATCTGTAAAGGGAGAAAACGTGTGGAATGGGAAAACATTGATGCCATCTTTATGATTGTCTATGTGTTTGCTATTTAATATGAGGGTGTTTGTGAAAAAATCGAGCAAATTCATATACGATGTTTCACTGCAAAGTTATGCGAGCAAAACAAAGGAAAATTGTTGAAATTGATGGTATAAATAATCCGATTGCAGATCTGGTTTCGTTCCATCGATGGCTCTCTCACTGGATCACACGGTGTGGATGCACGATCCTGACTTCAGAGTGGATGAATGGATGCTATATGAGAACACTTCCACCATTTCCAGTAAGTGAACGAGATATTGGTATTCATGGTGAAGTCCCAGAAAGGCGGATGAGCAGTAATAAAGCCATGAATGGTAGTCTATAAGTATAATTGTGAACTCAGCAAACCTTTGGTCTTTTTATTGTGCCATAATATATATTTTTTTAAGTATCCTTGGGTGGAGACATCATGACTCATTCATGATGTAAAAGACTGTACAAAACATGAAAGTGTTTCTTCACAGGAGGTGGTCGTTCGTTCATCGAGGGTCGATTGTGGACGAGAGATGGCCGACTTGTTCTATCCTGCTCACAGGAGGGACTGGTCAGAGCACCCAGGAGCAGATCCAGTCAGTTTGCAATCGGTTGTCTAGCGAGATACGGTAGTCAAGACTAGTTCGTAGTGAACTTGCTATTGTTGGGGCATAGTACTAAAAAAGGGTATTGTTACTTACGAATCGCGTTTCAGACATCTGATGGATGTCAGGATGCAGTGAGTGCAGGGATGCAATGGTAGATATTACCATGAATTAGAGTGGAAGGATTACTGTAGATTTGTAGGGCAGATTCATGACAGATATTGATCGCCCTTCTTGCAGAGACCCCATCGGCTCCGAAATCGAGTGCACCTCCCGCGGAGCAATGTGACCCATAATTTATTCGATAGAACAAATCCCTCTCCAGGACCTTCCCCATTTCCCTTTGTGATCTATTCCCATCGAGCTTCTAACATCCATTTTTTTTATTAATTATGCACCCCTAATAAGATCTCAATCCTCTTATAGCCAGTTATAACAAAGTAGATACGGTATACTAGTCAAAACATCTGTTCTTCCCTTCGTGTGTCAAATAGTTTCATTGATCAGCTAATCGTTCTCAAATGTGTTGTTGTGCAATGAAAATTGCGATAAAAAGTCTTTTTTTATACATATTAAAAAGAGGTAGTAATGGAAGGAAGATGGGATTATGGTAGATGAGAAATGAAAAAGGAGCGTGGTATTTACAGGTGACATCTCTGATGAAATAGTTGTATTTCTAGCGAGTGGGATGATGAATATGGAATGAACGGTTGATACGGTGGAACGAAATGTTTTCGAAATACTACTTCCAGTTTTGATCAACTCAAATATGCATTCCCGAAGTGGGATTGATGACTGAGAGAACGAGTCTGCAATAATCTCCAGAACAAGTCTGAGATATATCGAATTCCAGAGATCTCTGATAACGACGTTTGTACTCTTCAACGATGTCGGCCATATCGATCTGCAAGGATACCGTAGTTAGAATTGGTGAGTAGACTACGATAGTTCATCGGGACACACCTCTGATCGAGTAACGATAACTCGAATGATCGTTGGATGGTCCGATTTGTCTCCACACATGGCATTGCGGAGCTTCTCGGCGAAATACAGTTGACTGTTGCGAGCGACGTGTACTGTAAGTGAATAGGTTACGGTAAGTTCTAGGGTACGGTAGGATACAGTTGTTACAGTACCTAGTGTGAGCAGCATCAATCTCGTCTCCGAGTGCATTGTCTTGTTCTTGCGAAGAATCGTCTCGATATCGCGCTGGAAAGGAGTACGGTAAGTCAGAGTTCGATGGGTCAGATTGCTTACTCTGTCTCCTCTAATCTCATCAGCTCGGTTGAGAACTGCGGCGATGTGACGCCAGCATTTAATGACAAAGATCTGCTCGAAGATAACGATGTTCCGAGATAGATCATCGACCGTTTGCTGAGAAGGGAGCAGATTGGAATTGTAATACTAGCGGAGCGAAATTATGCGTTGAGCTATTTTTCTGTTCACTGTAATAACCTGAATATTCCTCACCGATAGCAGTAGATTTGCATGTCGATTGACTAGATCCTCATCCAGTCTCTTCCCATCTTCTTCACGTGGCTTACACAGGAGAAGTGACAGCATTCGACCGAAGATTCCTTCCACCTTCAATGTTCTGTCTTAATAGTTGATCTTTGATCTCTCCTCATACCTTCACATTGATATCCTTCTCGAGGGTCTTCTTGAAATCCTGCTGATACTGCTCACGGATCACTTTCAGTTGCTGAAATGGGTTCGAGTTATTCCTGGTCATCTTCCCACTGCCAGAAATGGCATAAATTCGCGGTGACTTCTAATATTCTACTTCCTCAGCCGATTCCTACACACACACACATTCATCAATCGCATGTGGGGGACATACTATATCTATCTACTCAAGTCTCCGGAGTATGTAGAGGGATCTCCGTTTCTCCCTCCCTTCATCCCATCTTCCCTTCCCTTCCCCATCCCCTCACCCTCGCAGATCGCGTGCAGGCAATCTCCACCGCGACGGAGTGGTCCCCATAGCGATTCTGAAAGAGTTGATCTTTGATTTTTGATCTCTGGTCGGATGCCTTGTGAAGGAGGACTTCACTTACCGAGATGCTCTTGTACAGCTGAAGAGTGTCGAGGACGTGGGCTGGTTTGAAGAGGGCTACAGCCATCTCAAGGAAGAATCCGCCAGTTTCCTCTTCGATGTCGGCGATCAAATTCTGAAAGGGGAGAGTTGAGGATGACCTCTCTTCAGGTTCCTATCAACGAGAGACCATTGCGAAATGAGATGGGCAAACGATTGTTCGGTTTTCATCTTTCAGATGAACGGCTCTGATGGTTACATGAGTAACTAATCTGTAGAGTTCGGCATATGGAAAATAAAATCTTTATCTCATACACTCTCGAAATGAGTGCGCGAAATGAAGACACGATTACCCTTCTTTGAACTTTACTAATCTGATGATTCACGCCGCTTTTCAGCAGACTAGAGATTCCCAAGGATTAGAAGAAGGTCGAGTGTTCTGGGAATTGCTAATGTGAATCGTGCAAGATGCATGTCTGAGCATTCGAATGAGTTGTGTGAACATTAGTGATCTCTAACTGACCAAACTACTCATTCGCACAGGTCTAATACCTAATCGATGTGGCTGATGTGCAAAGTCTAATCAATATGTAAGTCGTCACCGATTTGAAATTTGAAGAAGCGTCACCCTCACAGTTATTTGACTAATGTTTTGATGGCTAATGCATCGATGTCATAATGGAAACGGATAATGATGTTATGTCGACCCTATTTTTGTACTTTAGGAAGCCTTTCTGCACTTTGCCCATTTCAAGCTCTTTTTTGTACGTTTATAATCCATGTTTCTTCATATCTCACCTTCTCATACATATCCTCGTAGGCCGATAGAATCTTCTGTCGTTGGAAGTTATTGTGATGCACGAGAACTTTAATTATCTCCCGGTCGTTTGTTTCTGAAGGGAGAAAAAGGTAAAGTCAAAGTAAATCCGTTTTCAAGGCACACTACGTCCTGCTGGGGATACAGGGTCAAATTTCAGTACGGTAAGCCTAATCTCTTCAACGAAATTTTAGTAGCTTTCTTGAAGACGATGGGATAATCTCTTGTTTTCACACAATAATTTATCCAACGCTCGAACACCCACGACGGCTTCTCAACGGGAGATGAGCGGGACTGAGACGACTGATCAATCCCATAACGGTCTCAGATTATGGGGGTGAGACCGACTCTGTGATTCAACCAATCTTCCTAATGCATGGATGAGGAAGAAGCCTTCGCGCTCGAATTCTCTCCCTCATGGATGAATCCCCAATGGAATGGACTAGACAAACTCGTGATCGTGTCCTCTAGTTGATGACTCGACCCTGTTTTCGTATTTTAGAAGGGCTTCTAAAAGGGGAAAAAGGACTTCGAAGGCGCGTGAAATTCGAAAAGTACGATTTCGCCATGTTATGATGGTGACTGGCGTTTGACTCACTACGGGCCTAATAAGTGATCTACGATGAAAATAGGAGAAGGAATGGGTAAATCGTCGTTATCGTCGTTTTCTTCCATACGATTTCTCCCCATTACGACTGTGTAGCACGCAAAGGCAGCAGAAATAGAGATGGTCAGGTGGGATAAACAGAATAGGAGGTACCTATCAACACGCTTTTTCTGCAAAGAGCTGTGGAATCTACCGTATACTGAACGCTGAAAAACTAAATCTACGAAAAACAATGGAGAAAAAATTTTATGAACGTTCTCACCGATTCCCGTGGACAGGGCCTTCCTGAGGCATTCGCTGGCTTGGGCGGGGAAGAAATCCGGTGATTCGGGCCCGTAGACTGTTCCACGGAGATCTTCGTACTGTAAAAACATATTTAGCGAATGAATTGGATGAATTTGAACAACAAGGCGAGAAAAAGTCGATCTACAGCTGACAATTGAATAAAAATGTTACCTGTGATTCGTACATCTGATACATCATGGGCATATTTCTTCTTCGTGAGGAGGCGCCGTTCGATTCAATCGATGAACTTGATGACAGCTGAAATGGTTCGGTAAGGATACGGTAGGAAGAGACCAGAGCAGATACAGTATCCAGCTAAAACTGGAAGTGAAAGCAAGAATGAGGGGTTCAGAGATGAGACAGGTATGAAAAACAGATCGGAGGCGTGGAGAAATGTTGTCGATCTCAGCCAGGAGACTGAAGACTTGTTGAGTAATTCGAATGATGAATTAGATGGGAAGGAGGAGGATGGAGCTAAGATGTCTCGTGAGCAAGAGAGAGAGAGAGAGAGATGGAATGGAATAAACGATGGGAAAGGAGAAGGTGGAGGATATACTTGGGAATGAACCAATGGTGATGGAATTGAGTTCCCATTCTAAGGACTCGTCGAATTTATAAGAGAGAGACTGAATGATTGCACTTTTTTGAGGATTTGTTCCGGATTGAATAGCTTTTAGTGGAATGAAAGGATGGATTCAACCCGCCCCCATCGGAAATAAAGCTGCTTTCCGGGAAGAAGTTCCGTGGAAAGGATTTATAAATACGTCAAAAGGTATTCAGAGAGCAGAAGTCATTAGATAGGGGCTAAATATACCTTTCCTCCATTGGATCCAATGCGACCAATGTGAATCGTCTTGAATTCATCGTCCGACGACATCTTCCAATGCTAAAATTTCTCCATTTTGCGCGTGACAACAAGAATGGAAGAGGATGGCAGATCACGAAATGTGGGCGGTTGCTATAAACAAGAATGCCATGGTAATCACACATGAAGAAAGAGACTAATGAATGAAGAGAAGAGAAGAGTCTGGAATGTGACGAGTAATGAGATAATATGATGAGCAGATATCTGATTATTTTTCATAGACGGCAACAACGTCGTAACTGAGAGATGAAAAAGAGAGAGAGAGAAGGTATGAGGAAGAAGCAATTAGATGGATGGAAGTCCCATAGACGAAGAGAGAGGGGGAATTTCCTCCGATGCACTAACGAGAGGGAAAAGTACGAATCAAAGATTGACGAACTTGAAAATGTTGAAAGATTGAAGATTCTCGGAATCTGGTTATTCCCAGGTTCAGAGCATGCATTAAACATGGAGTCACATGAAGGAGGGAATCGAAATGGAGACTTGGGGAGGGTAAATTCCCAGGGAATGAAGGAGAACTTCGTGCGATGAACCCATTAGGAGATGGTCACTCGGGGAAGGATGGAAGATTGAGGGTTGGAGAGGAGAGGGCGGAAGTCGGGAGATACTGAATTTATGCAGCAAGATGTGAACTATCAAGGGCACTTTATCAACTTCGTTCTCAATGGAATCTCATTTCAGCATCACCATGATAGATCGGAGATTGAAACATATATTTACGTCAAGAGAAGGAGGGAGGAAATTATATGGTCGACGCAAGGGAAATCCTCTCGGCCACAACGTATCAAGTGAAGGAAGGGAGGAGCTGATATTCACGATGAGAGATGGAGGTTTTATACTGAATCTTCATGAATCGACGACATCAGGATAATCCGTTCGAAGTGAGACGATTCACTTGGATTCACGAGGGGATTTTCTCCCTTCGTTCCCACTCATCTCCGATTATTGGTGTGAAATCCCTCGATGAAGTCTTAGATGGGGTCTTGCGTCGTAGATTAATCGAGAGAAGGCAAGATATGAGAGACGGTTTGTGACGTAGAATGATTATCAGAGAGAGATTAAACATTATTCAATAACATTCTAGATAATTTGTATTTCGTCGTCATTATTTGATGTGTGGCGACTGCACATTATGAGATTTTCCGCCCACTGGTCATTGCAGACGATAGATAGGAAGACAAGTCTCATAACGAAGAGATCTCTCGATTGGAACATAACCATAAACTGAAATGGTCCATGCCACGTCCTCTCCAAAGAAAGAGAGAGAAACAAAAGTGCCTGCCATTTTCCTGAGCAAGAAGACGAGATACTGCACTCCCGAGAAAGAAGTGGGAATGTAATAAGTGAATAAGTGATGGATACTTCGACAATAGATTCATAGTTGAATGATGCTTTGATACTTCCTTCACTTTGACATCATTTTTGTACTTGCATTACGAGAAGTATGTGTGCCTTTGAATACACAGACAGAGTTTGTCGGTTGGCTGATTTCTTGATTATCGTGGATAGGAAGCATGCAGGTTCCCTCCCTTGCATAAAATAAACACATAGCACTGTGAGGGAATGAATCAGTCATTTTCATTTCTCTCCCACATATGAGACCGGTTGCCTAAGAATCAGCAATGGGCTGGCACAGCAATATTTTATGAAAAAGTGAAAATGTGGGCATAGAGGTTCTCGAGGGTGGTGATCATCGCTGTCAACTTCATTTTGCACTAACTCGATCGGTGCAGCCATGCTACAACCTTGCTGCGTGGTGCCATTTTTTGGTATCTCGGTTTTCCGTCCATGAAATGCTCTGAAAATTTTACAGCGTATGTAATCGACTACGGCGAGTCGAACCATGATACTACCGTTTCATGAAAATGCTTCGTTCGAATATAAAAATTATTTTCTCGAATATCATGTCGAAGTGGTCTCTGAAATATTTATTTTCAGATGCACTATCACCAGGGGATCAATATTTATATGCATAGTATGAGGTTTAAAATTAACGTTTTTTTGCTATCTTTAATTTTGTGACGATATTTTCATCATTCGCCGCCATGCTTGGCGTAAAAAGCGAAGAATTAAATAGGTTTCGTTCAATATCGCGCCCTCATTCCTCACTTTTCTCTCGAAGAATCGGTGTAAGTGTCAGAAAGATGGAACAAAAAATAAATTTAGCAAAAAACGTTAATTTTAAACCTCATACTATGCATATAAATATTGATCCCCTGGTGATTGCGCATCTGAAAATAAATATTTCAGAGACCACTTCGACATGATATTCGAGAAAATAGTTTTTATATTCGAACGAAGCATTTTCATGAAACGGTAGTATCATGGTTCGACTCGCCGTAGTCGATTACATACGCTGTAAAATTTTCAGAGCATTTCATGGACGGAAAACCGAGATACCAAAAAATGGCACCACGCAGCAAGGTTGTAGCATGGCTGCACCGATCGAGTTAGTGCAAAATGAAGTTGACAGCGATGATCATCACCCTCGAGAACCTCTTTTCATAACTTTTCTCGATTTGTTGAATTTTTGCTGTGCCAGCCATTACAGACGATTGATTGATTCTTACGCGAACGCCCTCATATCATTCATCTTCATCTCATTTCCCTCCTCTCCATTATTTCCGCTATTTTCGATTTTTTCCCGCATTTTTCTTCGTTCTTGCTCCTTTGATGTTTCCTCATTATAAGTGTGCGGCCCAGAAAGCACTAGTATTTTTTTTCTGCTCAGCTCTCGATATCTTTGCAGTAAAATGCCCCGTTCGAGTACTCGAGAGAAGAAGAGAACAACTAAAATAGTATCGACTCGAGAGTCGGATGAGACTCAGAAACGAAAGAGAAAGACGAAGGAACAGACAATTGTGAGTTGTTTTCTTTTTGAAATATTTTGGCTATTGATAAGATATCTACCTCAAGTTTGCTAAACAAAGGCGTTTTATCTAGCCGAATGATGCTTATTTTTAGGAAGTAATTGATGATTCATCAAATGATGAGGATGGAAGTATCGAAGCAGTGAAAGTGAGTGAGATCAGCAAGAGAATCACTATCATCGCTGTACGTTTCCATTCAGATTCATATAAAAATTTTTTTAACCTAAATCGATCGAATTCCAGAATCCGATTCGTTTTCTTGTTCTATTCTCTGATAGAATCGGAATAGATGCAATTCCCAGCTCTCGAGTTGATTTATTTGAAGAACTTGGAGAGGAAATAAAAAGAAAAAGTTATGAAGAACTCGAATTATCTGTAAGTATCCTTCTTTAAAGTGAAGGAGTTGATGATTTTCACTTCAGATATCGAAGCCGAATGAATCGATGACACGACACTTGTCATCTTCAATTGGAGAGGCATCATTTTCGAAGATTATTGTGAGGATTGAAGATGGCAAGAAATGCGCAGCAGAGTATGTATGTATATAGTACTTGAAGTTCCTCCACCATGACTTTTTCGGTCCATTTCGGACCATCTCTGGTATTGCTCACCTAATAGGCCACCTAATATCCCACCTAATAGGTGACAAGTTAGGTGGCATATTAGATGAGTTATTAGGTGGCCTATTAGGTGAGCGGCGCTATTAGGTGGCCTATTAGGTGAGAGGCAGGGGGAGCGGGCCTCCATTATTAGGTGGCCTATTAGGTGAGAGGATGAATCATCAAATGATGAGGAGGGAAGTATCGAAGCAGTGAAAGCAGTGAGTGAGATCAGCAAGAGAATCACTATCATCGCTGTACGTTTACATTCTGATTCTTTTATAGATACTATTATTTTTTTTGAAAATCATTGTCTAAAACGTGCGAATTCCAGAATCCGATTCGTTTTCTTGTTCTATTCTCTGATAGAATCGGAATCGATGTAATTCCCAGCTCTCGAGTTGATTTATTTCAAGAACTTGGAGAGGAAATAGAAAGGAAAGGTTACGAAGAACTCGAATTGTCTGTGAGCATCCTTCTTTAAAGTGGAGGAGTTGATGACTTTCACGTCAGATATCGAAGCCGAATGAATCAATGATACGACACTTATCAACTGTTGTTGGCGAAACGAAATTCTCGAAAATTATTATAAGGATAGCAGATGCCAAGAAATGTGCGGCAGAGTATGTTTATGAGGCAACACAAAGAAGATAATAGGTAATTATCCAGGATTCTCTCCTCCATTATACACAAAGGAAATGTAAAATCGGTCTATCTCAAATTCATGCATTGTTTCTCCTCTATTATTCCTCCTATCCGGAAGATGCTTCACAAACTGCCTCCAATTGCGAATTTATCATTCCAATGGCGCATTCCTTCAAAATACACGGTGTTTGCAGGAGGGAAATATCAAATAAAGAGCAGAGAGGTGACAGAATGTTTTTGGGAATCATAATTATGGATGTTCGAATGAAGAATCCCTTTCTTCATACCTCGCACGGGAATGAAGAAACGGGTTTTTTGCGTATGACGTCCATAACTGCAATTTAGGAATTACAGGATTCTTCTGAATACTGCGATCCAATTGATGTTACGACACTTGAAATTCTCATGGATAAGATCAAAGTTCTGAAAGTCGGTTGCATTTATATGACTGGAAAGGAGTTATTCAATCTGCTTGAGGTAGTAGATAATTCCCCGGATTCACCAAAATGTAAGAAAAAATTCAGAGATTTATCAACAAAGTTGAATGCGAATGGCTCCAACTCGAATTAATGGTACATTTTTTTCTGCAATTTTTGATAATTGGTTATTACAAAATATTTCAAAAATGGACATTTGATGATGTGCATTTGAAGGAAAATGTAGTTGATGATCTTCGAAGATTGGTAAAGAAGGATAGCCGATTCGAAATGGAGGAGAATAAAATTAGATTGCTTCACAAGGAGAGCGAGACCGTCTTGATTATAGAATGGAGATCTAGATGTTCACTGTGGAGAGAAGCCTACTGTGATGAGATAGAGAATTTCACAAATAAAAGAGTCACTATCACAAGACCAGACAAGAACGGAGAAATATCGCTAGCTATTTAAATCGTTGATATGTACAAATTGTAGAGTATCTAGATCAATAAATTGGATTTTTTCGCATTTTTCGAGAATCGAACAAAATATTTGATTATTTTCGCTTGTAGAGATCAGCAATAAGTGTTTATCAATCATGGCAGTACGAATATCTAGTGTATCTCTTCTTGACGATCGATCTTTCTTATCTATTCTCTACACTCAAATTTGCCCGACTTCCTCATAGAACACTTCACACGTAGTCGCATTTTCGAGTGAGGTCCCTGACGAACAGTTTGTTATCTCAGCAATTATTGGTTTCCATCAAGGACATGAAATGGAAGGAAAAGATTCATCCAAATAAAGTTGAACGGACTTCAGAGGAAACGCAACACTAATTGAGTGCTTCATATCTAGGATAAGTGTAATTTTTAGGTACGTTTGTTTCCGAAAGGTACGGTATTAAATAAGCGAGTACGAGAGTAAAAATATTCCGCCTACTACTCACTTTACTTAGAACATAGTCGTACGCGTTTTTGAAGCGGAACGGAATATTTTGTAACTTTTTAAAAATTATTAAAATGTTTACTTACATGTGTTATAGTTGCTAATTTTTTGTCAAATAACTCTATGTATGTGCTCCTTTCAGTTGGGTCCCCGTCCCATGTTACAGGCTGTGTCGTCCCTAATCTTCGTGAGTATTTCAACCCGTTGTTACTATTGTTCGCTTTCTATTTCTCGTTGTCTGTCGAAATCCTTTACCTTTGAAGGGAAACGAACCATCGAAGATGGACATCGAAGTCGAGAAGGTTCTGGAGGCTTTCATTGACGTTCAGGTGAGTTATTTTCTTCACTTTGATGTCGTATTGTAGTATTTACTGTGCAATCCGGCAATCAATGTCCATATTTTACAGCGTCTTTATGTTTTCAGGATGACATCGAGCGCTCGAACAAGATCAAAGATAGGGCCAACGATTACTTCAAAAGTGAGTGCGATTTTTTTTAATAGTGACATAAATAAGTTCGTTAATCACATTTAATCGATAATGTTGTAGATCAACACTACGATATGGCTATCGAGTTGTACACTGCCGCTATCGATGCTGCCCCTTCTGCAGTTCTCTACGGAAATAGAAGCATGGCATATCTGAAGAAGGTGAATACCCGACTTGTACATCATACCAGTCCACACTTATCGGTGTTGTTTCTAATGAGTCAATATTATTCCAGGAACTTTACGGGTCTGCTCTGAACGATGCTGATAACGCGCTCGCCATCGATAACAACTACATAAAGGTAAGAATTTGAAAATGGTTCGAATGGCGTTTTGGTGTTTGATGTATGAATGCATTCAAAATTGCTGAGTTTTATACGAATACCGTATGCACAGGGGTACTACCGCCGTGCGACGGCGAATATGGCCCTCGGCCGCTTCAAGAAAGCCCTCAAAGACTATGAAATCGCTAAGAAGTGAGAGCAGTTTTATCGAAATTCTTGAGCTGCATATTCATATTATTCATAATTGAAGACACGCTCCGAACGACAAGGACGCGCTTGCGAAGTTCACTGAGTGCTCGAAGATCGTCAAGAGAATCAACTTCGAGAAGGTATTCAATTGAGACATTCTATTTGTTATCTTCTTGTCATTTTTTTATCATAGTTAGCGTTTTGTTGATAATAGCCAGCTACGCTCGCTTCGCTCGCTCGCTGGCTAGATGTCGCCGGGTTATCCCAGTCATCTGCAAGCGCTTCGCATCGCCGGGTTATCCCGGTAATATGCGAACGCTTCGCAAACGCTTACCAGTAATTTGCAAACGTACTTAGTGGCTACATTATAAATGTTTT
>LS488562.1:67283-98624 GCA_900490705.1 Pristionchus arcanus | reverse complement strand
TTTTTGAAAAATTTAATTACGAGAAGTTTGATGCCGAGCACGATCGATTTGGTTGAGTTTCCGGCGAAAACGGCGCAAAAAAACGGTATATTGCATCATCATTACGCAATATTGCATAGTGATGACGAAATTAATTATCGATTTTTTGAAAATTTTGATCACGAGCTGTCAAGCACGATCGATTTGGTTCAGTTTCCGGTGAGAACGGTGAAGAAAACGGATTATTGCATAATGATGACGAAATCAATTATCGATTTTTTTTGAAAATTTTTTCATGAGAAGTCTAATGATGAAG
This sequence comes from Pristionchus arcanus, assembly GCA_900490705.1. NCBI lineage: Eukaryota > Metazoa > Nematoda > Chromadorea > Rhabditida > Neodiplogasteridae > Pristionchus > Pristionchus arcanus. Next base: position 98,329 of record LS488562.1, on the reverse strand, counting down.
ATCTTAGGGCTGTAGGATGAAATTAGAGCGAGTTCTGAGCAAAAAAAAGTTGAGCGTGACAGACAGACATAGTTAGTTAGTTAGTTAGTTAGACACAGACAGACAGACGGACAGACAGACACTCTGACATTATAGTACTGTAGAATTGTTCAAATTTACGATTTGAGTTATAGTTTTAAAAATCTCGTTCCACTGTTAGCTGAAAGAATCAACTAAAATATGTGCTTGTAGGCAATTGCTGGAGATGACAAGAAGAAGAGTGTGGTCACCAATCTCAATCTCAATGGTTTGTTATTCACATATTTATCTTTTCGATTGAAGATGGGCAGGGGGATTTTGTACAAAATATGTATACCCGATTTTCAAATGATAATTTGCATTGTAGACATGGAGGTGGAGTCATCGTACGATGGTCCCCATCTGGGAGATGAAATTACGAGAGAATTCATCGACCAAATGATTGAACACTTCAAGACACAGAAGAAGATCCATCGCAAGTATGCATTCAAGGTCTGTGATTCGTATCTTTGTTGATTACTCAGAAAATTGGTTGCGAAATGAACATCCTTCAGATTCTGATCGAGATCCGTAAATGGTTCATGGCCCAACCGACTCTCGTCGATATCTCCGTTCCCGATGGTGAGCCATTGATTTATTCGAAAGACTAAGAATGATCGTACTTATGCAATATGTCAATCCCCTTGGCAACCTACAACTGCTTCCACAATTTCAATACTGAATATCGAATCATATCGAATCGAATCTAAAAATTATGACCGTTTGCTGAATTAAAAACGAGCATGTCAAATTATGTCCATCGCAGGCAACAAATTCACGATCTGTGGTGATGTTCATGGTCAATTCTACGATTTGATCAATATCTTCGATCTGAATGGAGCTCCGTCGGAGAAGAACCCTTATGTAAGTAATTGGGAAGATTTTCATTCAGGATTATTGTTTCTGATAAAGGATAACTCATTTGTTGAGAGGTTTACAGTAGTCGTTGATTGCAGTTGTTCAACGGTGATTTCGTCGATCGAGGTTCATTCTCCGTCGAGACTATTTTCACCATGTTCGCTTACAAGGTTTGTTGCATCTGCTTTCTCATAGCAATTTTTCAAATCTTCTAATGTATCAATTTCAGCTTCTTCTGCCAAATCATTTCTTCATGAGCAGAGGAAACCACGAGAGTGACGTCATGAACAAGGTATTGTATTGATATTTAAATTAATGGATTCTTTTCGAAATGGGCTCCGAAAATAGTGGTTGCATTTTATGCAACATATTTTCAGATGTATGGATTCGAGGGAGAAGTGAAGAACAAGTACTCGGCCCAAATGTGTGAATTGTTCACTGAACTGTTTAACTACCTCCCACTCTGCCATCTCATCAACCAGAAAGTTTTCGTGAGTCTATCCAATCTTTTACATGCTGGCTTTGCGTTGCAATACCTCAAAGGAGTTTGATTCAATCTTATCACACATTACATTAATTTTGCCATTCAGGTGTGCCATGGTGGTCTGTTCAAGCAAGAAGGAGTGACACTGGATGATATCAGGAAGACTGATAGAGTGAGACAACCTCCTGATGAGGGAATCATGTGCGACCTCCTATGGTCAGTTAACATATTTTAACTATATATTTTTCTGGTAAAGTGATTTAACTGTCACTCCCAATTCCCCCCTTACAGGTCTGATCCATACTCTCTGAATGGTCGTGCTCCTTCGAAGAGAGGAGTCGGCTGCCAATTTGGCCCCGATGTTTCAGAGAAGTGGTGCAAGGACAATGGAGTCGATTATGTTGTCAGGTACGCACATATCCCTAGTATTTTTTTAACGAATTGCTCGAAAAATTGAGAAAAGGGAAATAACTTACTTGTTTCTTCAAGTAAGGTAAATAGTGAGACGTGTCAATTTCGAACGAGCACTCAATGATGCCTTGTACGTGTTGAGTATGAGTAACAATGTGCATTGTAAATAATCATCTTGAAATGTGATATATCTTCCCACATCTCCCGTTACTAGTGATGAGCGGTTCACTCCCACGCAAAACAATGCGCATCGTCATGCACGTCTGTGTCGTTTTAATGAGAATTTAGCCAAAAAAATCGCATGGTATGAGTTCCATACATTTACTTCATGACATCAATTATTGCCACCCTTTTAAACTGTGTTATCTCAATCAATATCAAAGTACTTCCCCGTTACCCTTTATCTCATTGCAGGAGTCACGAGGTGAAAGTGGAAGGATGGGAGGAGCATCACAATGGACGAGTGTACACTGTCTTCTCCGCCCCGAATTACTGCGATCAGATGGGCAATAAGGTACACTTCACCTTTCATTTATTATTTTTAAATAAAATATATACGTAAACATGAGTTTGTAATAATTTTACTTAATGTTTGTTCATTACGTGATTGTGGTTTCAAGATTAAAAGTCGTTGACATCAAATTGTGAGCTTTCAATAATCAATTCTTTCGATTTCAGGGTGCTTTCATCACAATCAAGGGTGACAATCTCACTCCTCGATTCACTTCCTTCTCCGAGGTTCCCCATCCTACCGTACCCCCGATGGCCTATGCCTCATCCCTATTCGGATTCATGTAGACTGCAAGTCTCCCATCGCCTCTCCCTTTCAAATAGCGATTTTACAATAAGCCCCTGTGATACTTCTTCCTCCTTTTATCGTCGTTTACGTTGTTCTGATCTACTTTCGTTATCTTTTGTTTCCAAGTTCGGTTATGATTTAGTACAGTTGTGCATTGTTAGAGTGAGAATGAGACACACGTGGATAAGTGTGACTCGAGATCTATCAATAGCTTCTCTTCCTTCTCTTTTTCTCTCTTGTCTCTCAGTCTGATTAATGACTCTCCAATTTCATCACAAGTCAGTTGTTCGTCCCTCCTTCCACATATTCTACCCATTCTGCAGCTATTCCCTCCTCTCCATTCAATTCCCTCCCTTCCTTCCAGATATAGATTCATTCAATCTCTACCCCTCACGCAGCTATTATTCGTTCACTTGATTCAATTGTTTATTCATTGATCAGACCACCCACAACCGAGCTCAGCGATACTATTCCCCAATTGTGACATGTAGTGACTTCGATCTACTCTCGGTACTAGTGAAGAATGGTTCGATATAGGTTGAGTCATGATTCTTCTGTTTCTCGCTAAATATGCAAGATCTTATTTATCACTTTTCGCCTGAATTTCCACCATTTTTTCGTTTGTTGTGTTTGTCTTTTGAAAGTGATTTGTTCTAATTTTCCTTGATTTTCCATAGAGTTTTTGTTGTATTAGTCACGATCGTGTTAGTCCACAAAACGTGTAGTGATTCTCCTTTGATTAATACTCCAAGTTTTTTCTGTTAATAACCATGTAGTTGTGATAATGCGAATAAAAGAGTACTTCTTATCCATTTGTGAATAGATCAGGAATTATTAGACCTTGATTGCACCATAGATCAACATCAAATCACCGTGTGATCAGGATATTGTGATCCATTATCTTCGTTCCGATCTGTACCTAACATTGAACTGTTCCCTCCTCCTCCTTGTGATCCGATAGTGCTTATTTGATAGTCCTTTCGTGAATGACTAATGGAAGGTCCAATGGGCGGGGCTAACCTAGAGATGGATCGCGTCCTCTTGCACTCCTCACTATGGGAGTTCCTTCTTAGGATCTTGTCGTCTTTTCCTGACTCGTTTACCGCTCTCCTTTTTTCCGATTTAATTCAATGTATTCCCTTCAATCAGATGCGATTCCTTCATCTTCTCCTTCTCTCTTTCCTCTCCCTCCTTCTCATCTCTACCGTATCATCACATGTCGTCTACCATCCCGGCAGAAGATATTCAATGGGAGGAAGACGACCAGGTAAAGATCAAAGATCAGTTTAGATCAGGGGGAATTCCTTGGGGCTAGGGTGATAATATTAACCGCATGAAGTATTTACGACAATGTGCACATGACGTTATCTTCTCGAGATAACTCTCAGATTCTAGTTGATCAGAGTAAAAACTATAGTCCGACAGTCCACATTTTTTCAAGCTAAGTCGGTGCGAGGGATCATTTGGTGATGTAGGGCGGAATTTCGAGGACCTTTTGTTCTTGTCGGTGTTTTTCTTGCATTGTCAGACTGTGTAATTGTAGCTCCGTGGAATCGTCGACCAAGTCGTCATTATCACGCCCCTCCCAGTTATGGAAGATATAATCGGTGAGTGATTCTTAATTCTCAAAATCGAAATTTGTCTCGATTAGATATGATCTGTAAATCCTTCGTTCAGGTATCATTATCACACTCCGTGTTGGGGCTACGGCTGCATTGTGAATGTCTAGTATCGGAGATATCTATTGTGTACTCCTCTCATCATATCCCAACAACCATTCATTTCTGTACATACCCGCACGAACTATCTATTATTATCTCTCGCTGATGTGCAATATTTGAGCAGTAACAGCTACTTGTTTTAGTTGTGTAACATGATAAATCTCAATCTGGACCGTATCCAAAGAAGTGCTTCACGCAATCACGCAATGAAAGTATTTATTCGGACGCAAAATCGAATTGAGGCAATCGATTCGTTAGAGTCAACCTTGAAATAAGTAATCACTTTTTGAAACGTGAAGAATAACTGACGAGCTTTTCCTCCGGGAAGAGAAGGAAGTTCAATCGAAGGCATCGTGGGCTCTGAAAAAGAGGTTGAATTGAAGACTCTTTCATTCATTCCAATAGTTGACTTGTAACTTTTCAAAGGCAAGATAATGAAAAAAATGATGAAAAGTTTCGCAAGACTAACGGACGGCAACATCGGGAGGAGGCGTTGCTTCACCTGTCATTAACTTTATTATTTAAAAAAAAAGGAATTTCTGATAGTCTTACGTTTGAAGAGCGAAGCTGAGCGCTTCTCGACGCCTTTGGCGGAGATGGACCTTGAAATGAATATTTATTGTGAGAAAACGCGAGATGTCAAAACTGACACAGTAGCGATGAGAAGAAGAATGAGGAAGAAGAGTTTCATGGTTACTCTGAAATTGAAATTATGAGGTTGTTAGGAAGGAGAGTGGAAGGTCGGATAGAATAACGACAATTGTGAAAATCGGTTATTTTTATTCGATGATAATTCTCACAGATTCATCATTGGAGTTTGCAAGACGAAGATTTTTTTAGAAGATTTTGCAAACTGTGATTCGTTTTCTTCTTTCCCTTATTTCACAACTTTAAAAAATAACCCCCTTTCAACGAAGTAAGATGTGTATGCATACATAATCATCGTTAAAAAATATTTTATTCATCACGGGATGGTACAACGAACGATAATACGCGATATGGTAAATGACAATCTCAATTCGCATTCAGTACACGATCAAGGATTCTTATTTTCGAAACAATTATTAGTAAGGTAAAATGAGGACGTGGGGTTACAATGATTCTCAGGTGATTAGTTAGAAGGGATCGTCCTCCACGAGGTCCACTACACAATATTCCTGTTGATGAGACGGTTCAACTGGAGATCCATCGTCACGAAGAGGAACCACTCGATCAACCTGAATAACATTTCGGTTTATTATCCTCTCGATTAAACCAACTTTGAGTATTTTCCCTCTCGGAAACCGCCATGACGGTAGTGGGAAATCGATAGGAGAGCCGGTAGTGAGAGGACCATTCTGAAATATCGATTTATTGATTTGATACGGTAGGTAGATTACTGACTATGTGGTTGAGTGCAATGTAGATATCCAACATCTTTCTCGTTGTATTCTTCAAGTGAATGGATGGCTGAGAATTGAAACGATATTTGAAAGGGAAAATTATCACTAACCTCTGTGATAAATTCATACGTGCACAATTTCGCATTCGTCACTCGCAGAATTCTTTCTCTATAGCAGTTTCGGATGTTCTTCTTCACTGATTGGACGTCTGACTGAAATGAAGAGTTTATTGGGAGAGAGGAAATTGAATGCTTACACTTCGCTTATCTCCTGAGAGACTCCAAAGAGCAGTGAGCACTTTAATGTTGAAGATTCTGAAAAAAAATATTCATCGTTTCACCGTAAAATTACAAAATTGGCACCTTAACTCCTTTCCCTTTCCAGTCCAGGCAATAACTGACTTCTTCGTACGATCAGTGAGCAATTCAAGAAGGAAAAACCACATTGTTGAGTTGCCTAAAATTTTGATGTGAAGAGATGTGAAGAGATTTCACGTGTCAGCTAACTGACCAGAGGTTGTTTTCTTCCGGATATCTGAGTTGGAAGGAAGACTTTTTCCTGGATTGTACGAACCGAATCTCGATGGAGGTATGATGGGAAAGGAGCCGATGGAAGGAGGAGTAGATGAAAAGGAGGAAGGAGAGGAGTTATCTAGAATGAATCATTGTTAGCTAGTTTTGCGGATGAATTGTTACCTGAATAATGGGTGGAATTGAATGACTGGTGAGTCCATTGAGATTGTGCTGAGGATGATGAATAGTAACCGAGATCTGCAAACGACAATGATTTAAATTTCCATTCAATTTTGATCCTGAAGATACCGGAGAATGAAGCAGTCGATTGAGGAGTGCGAAGAAAGTTGTTCCCGAGAGAATTCACGGGAGTACACGGAGTTTCTGGAATATGTCTGATTGATGTTTCAGTGGAATAAATGAGCATCAGTACCATTTGAAATCATTCGAAGATTTGTTCCCATGTTATTACTGGGACTGTAGGGAAGAGATTGGTCGTGATAACGGAAAGAATTCTCCATCGGAAGACTCAGAATTATTGACACAACAATGACTGACGAACTAATCTGATCAACTGATTGTGATAGCTGATATCGGTATTTATACCGGTAGGTCGAGTTCGGATGTTCCATCTAGGAAGCCCTTTCAAGTGTGCCGCATCCGACCTTTGATGCATACTCGGATGCGTCGCCAGGGGGAGACACTACCATCTAGGATGCATCCATACCATCCATACTCATCCATGCCACTACTTGGATGCTTCACAAAGGGAACAGTGCGACAGAGGAATGATCTCTTGAAATGAAACAATGAAAAGTTCCTTTGCATCGAATTTCGTCTGAACAATGTGAAATCATCATTTACATGAAATTCGATGGAACAAAGTTCCATTATTCGTTTCGTCTCGATTGATTTCCTTCTTCCATTCGATCTCTTTTCGTCCATCGTGAGTGGTCAACGGGACGAATTGAAAGGTGTGTTTGCCATCATTGATCTTTGATCTTTCGGGCAATCCTTTGATAACCCTTCCCATCTCAGATGCGCCTACTACTCTTCTCTCTGCTATCTCTTCTCCTGGTGTAAGCACTCTGCTTCCCTTCCCTCTAAACCATCTCTCCATTCCAGGAATCCTTCCCATCAGAGACCCCATGAACGAAAGGATCGTGAGAGTGAGCAAAGTCAACCAGTCTGCCCCGAAAGTGACCCATTCTGCGAGCAAACGGCTATCGATGTGTTCGGGAATAAGGGAAAGAAGAGAGAGGAAGGTGGGTACCGAAACCTTCCGTTCAATAATAATGAGATGTAATTCAGGATCCAAACCCAGTCAGCCTAACTGCCCCGAGGGAGATTACTCTTGCGAGCAAAAGGCTATCGATGTGTTCGAGGGTAAAAAGAAGAGGGAGGAAGGTGGGTACCGTAAGCTTCACTTCAATCATCATGAGATCTATTTCAGATCCCAAGCCCAGTCAACCCAACTGCAATGGAAATTTCGACTGCGAGCAAACGGCTATCGATGTGTTCGGGAATAAGGGAAAGAAGAGGGAGGAAGGTGGGTATCGTAAGCTTCCATTCAATCTTCATCAATTCTATGTCAGGATCCAAGCCCGGTCAGCCAAACTGTGACATTGGAGATTTGGCCTGCGAAGGCAAGAGCAACCCTTTTGACCCATAAATTGCTCGATATTTGATAAAAACTGTTTATGGTACCGTAAGATATTCACATTGATTTACTCAATACCGATTGTTGAAAGGTGCACAGTACAGAATAATTTATCGATCGAGCACGGTATTAACCTATTATGGTGCGAACAGTGTCACTGACTAGTCTCATTTTCTAGGGAGAGAAATCGACTAGACGGGTCGGTCTAGTCGAGAATGAGGGGGAGACGAACCCCTCCCCCCCCTCCCCTCTCCCTCTCCCCTCTCCCTCTCATTTCCCTCTTCACCCACTCATTCTTCAACTCATTTCCATACCGCGCGGCATTAGCGCGCTTGCTTTTATGAAAATTTCAATCAGTTTCTATCTTTTCACATCGTCGTTATCGTTATGTTCATGAAGTTTCTCGTTTATCGCCCTGTTTTTTCAAGGACAAACCAGCATGATCCTTCGTGCGCTTCTGCTTATTGCTCTCTTGCTCATAGCTCGCAGAATTGTTCGTCGACGACGAGGGAGACGGTTCAGAGTTCGGCCTTTCCTTCGACACAGTCAGGTATACGATTGCATTGTAGTATTGCATCTATCATGGGGCTCAGTCACTCATTTTCAGCGCATGTCGAGTTCGCTGATTCGACTACAAGCCATACTACTGCACGACGAAGAATTTGTTGTAAGTTGACTTCTGATGTATCTTATCACTTTTTTTTTCGTTTCAGCGTCAAACTAGACTGAACAAGACTCAACTAGAGATGCTCCTTCACGAAGTTGCCCCATCATTTGTTTCCCAAAATCGAGGCAACAATCTTCCTCTGCATGTGCGTGTGCTTGCTTCGCTGGAAACATTGACATCTGGTTCGTTTTTCATTGAGATTCTGATGTTAGTTGAGATTCTGATGTCCGATTGCAGGAACATTATCAAGAGCATGAACGAAGGTAGATCAAAACCTCTACTGTTTCTCAACGTTTGTCCAAACTTCAATGTGTACTACAAAATAACAAAAAAGTGTGAGTAAATACAAAACCGACCGACTGATACTTTGAAGCCATAGTACAATGAAAGAATGAAAAGTCTCGCAACGTGCGATAAATGAAAATTTGTTTATTAATTCGATCAAAATGAGAGGGAGAGGGGAGAGGGAGAGGGAGAGGGGGGAGGGGTTCGTCTCCCCCTCATTCTCGACTAGACCGACCCGTCTAGTCGATTTCTCTCCCTAGAAAATGAGACTAGGCAGTGACACTGTTCGCACCATTAGTGATTTCCAGTGTGGTGGGGATTCACGCAGGTTACTGTAATCGGGAATTCCAATTCGTCGCTTCTCTTCTCTGTTTCTCCTGAGAAAATCCACGAGCCAGTAGAGGAATCACACTCGATGGAGGAATACATGTCGACTACCGTATTCTGGAATGGAATCAATATCGTGTCCTCCTGTTGTCGATAGCTATCAGATACAAATGCAATGCCTATAAAATAGTCACTGTCCGAGCAGTGGGCTCCCGCAGGACTTCGTGTACCTTGAGAACGAGGTAACCTTTACCTTTACAAATGCCATAATTCGAGATCGATACCTTATCAAAGACGAGCATCACTGGTTGTTCGGCCGGACAGATAAATTGAGTGGAAGTGGAGACGATAGGAGGGGCACAATAGGCGGACGGATTCGTCTCACCCAGCGACTCGAAGACTTCTTCACAATTGTGAAGATCCGGAGAGAGAATGGGACAGTCTAAATAGAAACATAATTTCAAAGTTGTGAAAACGTCGATAACCTGACTGAGGCCCGGGAAGGATGAGCTTGGATGAGACTTCTACGGGTGGAGCGATAGGTACCGGAACTGGCACCGGGATCGGTGTTGAGTTGGGCTCCGGCTTAGGCTCCGGTTTGGGTCCAGGATTCGTCTCCGTGGGCACCGGGTCGGGTCGCGATGGAACGTAGGGTCGAGGGGATTGAAGGGGTTTGTGGGGGGCGCATCCGAGAGAAGAAGAGATTAGAAGAGTGAGAGTTACGAGAATGGCAATCATTCTTGAGTGAGAGGGGGGGGGACATTTCCTTGATCGTACCTACCGTTTAAATACCCCCTCCCGTGTACACAATACTTTATCTGGAAGGCTTACCTCCCTAATCACTTTAGTAGTCTCAATAATGGCTCATCAAAAACGAGAAAGGAAGTTGAGTCGCGCCAAGGTTGGAAAGGTTTGTTTAGAGTTCAAAGAAGGAAAGCAATGGATGCGTGCAAAATTGGGTTAAAATCACGAGAAAATGGAAGTGAGGTGGCATCTCGACAATTCCTCCCCTCATTCCCTCTCCTTCTCCTCTTATCGAACGGTCGACTAACTCCAGATGAATCTTTCCAGCGTTATTGTCCTTTGTCTATTGTGAGTTCGATCAATTTCAGAGTTTAATGAACTCTAATCTTTTCAGATTCGTCTTTTTCTTCACTGAGGCGAAGGTCTATCGTGAGTGATTTTTGATCTTTGATCTCTACCGTAATATTTGATCTTGTAGAGTCAGCACCAGTCGCAAGAGAATCGCAACCTTTGTGTGGCGGACTCACTTACAACTCTTGCCATGACCAAACTGGATTCGATGAGTTTCAAGAGAGAGACGTGAAAAGTTCGCCATCTGGTATTTCGTTGCATAATCCGAATGATTTAGGAGCATTGCCGAAATCGCCTTCATACCATTAGCTACTAATTCTCGCCATCAACTGAAGAGATCCCTAACCTACTAATAAAGCTACTCACTGATCATCTTTTTCTTGGGCAAAAAACCGGAAAATTATTGTTGAATGACACACTCGAATTCATTGTGACACGTGTAACTGATTTTTTTCATTGTTAAGTTCCTGTCGTTATGCGAAAGTGGAACTATCTATTTAAAACGGGAATGATGTATCCGAAAACTGTTCACACGATGCGTCAAGCGGTGAAAATTTTCGTCCTCATTTCCCTTTTGTAAGCTATACTGCTTGATCTACTCAATCTTCACCAATTTCAGATGCTTCTTCGTCGAAGGAATTCCTTCTGAACGTTCGTTCTCTTTTTGTTTATTCCCATTATCTCAATCTTTCATAATTCCAGTTCGCATAAGATCTCAACCCGATTGTGAGAAGGATCTAACGTACAATTCTTGCAATGATCAATCTGGATTCGATGAATTCCAAGACATTCTTTCAATGGACACTCCTCATTTCACATCAAAGCCATCTTTACCCGTAAAGAAAGGATAAATGAGATCACAATGAATCACTTCTTCTGGAATCCCAATCGTCTAAAGAATGAATTGATCTTGCTAACTGCTCGATCGACCGCCGTCTCCTCCGGTTTGTACACTCCCGTGATGTTCTCCTTGCACCCGGCATGACCGTGCAGTGATACCTAAAGATCTTTTATTGTCCCTGCCTCAATCGATATTAGAGCTCGAACTACGGGTCACAGTCTCTTCATTTTACACGCTCTCTCGCCCATTCTCTTTGCTAGAGAGTATTTAGAATGAAGAGACGATGGCCCGTATTTCGAGGTCTAATCGATAATCCGACCTTGACACCGTAGTACTCTCGATGTTCCCACACGGAATCTCCCACATCATCAATACGGAATTTGAGCTTATCGGAGCAAGTGAAATCTTCGTTCTTAGGGAAACCAGTGCAAGTACGGTAGGATACTGAACCAGGAACCATACCGAACGGGTACCTGAAACCATTCTTCATACTTCAAATGGCGCTTTTGACCCACCAAATCTCGGTTCCATGATGGTAGGACCCATCGGGGTTCTGGCTGTCGCATGGACTTACGTTGTTTCGAGTTGCCTGAGAATAAATATCTCGCATCGATTGACGAATTTACCATACCGAAACATTCTTCTCGCACGCAGGCATGTGCGGAACGATGTCCCGACCGTGGACGATACGGTAGCTGACAGGTATCGATCGATAACTGATTGGAATCTACAGTACCTCTCCGGAATAAGTTCATCGAATGCACGGGCGAATTTGAGTGAGCCCACACGCGGTTCTCCGTAGGTGTACACTTTCACTCGACCGGAATGACGCAGGCCTGTGTCGATATTTCAATAGACGACGTTTCGTAAACATCGCACACTCACCCTGTTTGACGGTTCTTGCTGCAGCCAGAGCTGCGAGCGCTCCTCCTAGGGAATGACCAGTGAAGGCTACGGAATGATGCTGAAATTTGCATTTGAAAATAAAATAAATTGAGAATATGTACCTGATATTTGGGATCCTTGAGGTACTCTTCGATTCCACTCCACATCGACAGATGAGCTTCGATGAAGTATCGATTCACCTTGAAATGGATCGATTGGCGGGGATGACTCAATCTCGTACCAATCCCATTCCGAAGAAATCAATGTTCGGAGTAAGTGATTGCCATCCTTCGACGAAGAGTTGAGTCTGCAAGACCGATAAATGAAAAATTGCCTCATTGTCAAAAAAATGGATCGCTAAATGTAAGTTTAAATTCTTGAATGACTCTCACCTTACTCGTTGTCCCTCTGAATGCAATCGTGCTCTCATTCTTCGTCTCTGAATGGGCAATGTAGAAAGTGCAGCTATGAGAGAGAATATCGCAGATCTGAAATGGATTCCATCTTATTAGCCCATTTTTCGATCGAAACCTGATGGGAACTGCTCCACAGCTCCCAGTTGTGATCGGTTACGTGCGCTCTGAATTCAACGATAAAGGAGATATTGATTTAGGAGAATTATTCAGCTTGTTATTACTCATTTTCAGAATGACTCACTTATTTACGCACTCTTCAATCTTATCCCCATACGCCGCAGCCGAAAGATGGAAAAGACGAATGGATTCAGATTCATCGAATGCAGCGAAAGAAATTGAGGGAAGAAGGAGAAGAAGGAAGGAGGTCACCATCAATTTGACGGAGATGGGACTATTCAAAGTGAACATTCTTCTTTGGGACTGAGTGTTGGTCTAGATCTTGAAAGGAGTGTTCGGTAAAGGGAAGAAAAAGAGGGCGAATTGAATGGGCAGTTCGATCCACTGTGGTCCATTCAGTCTCCCCTTCTTCTATCTCTGCCATTACTGGTCCATCGATTGTGTTGGGCAGGGCAATTATCTCGATACGTTCCAGTGATCAGCACGCGGAGCAGGTTAGAGCAGTGATAGCCATTGCCGTAAGCTATTATCACAATCGGGGGTATAGCTCAGTGGTAGAGCGCTCGCTTAGCATGCGAGAGGGCTGGGGTTCAATTCCCCATACCTCCATTACTTTTTGCCCCTTGTGAAACATCTCTTGTTGTTTTGGCTGTGATGTCAATGGCTAGTGTGATGGTGAGATCGGATGAGGTCGAGATAGTGTGTGATTGAGAGAGACGCAGAGAAAGAGAGGGAACGGAAGATAAATTGATGGTTACACTGGAAAATCGAGAAGAAGCCACGTGGTGATAAGAGGAGATAAGAAGACAAAGAAGTGATTAGAGGGTGCAATGATCTGATAGAAAGGGAAAGTCGTATGATCTACGGATTATCCTAGAAAGTCAGCTCCGTATCAGTCTTGATTACGGTTGGCAGATCAATTTTGGCGACGGATGAAGTCTTGTCAGAACATTCGAAGAAAAATCTCACGTACTTTTTCGTTCAAGCCAGCCTGCTAAGATAATGACTTCCTTTCTGGGAAAAACGATTGTGTCGAATTTAAGATGTTGGGTATTTGGCCCTACCTGAAAAGGGCAAGTGTATGATTCACTGTTCTATCTACATCTTGATTCAGGTCAATCCAGAGTGTGACTCATTGTGTTATTGCTCACTTTGCGTGTATTCGTGTCCTTCTCAAATTGTCCCTCAAGGGGGACTAAACATCTATTTCCTCCTTCATCTCCTTCTCCCTCATGGTGGTTTGATCTTTCCACTCTCTAGTCTTCCCCCTTCTCTTCTCTCACCAATGCCATCTCACGATAGTCAGTGCAACCACGTGGGGACAAGAGAGGAATGGAACAACTCAAACAATCTCCACCTCGAGATTTCTGGCACTCCGTCAAAATAGATGTTCGGACTGGACCAGACATCAAAACACGAGAGAGCACATGATGTGGAACTATCCAATCGTCGGTACCAGATATGTCGGATGAGAATCGGCTAGATAGATGAGAACCTACAAAAAAAATTCTCCGTTTGTGGTGTTTAGAACACCCTGGCAAAATAATACGACGCTCAAAAAGTGTTGGTTCTCATCCAGTCGGTTCTCATCCGACCTAGTACCCAATCGTCCTTTGGGATGATCGAATGAGGAGATGGAGGAGGGTAAAGTATTGATGAGAATGATAGACACGTTACGAAATGGGCGAGGAACTATCACTGATCTCAATACATTTTTGGTGATTGATACCCAGATACAACTCTTGAGTCACCCTTAGAACGGTCCAATGATCACTCCTATCAGTGACATCAGCTGTTGTGTTCTCTTTTGATCATTACTTTGTGTTCTCTGTGTCTTCCTCCATTCTCGTTTCTACTTCCATTCCCATCGATTGAAGCACATACTGCACTGAACTGTTGGACTACTTCCTTCCCTTCTTTTCATCTTCTCTCACTTCTTTTCCACTCTCCAACAGCGTGCTTTCTCTCGATGGTTCAGTCACGTTGCCGTACATCTCTTATTCCCTCCCTCTCACTCTGCTTCTCTACCCTCTCTTCAATCCCTTCCCTCTCTTATCGTCTACATCACTATAGACTGGGGCACCCACAATCACCACGTGACTATGGAGCTCCGCCCCACATTGCGAAGATCAAGCGATACGAAGACAAAAGACAGCGTGCCACCCGATCATTTCAGTGTGTCTACTCTCTAGTTCGCCGTGATCTCAACAAGTTTTCTAGAAGAGAAAGGTATAAATATTAAAGAAATTAATAGGCAAAAAATAATTATTAGAAACAGAAAACTATTTGGGGGTCTCAAAAAGATGTAAGAAGTGCGAAATGCGCCAGATTCGGCTAGCGCATTCCATTCTCTGCTGGCGCGATTCTGGCGCAGTGCCAAATTCGACTGAATTTTGCCATTCTTGCTTTTACCTAAATCGGCATATTTTTGCTCCATTTCTCTTCTATTTTATATTCGCACATCGCCAGAAGTATGCTCCTACCTTCCGCTAACGTGGGTTCTTCTCTTATCACTGCCATTCTCGCTGATTTACTAGTTTTCGTTGCTGACAGTTCTTGCATCTTTCTTCGAGCAGGTTTACCCGTATGTATTGACTACTAGTAGGTGAAAGGCCGAGTGAGTGACCAGTCCAGGTACTAGGCAAGGATCCTCCTTCCCTTCCCTCACACTTTCACTGTCGATTCCTCCGTGGGCATTGACATGCGCGCGTCTTTCCCACTTTTGTTTCCCTTTTCTCCCGTCTTCCCCGCGCTGATTTATGCGCCGGCTGTCAGTTTACATATAATAAGAAGAACAGAGGAAGTTGATGTCAAGTCGAGGCCTTTTTCACTGCCGTCAGCTGTAATGATCTCAGATTTCACCGTTAGTCGTCCCTTCGTACACTCAGTAGCCATTCGTCCTCCACATGTTTCCTATCCATCGTTCGATCTCCCGCCTAGAAAGACCCTTGATAAACTGCCATGGAAGGAAGAGACTGGGCAAACAAGAGTCAGACCGTTTCCCCCTTATGCTCTTTCACCTCCTCTTTCTTGTTCTTTGTTTTGCCCATTCGAATCGACCGGATTCGTTTCGTAATCTGATCCAATTCATTATTATCCTCCTCCAGTTCACTCCAATCTATCTATGTTGACTTTACAGCTGAGTTCTGAAGTACGATTTCCTTTCTTTTTATTGCACTCTCTCTAAACAATGATAGCCATTTTCTCCGGTGAACAAACTCTTTCCTACCTTCCACTCTCATCGATAAGCTTCGTACGATGAAACCATTGAGGGAAGGACTTTACAAATAGAAAAGAGCTTAGAGGGCGGATGCTTAGTGGCCAATGGAGGGCGAGTGGTCATCCTCAGTCTCACCAAGGGTTGTTATTATTCCCACCCCAGTCACGCAGACCTCAATTTCCCTCTAGAGAGGGGCTAATTTATATTGGAGAGTGTCGAGCCGATTAGTTTACTGCGCCATCGACCTCTTTTCGAAATCCACTCGGCCCACTTAATGAGCGAAATTGGATTCTCACAAGAGAATTCGATTGTTATGTGAAATTTCTTACACATTCTCGACTAATGGAATAGTGGGTATTTTTATGATGTCTTTAATGGAGTGGAACAATGATAAGGATGTAAAGTGTGGTGAAATCATTTTATTCGTGGATGGCGTGATTAGGATCAGCTGATAGGCATGTGGTTGATCCTATTAGCAAAGGAGGAGGAGGAGGGGGACGGTTCCCTCCGTCTCTCACTGGTTTTCGTGCTGTTTCGCGTGAAATGTGTGCCGTGTATCTTTCCGACAGCCTTCCTTCTCCCTCAACCTTCAAACCCTTCATTCTCTCCCGATCTCTTAATCTCTCGACTCACTTTCGCTGTCTAGGCCCTCCTTTCCTTCTTGCGTCTCTCACAGCATCCAATGGACTTTGTCCGTTCCCTGCAGGAGAGAGGAGAAGAAGGAGTAGGAGGGAGGAGAGGCAGAATTGTTGTCCCTCTTGACCCCAGTCTGTCAACTATGCGAGAAGTGAGTATCGATTCAATCACTTCTTCTCCTCTTGTTCGAAGATCACAGTCATCTGTGTTCTTCGTCTTCCATCAATTTCGTAATCGTCGTCCGTACTCTGTAGTTACTGTGAATAGCACTGGCTGTTGTCAGTTGCCGCCTTCTCTTCTCCTTTCTATCATTCTATTGGGTTACTCTACCCTGTGCTCTACTCTCGTCCACATCCTTCGATTAGACTTTAACCAGCTCAAGCTGCTAACTCCTTCGTTTCGTCATTGAGAAGTGCTGCTAGGGCAATTATTCTAACCAGGCAAAGCAGCAACCTTTGAACTGTGCTATGAATGGTTTGCTTCCTTCTTTCAATCGTTACTTTCTCGTTCTTTGAGCTATTCCTTCTCCTCTCTTCTCTACACAATCTCATCAATGGCTCATCTAAACATTTATCTGATCATTCATCACATGGTTGCACATTTCTGGGATATTTAGTGCCTATTTTTGTGCTGATCATTGCCACTCCCTCACTTCTCTTATCTATACACGCGCACTTCCTGCTTTTCATCTACAAAGTCTAAGTTGTCGACGAAATTGGCAGATGCGATAGGGTGGAATGAGAGGAGGGTGAGAGACATTACAGCTGATATTCATGCACTTTTTGTACTGATCGTGTCGAAAGAATGGACGGAAGGAATGGGTAACCATCGTACTGTAGTGTATGGGGCTAGTTTGATGTGTTTAATGCACTGAACGTTTTTGCCCCCTTCGTATAATCCATTGAATCCGTATCAGATTATACACGAGGAAACGACTAAATACTCGTTCAATTCTAACTGCTCCATAGCTATTGACCCTGCAAAAGGAGTACTGGTCTCAAGCGGGAACTATCTGCTCCCTTTCACCATTTACTCTATTTCTATCACTATACGTGAATTGGAGAGTGAAAAATGAATCTGCAAATTGGTGTCCAGTTTCGCACTTGTGTGAAGCCCCCGATGGAGTGTGAGGTTGGATGTTTGATCTCACGTAGTTATAGAGTCTGTTAGATTGCTCATGTACTTGGGGAAAATATTTACTGACATAAAGCGTGTGGGAGGCGCGGCTGTTTTGATCATGATGAAAAGGGTACGCTTCTGTTTTCTCATAGTATTCTCTGTGTCAGGGGGACGGTTGATTCTCTCGATGAGTCATTTCTCCCCCTCTCGCGCGCAAAAGATTTCCCAACTATTTCTCATGGATTGCTCAGTTATGGAATGCATTTACCCCCACGTCCTCGTCGCTTTTCATAACAAAGCCAATTCCGTTCTCCCTCCGTTTTGTCGGCTTTGCTCAATAAATTAGCATAAAGCGTGTGTTTTTGTGTGAGCGTGAACTAGTCCTCTTTCGTACTATCCCCTCCTCCTCCCTTTACTCCCTCTCTTTCACTGTTCCACCCTGGCTAAAGAGCAGCAAGAACGTCCCATCTTTACAATGGATTGGAATTGTGCACGAAAAGAGCGCGAAAGAGAGGGAAAGGAAGGGAGAGGGCAGGGTAGAATGGAGGGATCAAAGTATGCTTGCAATTGTTGCATGGCGCGATGGGAATGACTCGCACGTTGACCCATTGCTCGATGCCCCCTCCTTCCCATCCCCTCGTTGATTTCTTATCATCTATTTATCACTGATGAGATAGAACACAAAGGGAGCACTACTCCTCCTCTATCGCCTTTTTCTCTTGCAGAGAATTGTGGTTGTTTGTGCGAGTTGGCGGTGTTGTTGGGAAGGATCGACGTCAGTTCATAAAGAGAGAGAAGGAGCAAGGTTCGAAATGGGAAGATGGAGGGGAGAGAGAGGGAACTGCCCATCGACCAATCTCCCTTGTGAGGGAAGAAGCAGTGACATAAGGACTCCCTCTCTCCCTCAATCCACCCGTCTGTCTTGTCCCTTCCCTCGACTCTTCCTAAAGCACTCATTAGTCTTGCATACATCTTCCCACAATCGCCTCCATTCTTTCCATTTCGAAATCATGATGCCGATTTGCGGCAGTATCGGGTTTCACAGCTCCATTTTCAATTCCAACGCGAGATATTTGCCATACCCTCGAAATTCTTATTTTTTCCATGCAAGTAAAACGTCCTCGTGGAGTTCTACTAGAGGGAATCCATCTCCTTAATAAGATTCTCAGTCTGTCTCTCCATCTCAAACTCCCTTCTTCCCTTTTCTTCCTTTGGTGACTCCACTTTTCCTAGTCGAACCATTCTGCCCTCGTTTCTCTCTTTCTCTCTCTGCTCTCCTCTCTCATCTCACTTCTCTTCTCATCTCCATATGGTCTGATCATCACTGCTAATGTTTATCAGTCTCTCTTGATCTTCTTTCCCTTCCTCTTTCCCTTTTCTCATCTCATTGCTAAACTGGAGAGCTTTTATGATCTCTTTTTATCGTCGTCTTCCGCTCGCAAGTTAATGAACTGTATCTATTCGCTCATCGGTTCTCGTCGTCTTATCTATCGTGTTCACTGTTCCTTTTTCTAGTATTAACTCTTGGATTGATTATAGATTCGAGGGTGGCCACTCATCCGCAAGGGGGAGTTACACCGTCGCTTCTCTCGATTACCACCAAGGGGAAAGGGATACTCACTCACTCACTCGGGATTCATTCTGCAGCAGCAGCAACGGGTACTCTCTGCAGCAGCTGCAGCCGACAAGGAGAAGACGGGATTCTGAGGTGAGTTGGGAGGATGGAACGATCCCTGAAATATGACGCATGCCTAATTTTTATGCCAATTTGAACAATAAACAAAGGAAAGCTGCATGTTTGGATTTATAACCTGAATATTTGACCCCTGAGTATGAATAAGGATGTATGAATTGCAGCCAGTGTGAGGTATCCACTCGTCTCGACTCACAATGGACTACGCGTATCGCATGTACAAGAATGTACGATACTACTACGAACAGATCAATCCGGCCACGCTGTCTGGTGAGAAATTTACCTTCTTTTTTTTTCTAAATATAAAGCCAGGTTGATCGTATAAAAGAGTGCTCAAATGTAGCACTAATGTATAGTGTTAGTCTCTTTGGTACTCGACAATTGCACGTTATTACTGCAGCTTATCATTGTTTTGTTGCTCATCAAAACACGAATACGGCATTCATTATGCAGTGGAGTTCTTGGTTTAAGACCACATCATTCGTTCTCTCAGGTGCCATCGACGTGATAGTTGTGGAGCAACCGAACGGTGACTTTCACTCGACGCCATTCCACGTTAGATTCGGAAAGTATGGAGTATTCAATTATAAGGAAAAGGTTAGATATTGTTCTGTTGAAATACTTAGTATAAAAGAGCATTTCGATACATTAATTGACTACATGATATGTCATATTTGATATATCATCGAAACGAGGAAATGACGAGTGAATTCATCTTGACTCTTGTCAGTACGTGGATGTCTCCATCAACGGCAAAGAAGTGAAGGACATTCGGATGAAATTGGGAGAGAACGGAATCGCTTTCTTCGTTGAGGTACGGTATTCATACTGATGATATTCGATAAAAATCAATAATCGAACCTACCGTAATCACGGAATCCGTGCAGGAAACGAGCGGCATCGTACCCGACTATCTCGTGACCAGTCCCGTGCCCGGATTCACTCGACCCACCACTGATAAGGTACGATATCATATCGCTTATCTTGTGGTTTAATGGATTACGGTTTACGGACAGCTGTTATCGATAATCTTGTAGGTGCTCGCTGAGACCTCGCGTACACTCGAGAAGCATCTGGCTGATGGAAGACATGGTAAGTGTTCGACTTTTGAAATAATTTATCAAGCGATGTAAATAACTTAATAAAATGTGGTCAGATCTGGTTATAAAGGGACGCGTAACAATGATAGTTGCTATTGCAGGCACGAAGGGAATCTCTATCGGTGGTGTTCGCACTCCTCCTCCCGGCAGTCCTCCCGGAGGATTCGCCACCAGTCCCACTAGTAAGTTATTAGAGAATTATATGGATGAAAGGGGAATTAGCGTGGAAATATTTCGGCATATAAGAGTTGATTTTAAAACACTGCATTCGCAGGTGTGATTCGTCGATCGAAGAGTATGGTGAGAGGAAGAGAGGCAGCCAAGTTGATCGGAGAGGGAAGGAAGGCCGCTGATGACGAGTTAGTTACTTATATTTTTATATATTTTTAATATTTAAATAACGTTTACTAAATTGCAGAGTGACGATTCAGCAGCGTAAGATGACCCTTCCCATGCTGGATTCCATCTTTTCTATGAGGAGAAACAGGTGAATACGAGTTATTTCGGGCGAACCAAGGCGGATTAGTGTTCCGTCGTGCCTATGAATCGAGATTGAGTACAGAGGTGTGACACGAGTGTTCACGAGGTGGATTAGTGTCCCTTGGCAGCTATGAGTAGGCAAGGAGGATTTGCCAGACAAATATGTGTCACGTCCAGGTATATTCGTGATACAGTATGTTGATGAATCGAGACTTGCCAGGGTTGGGCTGATGAGTTTGAAGAAGCACGCCTTTTCTGATTAATTCCAATCTCTATTCAGATCCCTTCCCAATCTCTCTTCTACTGGTCTCGAGCCTGAACCTGCCTCTCAAAGCAGCAGCAGTCAATCGAAGAAGACGCCTGCCGCGCCCACAGTGAGCACCACTGCCGCATCAACGGCAACTGCCCCGAGTGTCCCGGTTGGCGCACCTCCAGTGTCATCCAGCACCCCGAATGCACATAAGACGCCCCAGAGAAAGACGAGATATCGAGGAACGAAGTCACACTATCAGGATAGGAAGAAGCAGCCGAAGGAATCGGGTGAGGGTTTGGTCAATTTATGAATTTGGTGGTTGTTTTCTTTGTTTCATGGCCCATATTTACTGGCTCCAAACAGGAATTTAATGATTTGTTGCAGAAGAAAAGAAGAAGCGTGAGGGCTCGACGTCGTCGTCCTCTGATTCTGGTCCTCCAACTCCCGTCCAATCGGGCAAACCTTCCGCCTTCACTCCATCCAGTCCCATAGCCATCAATGTCACCAGGGTGAGCCTGAATATTATTTCTTTTTAAAAATTCTGTTTCGAGCACGAATGACCAGTTTTGAGTACTGAAATTGAACAGGCGATTCCATGTTGCACGAGGTTCTCATTATGACAACGATGTTTCTAGAACAATCATATATCTACCTCGAGTGAAAATGAAATATAATTTATGAAAGCTGATAATTGCAGGAAGAAGACCGTGGTGAGTCGTCCTCCTCTTCCACTCTCTCATCTCCATCCAATTCACTACTCGATGCTAATGATGCAGCCAGAATCGCAGGTGAGTGAAGGGGATACGGTTGGATATATCGATTGATAACTGATTTAAATATTAATATTGTTCCAGAAGGCGCGCTGTCGGATACTGAGGTGGAGAGACACAAGAGGGATGGAGCACCCATGGAGGTAAGGAAACACGTAGAATATTGTAAAAGATGGACCGGATAATTTGGTTCATGGAAGCGGTTTTGGGTTTCAATTTCAAAATAAGTCCATAGCATTTTAGCAGCACGGAAGTGACGTGGCCGAGTGGAGTTGGGGTCAGTTCCCGAAGACAATGGATGAACAGAAGAAGGAGAAGGAACCGGAGAAACCAAAGGTATGATGAGAGAGATTACGGTAGTTTAGAAGGGACAGGGCAAATAGAGAATTCCAAAATGGGAAGTAAATGCCTCTAACAGAGTTCCCTCCCTGGACAGTCAGCTTCAGAGTGTAGGAGAAACAAACCGAATCAATGTTTCGGGAGAGGAAATGTATTGAAGGAAAATAGCTCTAACCGATCTACCTCCCAATTCAGTCGACCTCCTGGTGGTGGTGGCGTAGTTCTGCAGCCAGCAGCACTCCCGATAAGAAGACTGCGGGAGGACAGGCAGGAGGAGCAGAGGAATCGGTGAGGAGAAGAGGGAATTGAGTGAATTTTAGAAGTAGATGAAGCACGAATGTCGCGGTTGTCTCTCAGGCTTTGCAGTACATCCCGTAATCAAAGATATATCGAGGTCTGAAAATGATAAATATATCCCCTGAATCAGGCTCTCTTTCCGTTCATATGGACAATCGAAGACGCGGATAAGGTTGGGGATTAGAGTGAATAGAGGAGATATTAAGTGCATGATTGGAGATCAGTAATCATCTTGAGATTCATTGTAAGACAGAGCTTACTAGCTAGAACTCCCAAGGCAGTTGAATGTTTCCTCGATGTCGTACTACTCTAATACAACTGTATTATAGACGTAGATTGATTATTTATCGATTACCATCGTCTTTCCAGGAGGGAATCTATCTCGACGATCTCCTCAAGCAATCTGAGGGCGCCGATCCCAACAAACTGCAGAGATACATTGGAAGACCCAGCAGGTGAGAAAAGACAGACAAGGGAGATTGGTGATTCACCGGCTAATCTTGAAGTTGAAATCACGAAAATGTTCCAGTTTCAGTCAATCGATGGATGCAGATTCGGGGAATGGAAGTGGACTGACGACGTCACCCTCTTCTCCCTCGGCAAGATCCATTCCTGATGACGTCACTGCTCTTGATGATAAGGTGAGGGAGATATCGTAGTCTTATTCGTTCTTTTTAATGGGATACGGTATTATTTTAAAATGGGTTACGGTATCGATTTCTTGTCAGACGCCGACTCAAGAGAGCGTCGCATCAGCTCTCAACGCTGCTTCGATGGAAGAGAGAAAGGGAAAGGAGCGAATCGCCAGCGAGATATTGTGAGTTGTTTACTTGAGAATTCAAGGTGATTTGGTGTTGCAGAGCTAGGATATATCAGAGGGCTAACTGGTAGTTTCAATAACTTGTTGGAATGTTTTTTTGGAATAAATAAATATTTTGCAGTGCAATGAGTGAGGACGAAGACATCACTCAAGGCAGCGAGGAGTTCCTGAGGGATGAGAAGACGGGAATGACGTCAGTTTTGGTTTTAATTTATCGATTTATCGATTTATTGATTGCTTACACGGTGCCATTGTCTCCCTTTCCAGTTACTTCCGTTCTCTCCGTCTCTCATCCGATCGTCTCAAGACCCTCGGTCTGCAGTGGGGAGCCAACGAGTGCCGATTCTCCATCACCACCAAGTTCCAGGTACGGTAGGGGAAGGGTCAATCGACGATTGACTTTTCAAAATACTGATCGGTTACGGTAACTTTATCGATTGCAGGGAACGACGTGGTGCGCGTGCAACATCTATCTGTACAAGCACACGGAGAAGATCGTCATTTCTGATATCGATGGTGAGTCGGAGATGAGAAGTTAGGCTACAAAAAATTACGGAAACTAGGAATTTCATGTGAAATACTGCGAAAACCGACTAATTGTTTGCAAGCCCGGGGTGTTTTGAATCATAAGTGGATATACTCGGAGAAAAGAACTGTAAAATCGTGTAAGCTTTCGTATTTTATCGTTATTTTCTACTATTCAATGAGTTAAGGTTTCGAGTTCACAAATTGAGTTTCACCCACTTGTGGAATCCGTGTTGCAGGAATAATACTAGAGATTGTGCGAATGGAGCCAATCCAATTCGTATCCTTCCAGGCACGATCACAAAATCGGACGTTCTCGGTCACGTTATTCCTGCCATTGGCGGGCAGTGGGCACACGCAGGAGTTGCCGAGTTGTACACTCGCATCAAGTCCAATGGGTACGGTAGTCAAATCAATTCAATATATTTATTCCGTTTTGGGTACGGAATACAATTAGACGATAAATATGGCAGGGATACGGAAGTCCGTCGATGTAGTCGTGTTAGATTACTGCTCCCAAGTTTTGCGGATGACTGCCTAAACTTCGTTCTTGCAGGTACAAGCTGGTGTATCTCTCCTCTCGTGCCATCGGTCAAGCATCGATCACGAAGAAGTATCTGAAGACGGTTGAGCAAGATCAGCGAGTGCTCCCCGATGGACCCGTCCTGCTCGCTCCCGATAGTGTGCTGGTCGCATTTAGAAGGTTAGTAGAAGAACATGGGAAGATAAGGGATGAACACATGACTAATATAACAACCATTGTAATAGATGATTATTGATGAGAGACCTTTTTGATTTGAAATTAGTTTTTCGAATTTTATTGAATTAATTGCAGAGAAGTGATCGAACGTCGTCCGGAGGAGTTCAAGATCGCTGCTCTCTCCGATCTCAAGAAATTGTTCCCCACTAAGAAACCATTCTTCGCCGGATTCGGAAACAGAGAAACGGTGAGTTATATTTACTATAAAAGAAAGTATTAGATTCCGCCATTTTCTGTTTCAGAACATAGTGATAAGGTGTATTGGATCGAGAGTATCGATGCGATCTCCTATTCAAAGGGAAATAATAATGTAATATTGATTTCTATTCAGGACACGAAGTCGTACCGTGCAGTGGGCATCGACGACTCCCGCATTCTCATTATCGATCCATCCGGAACCGTCAAACGGTGAGTGAGGGGGATACGGTAGATGAGGGGTAGTGTAGTCTAACCCGTATTTATCGATCGATTGCAGCTCTGACTGCGTCGGGTACAAGAGCAGCTACAAGTGCATGGCCCAGGACTCGGTTGATTGCATATTCCCGCCCATTCTCGACGAGTGAGTTGAATATTGATATCATATATCAATGATATGATTAGTGAAAGAAATGACCTCACATTGGATTACGGTAGAATGATTATCAATGAATGATGCAATTACAATGATGTCCATTGCAGACGCGCTCAGAAGAAGCCGATCCTGACTGCTCTTTCCTTCTCGCGTCCTCAAACGGACAGGTACGGTAGATAGGGATTACGGTAGATGAAGAGTATCGATCAATACCTTCCTCCTTCCAGTTCGTACACTTTCTGGGCGAATACCGACAAGGGAAATGTGTCGGATGACGAATTGGCTAAGTATGAGGCACGCAGAAAGAAGAAGAAGTAGGACGACGATTGCCAAACGTCGCCACACCACGCACACGAGCACGGTAGTTTTCTCTATCGTTCTTCGTTCATAGTTGTATAGAATCTGTTGTTGTTTGTTCTTCCAATTCACGGGTTCATTTTTGTGCTCGAATCTGTCTCACTTAATGTTAGATGTACACTATGTCTATTATTCTCTCTCCATCACTCAATTTGCTTTTCCATTCAAACTCCTGCAATTTAGTCAATCAATAGACAATACGGTAGAACAAACCTCCATTAGAATCAATAACCATCCCTTCAGTTCATGCACATGGTAGATCAAATATCACAACACTCCACTTACCGTATACTAGCTGACTCGTTATCTCGCCATCCTTCCATTATAATGACGTGTGTGCTACTCGTTACAGTAATCATCTTCTGCTCTTTCACATCACACCATGTCTCCCCGTTCCTGATTTGACCCATTCCATCTTCCTCGTCCGTTCCTGTAGATAGATGTACCGTAATAGATAGAGTATCGATCTAGCCATGGAATAGACTAGTCTATTTCTTGTATAGTCTCTTGCTAACTGTCAATTTAGCCATCATTTGTGAACGATAGCATTTGTTTTTCTTGTATAGTCGTCGTGTGAATTCCCATTCGGTTTCTTCGTTATGTCACCCGTCGACTTTTTCGATGCACTCATCGCACCATAATGGTGTTTATACCCAGTGCTTCAAGGCTATTCGCTTTACAAGTGACCCATTGACCCTTATTCTGTCACAAACACTCATACTTCTATATTTACCGGTTAATTTGTTTCTTTTCTGATTTTAAAATTAAATAGTTTGAGTTATTTGTGTTATCTCTCCCTTCTCGGTTCACTTGTGTCTCCCTTCCATTGCCCTCTTTTGCTCCTTTTACTACATTTCCTTCCCCGTGAATATTCAAATGACTTCTTTATCTCACGACTTTTTAGCCTGTCCATGTACTCATTCGTTGCGAGATAAATGAAGTCTACTAATAATTATTACTATTTCGTTTTGTTTACACTAAACAAAGAAATTACTAAGCTAGTCTGATTTATGTGCGAGAGTAAGAAAGCGAAAACACTACACATTGTTCTTTTTTTGAAAAAATTATCTGACTGGTGTTTCATGGATTTTGCCCATTGAAGAATACAACAGTTGAAGAATAAACACTAAATGAAAAATGAACACATCAACTGTCTTGAAAATTTGAAGAATACGATGGAACGAAAGTGAGAAGTGGAAGTCAATTAGTGATGAGCATGCATATGAATGTTCCGAATGTTTGATTAAAATTCGTGAAGAATGTGTAAAATTAAATACATGAACTTCATGCGATCCCACTGTAGTGGTAATCGGGTCTTCTTCCGTGAATGCCACTAAAAATCGTTTCTTTTCCAAATGATGAAGAAACTGCAAACCAATGATTTATTTACTAATATTACATGAAATGGAGAAAAAACTTGTAAATTGTGCATTTTCTCCACTTACTTGCACGATTTTCTCCGCCTTTTCTAAAGTGACCATCGGCGCATGCTGGCGCAATTATAATTTTTCACATTTTTGACTCAAAATAGAACGAGCAATTGGCATAAAGTCGATTTCCGAGGCATTCTTGGATTTTACCGTAATTTCAATTCCCCTGACAAGTCCACCAAGCTGACTTAAAAATTTGGCAACTTCTAAAAGGTAATTTTAAATAATTCGCATTTTCATTTTTTATCATCTTAGTGTTAGACTTTATCATCTTAGTGTTAGAATTTCTTCTTTCAAGCTCTTTGTATCTACATAGAACTGCAATCGAACAAAGGAAAACTAACCCATAGTAATTTCTGATAAGCCACAAGAGACGTATAACGGATTAGCTCTCTCGATCAAATCACTGCAAGCGTTGCTGAAACGAACTGTTGTTAAGCTGTGTTTCGTAGAAGTCACTCACAACACAATGATCTCAGAACCACATCTATTAGTCGATATTACTGTGAATGTTACCGATAACCCATCGAAGAAATCAGAGCAGATTCGAAGAACATCCGTTCGATTATGAATGAAGTAAACAGTGTCGAACTTGCTCTCTCGAATCAAAGGTTTCAGGCGATTAAGAAACCTCCGAAGTTGATCCGATGTCAAAATGACAATTATTCGAGGACGATGAAACTGAAAAAAATATTTCAAAATCTAGAGAAAAGTATTCTTACGAATTCGAAAGGCTTGACTTTGAAGCTCGAAATGTTAAGCATTTTGAAAAGATATATGAAGTTCATTCTCCATATGAAACCGGGCCGTATTCCGCTGACAATAAGCTTCGTCATATTTTTCTTTTTCTGAAAGCGCACATCCTATGTTTTTGTGTGGAACTCAAATCAAGGTACGTTTCAATGATTCTTCATCGAAATATTTTTGGAAGAATACATTTCTGAATACAGATAGTAAACACACTCACTCGTACAATGAATTCCGAAAATGTAGTTTTTACAGGTTTGAAAATAATCGAATCAACGGCATTTTTTAACGTTCTGCTAGCCTAAACATGCAACAACTATTTATGATAAAATATTTAAATCATGGATCAAGTACCTCTCTGAAATTCAGAATACTTTTCTCATCTAGGAAGAAGAATATGACCTCTCTTGCGGTCTGAAGAAGATTCACGAAGTCGACGGGCATTTTCTTTAAGAGGAAGCAAATTAAATAATTTGGGAAACGGAGCAGAGTAGTAACCTCACACAGCTTGAGATATCGAGGATGCAAAATGGAGAATCGATGAGCACTAGCACAGACCTGAGACTGTTCTTCAGAAACGAGGAAGCTTGAGACTGTGATTTTTTTGCCTATTTGCTGAAGCTACGCCCCTAGATTCATCAATTGACAGACCATCAGCAATGCCAGTAGGCCATCTACTGTAATCATGAAGGATGCGATAGAGAAGATAGACTATCTACATTGTCTTAGTTTCCCTTGGATATTATTCTGTCACAAATACTCTTACTTTTTTTGTAGTAAGAGTTGTAGTTTTTTCTCGTTTCTGATTTTTTCTCACAGGTTATCTTTCTCTGCATCTCGCGTGTCCATGTTCACGTTCTATGCAAGATTGATAAACAACTGATAATTATTACAATTTCATTTTATTCAACACAGACTGACCAGTATTTGAGGCTAGACACTATCTACATCACTATATACAGTAATCTAATGGGACTACAGTAATCGGCATGAGGGGGCGAGTACGGTAGGTACCAGTGTATTGCACGGATTGATAATGGAATGGGAAGGGGAGGGGCAGGGAGGGAAGGTAATTATCGATGTGAGGAGAACAATTTTTCTATTGATCTACCCTATCGACTAAGGCAGTTTTGAACTAAAAGCTTGCGAATGAGAACATCAATTTGATTACTGTAATTGAATCAAGGATACTGTAGGTGTTCAGAAAGTGAAATCCATTGGTCTTCCCACTCTCACAGAGTCAAGTTCAGCAAGATCCCGCTGAGAATCCATGAGTACGGTAGCCAGAATCTTCTCGAGTAGAAGAGTGTATCGAGCATCGACTGGACCGCCCTTCACCTTTCCGCTGGAATACGGTATAAGTATCGATTAGTGGAAGGAAATACCGTACTCTTTTATATTTTTGAGATGTTTCTCCATCTTGGATGCTCTTCTCTCTGACCAGACTGCGAGTCTTTTCTGAAATTCAATCAACAAATCGATATTCAATCCATGATCTTGATATACCTTCAATTCCTTGGGAGTGAGATCAGAGAAGAAGAGGAGAGCGTCAAGCTCATCGATCGCCCTCACAATCTCATTGAGACGAATGTGCCCGTCGGAACCGGCTCTGCAAGGATAAGCAATGATTAGAGACATGCGGTCGCTCGGGGGTATAGCTCAGTGGTAGAGCGCTCGCTTAGCATGCGAGAGGGCTGGGGTTCAATTCCCCATACCTCCAGAACTTTTTGCGGTCTTTCTAATCTGATTATGTTTTGTTGTTGTTTTTTTTGCTTACCTCAACCACTGGAGTGCCTGGGATAGAAGAGGATAGAAAGCATATCCGATATCCTCGATTCGTTTCTTCTCCTAGAATGGAATGATATTGAACTGGTTCCGTCTCGGTTGAGCTCTTCTCATCTCTTTCGACGGATTATTTGTTGAAAGTCAAAGCGGATCCGTTTCACTTTCATCAGTGAGAAGATAATTCTTACCTTTCTCGCATCGGGTGCCAAATCGATGAGCTGTTCGAGATCACGGAAGGCCGTTCTGCAATGAGAATGATCGATTTGAAGACGAGAAATGTCTCACAATCAGCGTGATGAATTGTCTCAATGGTTACAGTTGAAAATGAGTAAATCTTCGAGATAGGGTAAATAAATACCTGAGAAGGACGAGGGTCGATCGAGTGCGAGACTCACGAGTGTCGAGATCAAGGAGAACACGAGAAATAAACTCCTGCAAGAGAAACTAACAATGATTACAAAACATAAAGTTATCTGATTGGGTAACTATCAAGTCACATTATCTACTAGTTTATGAAACCAAAAATTCGTGAGGCTCCTCCATTAAACTGACAAGTAATCAACATTATTTGTATTCTCGCATTCTTGGCGAAGAAGAATAGCTTACAGTGCGTCCCGATTCCACAGCCCATTCCTCGATTCTCCTCCTGACGAAAGACGGACGAGCATCACCACCATTGAAGATATCGGCAATCGACCGGATTGACGATTCCTTCTGAATTTAAGAATTATTTGTCTTCAAGATGTTGAAAATACCTTGTCTACTTTGGGGAATACAACAAGTGGTGAGGGAGTGGGGAAGAGCGAGGGAGGCGCTGCGGCCTGTTCGATGGATGGCTGCAAGAATGATAACTATTATGTGTAACTCTTTTTCATCGAAGACTTGTATTCGAAGACCTTGGAATCTTTCGTCTGGCGCAGTGTAGTAATACTGCTGATGCAAATTATAACTGAACGTACCTTAGAGATCTCCTCCACTCTATCGATCACTGGTTGTTCCTCTTTCCTTTCCCATTCAGATGGTCGTTCGTCGTTGAGAGATTGAACGAAGGACGGACGAGATTCGTCCAAGGAGTAATCGTACTCTAAAAGGGGAGATTTTACGTCCTCATCAATGAAAATAAATTTCTAAAACGGAGTCTTTCAATCACTATATTTATTTATTTTTCTGTGTATGAAAAAAACGAATTGAATTGGACTTCTAAAATGAAATAAGAAGATTACCCTCGATTCCATTGCCCGTAATCTCCATCCTCACAGCGAGAATGGTCATCGATAGCACGAGAAGACTCCTCATCCTCAATGAGAAATGAATGAATTTGAGCGGATCGAAGAGGCAAAACAAGGTGATTGAAGGAAGAAATGGGAGGAAAAGGTGGACAAGGAGAAGGATGAAGGGACAATAGACGGATAAGTGAAAGAAAGTGAAAGAGAGAAGAACATGGGAGATGAAGTCAGGAGGGATGAAAAGGAGTGGATTGAATGAGTCATGAGGACTTGAATACTAGAGTATGCACTATAATACTAGAAGTACCTAATTGAAGTAGTGCACGAAAAGGTCATGATGAGCAATGAACTAGTAGTAGTGGAACAGAGCAAGACTGGATGAGGAAGAGTGACCACCCCCC
>LS488562.1:0-56626 GCA_900490705.1 Pristionchus arcanus | reverse complement strand
ATATTCAATTTATCGAAGCACAACGAGCGTTTTCCCGCCGTCACACAAAGCAAAATCTCCCTCGAAAAGCAGTTTTTCCAGAATACCTCAAATAGGGGCAGTTCTACGACTTTTTTGGACTAAACCGATTTTTTTCGTCTCATTGAAAGCTAAATTTCCCTTTTTTAAAAATCCTGATTCGACCATTTTGAAGCAAGTTATGTTCAGAAAACCATACTTCGTGATAAATACGGCTATGTTCGGACTCTACTAGTAAACGACTTCCCGCGGCCAGAGATATCAAAAACCAACTATGCAGTGACTTCACAATGGGTTTGGAGAAACTTTTGAAGCAAAAAAACTTTTTGGGTTTTCGGCTCATTTTCGAGAAAAACTTAGTTATATGGTCAAAAAATCGGTTTTATCGATTTTTGAGGCGGAAGATCAACTTTTTTCATATTGTGTGACTTCGACTTTGTTGTAGAGAATTCCGAGACGAATTCATCGCGAAAAATTAGCTCGCTGTGCGATGAAAATGAAGCTAGTTATGGCCATTTAAAGTTTGGAGACCAAAAAATCGATAAAATCGATAATTGACCAAACTTAGTAGATGATCCTCCTCCTGACTCCTAAGGGTACCCACCAACCAACTTTCATGGAAATCGAAGACCCAAAAATTTTTCCTAGTGGATGGCATTCCTACACTCTTACAGGAAACCTGTGATAAGAGTTGGAGGATGAAATGAGCGCTGATTTGTCGGTGACAGTTTGAGATGATTGTCGCCCCCTCTTCACTTATTGATTGAACTTGAAAAGTTCCCGAGAACCCCTTGACATTTAGAGCTTTAGAAATGCAAGTTTGATCTAAAATGCCCGTTCCCAAGGGATGTTGAAAGATGAGTAATTGAATGATGTCAAGTGAGGGTGTAACACCTTGGGTCGTGCATTGGAACTGTTAGCATTGACCGACACACTCGCTTTTGTCAGCGTTTAGCTTAAACGTAGCCAACTGATAATTTCTTCTTTATTTCTCCAGAATGTACAATCCATCAATAGTCAAGTGCGCTAATGCATCCTTAACTTTCACTCGATTTCACTTGAGAATAAATCGATGGGGGAAAAGTCCGGTAATCTCCGAGAAAACTCTTGCTTTCGATCGCCGTTTAGTGCTATAATAGGTCAGATTGAAGAAATGTGTGGAGGAGAGTGGGAAAGTGAGATTGAAAATCGGAAGAGAAAGAGAAAGGAAAGTGGATCACTTCATTTGAAATGGAAGAGATGAAAGCAAGAGGGCAAATTAGTGAAGAAATCACGTTGAAATTGAGATGAAAGACCTCACAATGTGTCCTCTTATTTTTCGATACATCCGTCATTTTTCATTCTTTCCATTGTGGACTTACGATTTCCGAGCCTCGAAAGATCCTTGAGTATTCTCTGTACAAATACTCGAGAATAAAAGAGAGCTAGATAATAAACGACCTTACACGCAAAAACGAGGTGAAGCCTTTTGAAGTCTTGACCTCCCGATCAAAAGAAAGGGAAAAGACTGCTAAACTTTAAAGTGATTACGTGCCGTTTAACCTCTCTTTCTGCAACTGTTGATTCAATTTGTTTGAGTTATCCCTGCACCGGATTTATTCAATCGTTCTCCTTCACAGTCCAAACCCGTTCTTATCTCCTCTTTTCAACTCTCGAGAATGTTCTCGAAAATGCGCTGCCGACACGGTTTTTCTCTCTTTCTTCGGAACTTTTCACTCCCCTGCGCGGTCAATATCGTAACTTTTCGTGCTTCAAAGTTTGCGTCTAGTAGGGAGTAAAGGAGGAATTGTTGTGGAGGAGAAAGCAGACAACTGATCGGATTGCCAGCAGGTCACTCAGAGAAGAAGAACAGTGATGAATGGAAGGGAAGGACTTAGGATGGGGCAGGCGAAAATAGACAAACACGAATTGAATGAAGAGTGAGAGAGATTAAAACGATTAGGAGGGTCATGATGATGCAAGAAATGAAAATACAATAAAATAATAATAAATGCATAATTCAGGCAGTATGGCTGGCCTCCCTCACCCACAGTCAACTTCCACCCGTGAATGGACCTCCACAAACGATGGCACCAACTCCCGCCATTAGGATACGATTAAATAGAGGATTATTTGATCAGGCATCGAGTATTGCATGTGAGTTATCTGTAAAATTGAGATGAGTTCTCAAGTAATGGTGTCCGGATGAAGAATTCGTTTCTTACGTTTAGTTGCAATTGCTCTCTTGATTGATGAAAGAGTGCGAGAAATGAAGATACGATTTCTTCGGCCTGAAAGCTCTTCTCGTTTCTCTCCAGCTGGAATAAAATTATGGACTCATTTTTCAGCGGGTCTCGTAGAATATCAAATCTCTCGAATCTCCCTTCCCTCCACTCAGCAATGTTTCACTGAAGGATGTGTGCAGATTCAAAATTTGCGAATTACCAACTTCCGACAACCTACGGTATGTTTCACCGTTCACTCTAGTACTGCTTTCAATTTTTTCTTAGTTAAAAATGATGCATATTAATAATGAAATGCATTGCAGGGTATTTACTTCGGTCCGATCCCTCCCAATCAACTTGTGCTGCGACTCACCAATTTTGACTTTTTGTGAGTCTTTGATCTCCATTTGATTTTTCTCTTTCTCATCAATTCGAGATTTGTTTTCATTTCTCGAGACAGTGAGCCATCGAACCAAAGTGAGAATTGTGCCTTTGAACTGAGGGGAAGGGAGGGAGGGAGGGAGAGAGAGAGGCAGACTCGAGGGAACTGAGATAGGGTCATTCACAACGATTATACTGAGAACAGCTGAGGATTACTGAGAAGGAGTTTAGAATGATCGGATGGTGAGAGAAAGAAGGGAATGGAGAGAGAAGAGAGAAGAAAGGAATGTCAAGATCAGTGGGGAATCGAGAATTCACCCGATCGCTATACCTTTAGAGTTGTAAAAAAGGCGATTGAACTTGGAGTGTTCCCCTGTGAAAATCCCTTTGAATTGCATTGCGTACGATCAAGAACAGAAATAGAGTTCAAGATGTGGGAAAGAATAACAATTGAATTTCAGCATCACTGGAAACCTCGGAGGTTCGATTCAAGTGATCATCCAGTTTCCTGTTGGAGGAACGATTTATGTTACTGGTGAGGATTTTAATGAAGAGACTTGAGTAAACATCATAGTGATGGACAGCAAAAGCAACTTCATTAAAATTTGATCTAATAATCATTTCTCCAGGTCGTGGTCTCTCAGTCACTACGACATTCGACCTTCAGAAGTCCGTCGATGATGAACCGTATCTGAGAATGCTCACGTGTGGAATTGAAGGTGACATCATCGCTTACTCTATTCAAAATGACGCTAACAACGCTATGAAAATGAATGTATTTGTTCAGGAGGAACGATCGAGGCTCGTGTCGCTGGCATGGGCATCTTCACTGATACGGTCAACAATAAATATGGAGTGAGTATTTGACTTTTTTGACTTTGCCTATTCACATTTAATTTTTTCTTCAACAATTTTATTTCTAGACTAATCTGTGCAAGATGTTGATTCGGAAATGTTTCAGTCAATATAATCATCTCCCTTTCAGAACATGATGTCGATGCAAACTCGTCGTAATCTTCAGACGACGATGTGTCGTCACATGCAATCTCTCGTCGATCAACACTTCTCCGATCGATTAAGGAAACTCCCTCGTACCGTGTCCGTCAAGGATCTCACCACGCTCGTCATCAGTGTACGGTATCCTAACTATTGGTTACGGTAGATCTTGGGGAGTAATCAATAAAATAATACAAAATAAATATAAATGAATTACAGGGAACCCGCGAGGAGGACCCGCAAGTGGCAGGTACATAGATACTAAAAATCAGCCTTGATATATAAATTAGAAATTTGTCTCTTTGTATGTACAACCTGAACTCTATCGTAGCCTATTCGATGTGTTGATGGGTGTTTTTGAAAATTATGGATGAGGTTATTGTTTGTCTCTTGGTAGCTAGGTCGGATGCCTATTTCACAATATGCCTCCAAAAGTACTCATCCGACGTAGTACCGTCTCTCTTGGTGTTGGTCGTCAATGGTGATCGGGTATTCAGCAGCCGTTCCCCCTTCTCCAATCTGGCCATTCGATCAACAGAGTGGAGGAGGATTCAGTCAGCAATCTCAGCCATTCTCCCCTCAGATGGGACCATTCCAGAGATGGGCAATGAGGAGGACCAGACAGGTTCGGATATCTAAAGTTGCACTGATTTCGTTCCTTTTATTGTCATTTTGGATGGTTTTATCGTAATTTTGAATGAATTGTAAAAATTGGAATAAGATGGTGATTGGTGTCGATGTTTTTATTTCTCAATCCCGATCCAGGCTGAAAAAGCGGAAGAACCAGACTACATGGATGAAGCACTGAAGGAGGATGGAAAGAAAGCTCCAGCTGCCGCAGCTGTTGCACCAAAGAAGAGTTGGGATCTACCGGAATCTGATGTCGCCGTGGGTACGATACCCGGTCCCATGCATGATTCCGCTTCTGATCCTAACTTTGTTTCCGTTCTCGGGTGTGCTGTGAATTTGTGTTGCGTCAAAAGTGTCTTACCCATTATTAATACAATTTTGACAAGCAGATTCGAGAAGATTGCATCGCAAGGATAATCGCTACTAGCGCAAGTTACATTGGCTTGCTTTCGCTTCAGCTCCTCATTCACTGAGATTCATCAACTATTTTTCAGCTCCCTTCACTGCGGAAGATCTTCACAAGTTCTTCAATGTTGTGAGTGCCATCTCTTATTATCATGAACTGATCGTTCCGAATTATCTAATATTTCCAAATGAATGGAATTCTGAATGAAATTTTGATTGTATCGAAAGTTTAAAGCAAAAATCCAGAGCAAGCGAGTACAGTATTGGAATATGATGGATTCGTTCCGCAATATAAATTTCGCAGAAAAAAAATATTAGAAAAAATATTATATGAATCTCAGGAGCGAATGCGCCATCTCTTCGTCGACGTCAACATGTTGGATGCATCAGCGACCACGGAAGATTTCTCCATCGGAATCAGCGGAAATGTTTATTCGAGCAGATCATGTAAGAAGGCTATCGGAATGGCTACGACAAGACAGATGCAATAGAATATTCATTGCAGTGGGAGAATCTCCCTTCGTTCCTCCTTATCCCTTCCGACTACCGCAGAATCCGACTAGGAGAGCGGCTGAGGTTTGTTTTATTAGTGTTTTATCATTGGTGAATAAATCGAACAATCAAAATAATTACAGGTCATCGTCTCTTCGTACACTATCAACAGTCTGCTCTTCCATGCGCATCGGTACAATTATTAAAATAATTATTCATTTAAAAAACTTAAATAAATAATTTCTTTCATTCCAGTACGAATGCCCTCCTCTTCCACGTTGACTCCTCTACTCCGGGAGTCGGCAATCTGCTCAAAACGACGTGTTCAATTGATGAAATCTGCATCTCCGACCAGATTGAGGAGGTTTTTCCTATTTTTATCACAAAATACCATCAATAAAATAATTCAGGTCGGTCAACGATTCCCTGGCAAGAACCTGGAATTGATCATCCGAACACTCGAAGAGCCGAGTGTGGAAATTGAAGAGGGTGAGAACTTGACACAAACTGATCCCTGCTTCGAATGAATGATTCTAGTGATCATTGGTCATTCCAGGAGCCGTGATCATGAAATTCTCCGGCAAAACGATGTTCTTCGTGCAGGGATCGAGAAAGAAGGTATAACATTTAGATATTAATATTAAAAATATTTTCTTATTGTCGAGATATTCGATCGGCTAAAAATAAAAATGGAAAAATACTTTCTTTTCCAGGTCGGTTCAATCTCCTTCACGACAGTCTTCGAGGTGCAAGCTCAGACGATTGGAGGAAGACTTGTCGGTTAGTGATGGGGAAAATTTATCGATTTTTTCTTACCCGAAAATAGAAAATGAATATAAAAAATTGAGGAACTCTGGCGATTCGCCGTCTCGTCTTCCACAGAGATGTCGATTTCTTCGGTTTGTCGCTTTTCTGTTTTTCCTCGAGAAATTTCTGATGCTGATTCCCCTCTGAATGACACTTTTAAGGTCTTTCTGCACGTGATTTGGAAGGAAATGGAAAAATACTTTCTTTTCCAGGTCGGTTCAATCTCCTTCACGACAGTCTTCGAGGTGCAAGCTCAGACGATTGGAGGAAGACTTGTCGGTTAGTGATGGGGAAAATTTATCGA
Organism: Pristionchus arcanus; assembly: GCA_900490705.1. NCBI lineage: Eukaryota > Metazoa > Nematoda > Chromadorea > Rhabditida > Neodiplogasteridae > Pristionchus > Pristionchus arcanus. The sequence goes on along the minus strand of LS488562.1, from coordinate 50,389 downwards.
TTTTTTCTTACCCGAAAATAGAAAATGAATATAAAAAATTGAGGAACTCTGGCGATTCGCCGTCTCGTCTTCCACAGAGATGTCGATTTCTTCGGTTTGTCGCTTTTCTGTTTTTCCTCGAGAAATTTCTGATGCTGATTCCCCTCTGAATGACACTTTTAAGGTCTTTCTGCACGTGATTTGGAAGGATTCCGTCAGTCGATTCGACAGGCACTCGAAAAGAAAGCAAATGCCACCCTGAAGAAGGGAATTCCGCTATCCACGGAGACTGATAGGTTAGTGCCTGAATAAGAGCAAACAAATGATGCCTCTTTTCAGTCTTCCACTCAAATTCAATAACATCCACGTATCATTCATGAAGAATATTCTTCTACTGCAGTCGAATATTGATCTGTACAACACACTCTTCAGTTTGACAGGTAAATTAAATTCCTGACACTTCTTCGATTTTTGGTCTAGCTTAAAAACGTTTCGTACCTAAGTTAGGATGAGAAGTCGGGCCAAATCCAAATCCGACAAAAGGGCATTCCTAACAAGAAGCGATACGATCACTTGTGATAGTGGATGAGTAGTGGAAATAAGCTCTTAAGTGATCACTAAGCAGCTGATCATCCCTGGATTTGGCCCATTTCCCTTTGGATACTCAAATGTTTTTATGCTCTGAAAGGACAATTTCCTCATTCCTTTGCAGGCAATTCCGCCTTTCCTGCTCTTCCCAACTTCGTCAATCGAGTAAAAGCTGCATAAAACCAAGTGACTCTTTCACACGAAACGCCCTTCCCCTCTTGCTCATACATTGTTAGAGTGTACGGTCTTTCAATCGATCGATCGCTCCTCCCACGAAGATACGGTTACTTTAATCACGTGTACTCCCATCCCAGTATCGATTACCCCTCCTCCTCCCCTCCGGTCAGCCATACCGTAGTCAATCGATAGTCAATCGATAGTCCCCTAATGGTCTAATTATGCATCATTGTTACACTGTAAATATTGGCCGATAGACAGATTTTCTCTCTTCCATTACTCACAAAATGTTTGTTTCGCTCCCCCTAACGGTTTCCGTTGGTTAATTGACGAGGTCACATGAGATACGATAAAAGATTTAAAATAACAATGATCCTTGAGACACTGCAATAACAGAGTTCAATGGAACACCCTGCGGCATTTGAATGGAGCTCATTCCGATCAGGATTACTGTAGAAAGGGGAGAACAGCGGAACACAACACAGATATCAGATCGAATAATACTTCCTTACTTACTTACGTACTTACTTACTTACTTAGTGACTTAGAAGAACCAGCATCAGCGAGCAGAACCGCGTGGATCACAAATCGAAGCCCTCGACACGATAAGGAACTAAGAATCTGTTCCTTTATCTGCCGAATCGAATAATATGAAGTTTGTTTATGATCACTGTGGAATGTTCATGATCAATACATACTTCTAGGTACATCGTTGCCCAAACCGGTTGAGTGGATTGAATTGTTCTCTGTATTTGCAGTGATAACTAGCAGCTCCTCCCTTCCTTTCTTCCTTCCCTGTCCCCCAGTACTGGAATAGATTATCGTATCTCACGTGGTTGTGCTAGAAAAAGGAAGCGATTGCACCGAAATTGACGATCAAGATGTTAGACTAGACTAAAGTGAAGAGAAAACACAAAGGGCGAGTTATTTTTATAAAAACAAATGCAGAAAACAACTATAAAGAACTTTTTCGTCCAATCTTAGATGGACAAGAGCACAGAATTCGATTGGTTGTTCACGATCAGACAGATACTGTAGACACGACAGTCAAGATCAGATACATTCGATCTTATGACGTCTTCTGTGAGGAGGAGTCTGATTCATCCGTCAGACATTCTCTCCTTTCGGTTCTCTCCCCCTCTTCTCTTTCCCTTTTCCCTTTTGATCGCTTCATCTTCGATCATCTAATTGCTGTTGCAGACTACTCATCTCCTCTTCTCTCCCTTTCTCTTCTCTTTCAAATAAGTGCAATTGTGCAAATGACACGAAACACGAAAAGGGGAAGGGAGGCTTAAGGAGGGAATGGGACAGTCAAGGACAGTCTGGAAAGGAGTGAGGAGAGGTCAATTGATAAAGCAACAGTCAAAAGGGATTATGTCATTCAGCTAACAAGTGGAAAACAATCATCACATTCTTTGGTGATCAGTTCTAATTTGTGTGGGTGGAATGGATGAATACAAGGACGATACAAGATGAGATAGATATTCTCGTCTAGACCATTCCATCTTCCGTTTCCCTTTCAATGGAATCTCCGATCTGATTGGATCTGGATGATACATGTCCCGACCTTATATCGACCGACTCTGCATCAAGGATAACATGGGACAAATTGAAGTGCTCTTCGTTTCTTTCATTATTTCACTCTTTTCTTCTTCGATAATCATTGTGCTGCACGACTCTTCCCTCTTTCTTTTTGTTGGCCCATTTGGCGAAAATGTCGAAAACGGTGGGGAGTTTAAGCAGAGTGTGATTGGAGGGAAGGTCATGGGGAAGAGAACGACACTGACGCCCACGAAAGATGAGAGAGAAGAGAGGGAGGGTAAGGTACGAAATACGGTATGATTGAAACTGAGAGAGAGAGAGAGACTGTTTAAGCATCGTGCAGTGTAATGCAGCTATAGTTGAAAACACTTTCCATCATTCGAAGCGAGTCTTTTCAAACAAATAAACATGGTATAGAGCAACCGAAGTCTGAAGCTAATTCGTGCCTTTCTCGGTGCAGCTTCCATTTTGGGCATGAATTATCTAGTACGAAATAGCAAACAAGTTTTGAATAGATCAAGTAATATTCATGTCTCCCATCACATCATTCTCAGATTGACCATTAGTGCTTGACTCATTCCTTCCAGTTGTGTCTGGGTGGTTCTCAGTCATCTTTCGCTCCTTTGAGATGCGCTACCGAACGACACCCAAACAATGAGAGATTCCCTGAGGGAAAGGTCATGGATGAAGGAATTGAAGAGTCTGAAGCTAATCAGTGCAAGTACTGTACAGATCAGGAACGATTCCTGCCCTCGATCCAATTCTTGTTCCATTTCTCACGCGTCAAAGCTTATCGAATAGTGCAAGTCCCTCCACTTGAAATAGTACTAGATTGATAGATCGAAATAGTACAGAATGAGTATTCTGATTAGCCTAATCCCCCTCATCCTTCCTCCCTATCTCTATCTATCGTTCCCTTCTTTCGAACTGTTCAATGCACAATGGCATTCAGGGAATGAGCTGGTAGAATAGACAGTCAACTCTCTTCCTTTCTCCCCTCTCTCGTCTCCTCTCCTCTCGCGCCTTTCTTAAGTGATCACAGTTTGACTCTCTGTCTCTTTCAACATCTCACTGTAATTCCAGCTTCAAGGCTGCTAATTTGACTGTCTCCCCTCCTCCCCCCCCCCTTTAGAGTGAGTCCTCTAGGAATCACTAATCATCTGTCTACAACATTTTTCGACTCGAACTTCTCGAGACCACAAATTATCGCCTGTTGCGAGTTCCTTCATGTAACGTCTCAGAAATCTATCCGAGTTGTTATTTTGTGTAAATGTATGCCTGTGTCAAAAGAGTTCTATGAAAAGGATTACGTTGCATTAGTGCATCAAAAACCTTTAATAGAGTCTCATACATCAACAATACAATTCCTCCTTTAATATCGCAGACTCATTATGAATCGCTTGAAAGCCCTTTTAGTGGATGTGTCTTTTCCCATTAGAATGCACAGTTTTGATTGGTCTAGGACAGAGGATGCGTATTCCGTATCCAAGTGTTTCCTCCTTTATTTCTCATCCTTCCTCCTCCTCTTCTCTCTTGGCAGTCTAGACAGACCAATTTCATCCATCTTTCACTCTTCACTCCAAGCAACGAACGAACGGTCTAATAATGGATGCACCATTTGCACTCGAGAAACTTCTCATCGGGAGTCTATCTGGTAAGTACCGTACTCTTCCCCTTCCCTTCTCTTCCTTCCTTCATCATTCCTTCCGACTGCATCATTCTGGTTCCTCTCATTGACTGTGACCCATACCTCCCTCTAATCGTTCCATTCCATCTCTCGAATCGTCAATCCCACATGGCGATCATCTCAGATTTCGTTCCTGCAATAGGGCTTCCCCATGATGATATTGAATCATTCTCGCTTCCGTCTCTCTATCTGTATCATAATCCAAGTCAGAAATATCCCTCCTTCCTTCATCCAAACCCGTCTCTGACATCAAACCCTCATGGTTCCACCTTGGTTCTCTTTTTGCCCCGAACTTTTTCCTGTCGTTCATTCACCCGCTTTTCGACGTGCAATCTCTAATGAGTTCGTACGTGCGCCTAATTAATTACTTCTTGTTCACTCTTCTACCGTAATCTTCGTCCTTGGAAGGAGTACGGTAGGGGAGGGGACGATATCGAAGGGGATAGGCTGGCTGCAGCCGAGGAAGGAGACGACCGTAACCGGCTTTTATCCAATTCATTCAACAATTGTTCAACAGACTGTGTTTCGTGCTCTGTGAGATGTCTCTCCTCTCTCATTCTCTTCCAATCGCTCCCTTATCTTCTCCTCATCTCATCCACTTTCTCCTCTTCTTTCTAAGGGACAAGAAGGGGATCAGCAATTGACTATTTCGTCCCTCTTTCTCTCTCTTCCCTCTGGGTATCACGTGCAAATTACCGTAAGGGAAGGGAGGAACGCTGCACTTTCTAAGCCGTTCAGCCTATGAAAGCTCTGCGGGCGGGGCAATTACTGTAGGAAAAAGAGGGGATTGATCAATGGTGATGTCATTTCGAAACTCCTGCTCTCAGATGTAGTTTCTGGGAAGTAGCAGAGGTCTCGAGTGTTCCTTTCCTTACCCCTCATCCCTCAGTTCCCGAGTGGGCATTGTACGCTTCTGTATCCAAGGCAACAATGGTTTATTGCCCGCCATTCGAATGAGGAGCACTTAGCTATTATTGGAAGCGGAACTGGGAATAGTGACCATCGAAGTTCATTCGGGGATGACGCATCCTCGAGACTTGTGACGTCACAAGAATCGTTGCGAATATTCATCCGATAATCGAGATCTTCTCGGAGATATTGAGTGTCGGTCTGTGCAATGCATGAAAAAGCACTACTTTATTTGCGACGCATAAAAAGGTCGGGAAACCTTTTTGCAATACTGAATCTGTCTGGAGATCGGACTGAGCGATACCATAAGTTGCATTGCACATTCATATTCAACGAGAACTTCATTATGTCATCCATCATATCGTTCTAATGTCATCGTTGTCCTTCTTTGAGTGACGTTCATGGCAACAGAGAAGGGCTCTCGCACAAGGGGACCAGAATCCTTCCCCTCAACTAGAGTCTTTCCTTCTCCCTATTCAGACTGCGTTGAAACTAACTGAACCCGCCATTGCTATGCTACACTGGATTGGTAAGTTCATTCCAATTGGCACTTCGGCTTTGACTGATCAGGAAGTAATGTATGTTTCGATCGGTTACTGTACTAATCGTCCATGATGTATCGACACTTATTTCCGTGTCTCTAAAACACACTAGAGTGTGTTGAAAGAAGGGCTGAATCAGCAGCCGAATCTTCTCTAATTTAAATGGTTATAATGTCAAATTCCGTCTTCTTCCTTCTCCCTCGAACTCTTTTCTTCTTTCATCATCGTCTGTAAGGAAATCATCGAAAAAAGGATAGATCTAGCGAGTGATTCGCTTTTTATAACTCTTTTCAACCTCAGTTTTTGTTTTGTGATCTCCAAAAGGGAGTTAGCACTGGAATGGAAACACGAGTCGACACTCGATATTCGAGTTTGATCTTCTCTTCTCTTTTCTCTTATTTACGATGAGACTTTATCGAACTCGCCCTCAGCTTCATCTTCTTATCTTCTCCTTTCACTGCCATACCCAAATCCCGTCTATTCTCACAAAACACAACGGGAATTTTGATCGATCGACAAATTCGTGCAATGATTATTCACATTTTTGTTGATGCTTCTCCCCATTTCTCCCCCTTTTTCTTCTCCCTCATTGAACATCAAGCTAACATCGCTTTCCTCTCTACCGTACTTGAGTGTGACCACACTTCCAATCCGATTCAATACAGTAGCTCCAAAATTCGATCGCAGACTGGTGTTATTGAAAAAGTGGGCGGAGTCAGACTTTCATTGTCTAAAACAAAGGGGGAGATTGTTGTAATGCATTCGTAGATGATCACAAATCTCTTGCCTCTCGCCCTATCCCTGGGATATCTCTCACCCATTCCCTTTCATATCATCTCATCATTGAACGATGGGAAGAGTATGACTACAGTATTCGCACTATTCCCCTCTGCTACTTCCATCTATTGTCCTCACTGTTTTCCACTCTTCATACCCATTTCGACCTCTAACGAACCATCCCGATCCTCTCCTCCACTCATTTCTCTTCCTTATCGCACCTTTATCATAATAGACCATCATTCAGAATAACTCAAATAATGTTGTCGAAATACCGCATCTCCCATCTCCCCTTTCCCTCTTTATCGTGTTATAAACCATACACAGTTTCTTCTCTTCTCTTCTCTCCCAATCACTCCTATTCTTCCCATCTCCCGTTTTACTATCAGTCACGTATCGTCCACAGCATGGTTACGTGCGTGCCCTGCCGTACTTCCGACCGTGCTTCTCCCTAGACAGAGTACTGTATGATAGACAGGACGGACGGTGTAAGGGTGTGGGGGTGGACTAGACAGGGTGAATGAGAGTACTACACCGTCCTTTCTCTCTCAATTTATCTAGCCGACCTCTTGACCTTGAATGAGTAGTCAGTGTTTCAACCCTTCTCTTCACTTTCTCATCAGTTCACTACACAAAGCACAGCTTCACTGTTGAAATGGAGTAAAGAACGACTGTCCAACCTTCGATCCAGTTTCCTTTCTTGTCTCTTCCACTATCACCTCCCCTCCTCCCCCTCATGTTCCGCCCCTTTCCCCTTTTTTCTCGTCTTTCCCCTAAGGCAATCTGTCTGTCTGCCAATTTATCGTCTCCAAAGAGCACTTTCGTCTCGAATAATTTCATTGTTTTCATTGTCAAAATAGGATTGGGGAGGAAACGGTCACAGTGTTTGGGGGGTGATACGACATACCCCTTCCTCCTCCTCTTCTCCCTTTCTCCTCTCCTCTCGTAGTCTAACCTTCATCTCCTCTTTTCCTCTCTATCGTAGCATTTCAACAGCACACACGCATGATGTGTCTGCATAAGGAATTCGCCTCCCCTTTCCCTCTGCTTACCACTACCGTATACTGATACTACAGTAGTCGAGGGTACGGTAGGGAGAGGGGATTGATCTTTGATCTTCCACTCGATCACTCATCTTCTCCTCTCTCAACCAATTGGTCTCATCTGTCATCAACCCATCATCACTTTAGTGCCAGTGAGCAGAAGGAAGCACGTTCTTGTTACAACTTCCCCTCTCTTTGAGTCTCCCTCTTGATCAGCTGTCGATACTACCGTATCCCTCTCCCTTCTTCCCCTCAAGACCTAGGGGTCGGAGATCGTAAATGATTCATTCCCTCAGTCTGTTCTCGTGCTTTCACTTCACTCAATCATCGATCACTTTGCCAATCTTCTCCTATCGGAGAGATTATTCTAATATTCCGATGATTCCCAATCGATAATCTCCTTGTATCTCATCATCTCGTTTACTCTCGAATGCCGATCAAAACTCCCTCGTGTTTTAACCGTCGGTTCCACTTTTGGACTATTTGGCTCTTTCTTCTTCTTCTTCTTCCCTTAACTCACACACCACTTCTTCTTCTTTTTCCACTTCTTCTTACTCGTATACAATTCTTACCCATAGCCGATTCAAACGAGTGATCTACCATCTCAATTGATTTATTTCCATTGCAGATCACATAATGACGATGGCAGCTCCTCAAGAGGCTTCTGATGGCCAAGCCGTCACTTTCTTCAATATCGCCAAACAGATTCCCAAAGGTACGGTAGATTGGAGGGGGTACGGTAGTTCGATGGGTCACACTCGTGATTACAGGCGTGAAGAGACACTGTGGGATGTGTAGACAGCACGGCGTCGTTGCCCAGACACGCAATCACGCCTGCCAATTCAAGAACTGTGAATGCACAAAGGTAAGAAAGGGATACGGTAGTTCGATGGGGCAGATCGATAACTGATTTATTTCCAGTGCAATCTCGTTCGTCAACGTCGATCGATTATGTCAATGCAGATCAGATTGAGAAGAGAACAGGATAAAATGTTCGTGAGAACTGCCGAACCCGATCAGGCTGAGGTGAGAAAGGAAGGGATTAAGTCAGAGATCAAAGATCAATCTGCAGATTGTCCCTCCCACTAAGCCAACCGAGGCGCATACTGCCTGCTACTTCTGCCAGAAGTGCAAGAACCATGGAGTGTTGAAGTGGAAGAAGGTAAGGGGATTGATTATGAGATTATTTAAAGTTGATGAACAACATTCTTCAGTTTGGTATGTTTTAGATAATTCTAGTGCAGAGTGAAATTTATCTTCTCCAACCATGAATAATGATTAATGAGGGACTTTAAAATATTTTTTCAGGATCACAAGAAGAATTGTGCATTCGCGAATTGTTCGTGTGGCCAATGTGAACTAATCGACACTCGACGAGCACTCGATTCCCATATCAAGAAGGGAAAGAAGAGAGCACACAACGATGATGGTGAGAATTACCATTCGTCGCCCATCCACACCACGCTCTTACTCGATCATTTTCTATGCAGATTCTAACGGTGACTTCCACATCGAAGCTGAGATGTGTGCCTCGTCGATGGCTTCGTCTCCTACCGTATCCGATGGACGCACACCATCCATCACCGAGTTCGAGGTGAGATTTACTAATTTGCTTTCTTATCGTTTTTTTCGAAAGTCCACGAATACCACTTGCCTCACCACTCTAGTCTACGGTAGTTGTAATTGAAATGTGCAAAGCGACAGTTGGCATCTTGTCAGAGTTAGAATTTCGACGCATTTGAGATGATGAGGAATCGCCTCTTTTCTTCCCCGAAAAACATTCCACTCGAATTTCAACCTTCTCTCGGTAGAAATGCCAGACTTTGCCATTTAAAAGGGAGATTGAATCATTGAATATATCGATATTCCAGCTCTCCCAATCACTGAATGCACTCGGCTACAGTACTCTACCTGAATTGAAGATGGATCTCTCTCCTACCGTACCCTCTTTCCTTACCGTAGTCCCTTCTCAGACCACTACTTCCAATACTCAACTTCTCTCAACTGAAATGCTTTTGCAACAATTGGCTCTTCAAGCCGCTTCTCTTCAGGGAACCCAGTCTACCGTATCACCCAATCCCAATGTTGCTAGTCCTACTGTACCCACTCCGACTGTAGCTCCCACAGTAGTCGATAACTCTCTTGTAGATACAGTACCCGCAGTACAGTACCTCAACCTAATTCATCATCAAGTTCAGCCCACCATTTACATCCAACATCCAATGCTCTTTTCCCTTCAACAGAATACCGTACCCTCAGTCTCACTAGGAAATACCGTACTTCCTGCTCTTTCCCAAATGGACATTCACAATATTGTGAGCAATCTCATGTTGAACACTCGAGTCTGATCGAGTTTCGTAGTCTATAGTATCCCAATGATCTACCCATCAAATCAATAATCGCTCTCTCCATTGTTTCTAGTCACTTTTAGTGCAGCAACCTCTCTTTGTCCTCATCAGGAATCAATTGTCTCCGTCTCTTACAGTAGGATACCGTAGTCCGAGACGCGTCTACCGTAGTCAACCGTGTGATAGACACTGTTCGACGGGTCACAAATTATGTACAGATTATGAAGTGTTGATTATTTATTGTGCATTGTGGAGATGAAATATTGCATTCTGTGCAAAAAGTATCAAATCTCATTATGCAAAGAGTAGATAGATTGAAACACACGAAAGGCGATTGGGAAAAGGAAAGAGAAGAGATGTGGAAAACTTGATTATTCATTCTCAATTGGGATAGGAAGGGGAAGAAGTAGGCGATGATTCGTATTTCGACACTTACTGAGGGTAAATGTCTTCCGGACGAGTCATAATACAAAGTTCATGATTGATTGGTGAATAGAGACAATGAAACCCATTTGAGGGAGGAGAGCAAGAGAGAGAGAGAGAGAGAGAGAGGGAAAGTTGGGTACCCCTAAACACTAACGACCGGTTAGATCATCTGCCTATCACTCGTGCGATGTATTGATCACTCCTATTAGTCATTCGGCGCAATTTTCATATTTCTCCATAGTTATTCGTTAAATTTATATCATACATGCCTGTATATGTTAATTTAAGTAAAAATAGAGAATGAGAAAAAAATCCCAAAATTGGGGCCAAACTGCCAAACAAAAAATAAATGATATAATTTTGATATTCGATAATTCAGAAGTACGGTAAGTAGAACGTCCGTGCAAGAGTCTCGACACTACCGTAACCCAACCTTTTTTCGTTCTCTGATTTTCTCTCATTTTAGACCGTTTTTTCATGGAAGCTGTTGCGGAGTTTGACTTCGTAGCGACGGATTCAGATGAGGAACTCAGTTTCCGTCGAGGGCAGCTCCTCAAGGTATAATTTGGGCCAAGATTTTGCCATTATTTCATCATTTCTCTCCGCTCTTACTGATTTTTCTTCTCGTTCCTTGATTGTTGATTACATGTGACGTTATAGGTGCTTGATATGGAAGAAGATGAACACTGGTTCCGCGCTGATCTGGATGGAAAGGAGGGATTCGTTCCGAAGAACTATTTGAGGTGTGTTATTGATTTTCGAATTGATCATCGTTTTTACATATTTTGCAGGATGCTTCCATGCTCATGGTTCGTTGGTCGAGTTGAACCAGCTGTTCTCACCCAGAGATTGAAGAAAAAGGCTCCTGGCAGCTTCCTTGTAAGGCACTCCCAATCTCAGGTATTTATTCTTTCGTTTTAAAATTAAATTCATGTTAAATAATACAGAAAGGTGACTACGCGATCTCAGTAAAAGAGTCTGCACATGACGTCGTTCAACACTATCGAATCAAGCGAGAACAAGGTTTATTCAATCCCAATTCAACTAATTTGCCTCTTTTTTTTCAGGATTGTACAGCGTTTGGGACACAAGCTTCCGAAGTTTGAATGAGCTCATCGAATACTACTCGGTATTACAATTTTTTATCGATGGAGATGTTATATCCAAATTTTTCAGCACTGTTCAATCTCTCGCATGACAAAGTCGATTCTGGTCAAACCTCGACGCGAGCCTGAGCCTCCACTCGTCCTGCAGCAACTGCAGCAACCACAGCAAACGTCGGCTCCTCCACAGCCGGCTCCGCACCCTCCAGCTTCCATTCCGGTACGTTTTGGAATTGTAACGATTGACTTGTCTGCGTAATATTAAAAATAATCGAGTTCAGACTGAGGAATCCACTCAAAAATCGCCTCCGAACAGTCCACTTGACGACTGCGATGACGATATTGTTCAGGTAAACACTTTTCACGATTTCATCTGTCATTACCATTTCCCCTTGCGCGAACTACCAAAAGTTTGAATATAAATTCGGTGTTGCAAGTAAGAAACGGTGTCAAAACTTGCTTCACAATGAATTTTTATTGCAGGCGATGTTTGACTTCGACGGAGTGGAACCGGATGATCTTCCCTTCAAGAAAGGAGATCTGATCAGAGTGACTGGAAGAGATGCAAGTGGATGGGCAACTGGCCAACACTTCAATGGTCACACTGGTAAGATAATTTCATTTGGAAGGTTTTATCGATTACCTTGTCAGGCACTTTCCCTGAATCGTACGTAGAGGCATTCCGACGAGCAAGTTCTCATCGAGGAATGGAGAGAAGGAAGGTACGGTAGATGAATGAGATACCCTGGTCGAGATACTGTATCCAGGCATCGAATTGAGGTCACCTCTACGAGTGCTGGCAGTGGAGCAGCAGCCAAAGCAAGAAAGGCTCGACTTGCTAATGGATCCTGAGATGAATGAGAAGGTTACTCTGGTCAGGAATCATGTCTTACTACTTTATTTCACCCAATAGTTTCCCCTAAGTCTACTACTTTCTTCCCGATTGTTTTACGCGTATTGCTTGTACTAACTCGTAAGTATTTGACTGATTATTCCACCCCTTTTTGTGCGGGTCTCCCCACTGTATTAGATATGTGCACGCAATGTTTGATTATTTCTGCAAGTTTGTGAATGTCCCCTCATCCCGTCCCTCCCCTGTCTTGTAACGTTTGATCTACCACTTTAATTGTAAGAGTGCCCCGCTTAACTTAACCTTTCGATCGGTTTTTATCCCATTACTACGGCCCTCTCATTATCTTGCTTATTTTGTTCATGATTGTTTTATTCTGCGTGCACTGAGCATAAATAAGTTTGACCCATTGCGATGTTGTTTCAAGAATTGTTTCACGTTCTAAAAGACTGAGAGTCTTTATCTGGCTCACCGAGTTCCTACAGTTATTCTTCAAGGTTTTTCCCATTTCTCAGTTTTAGTCCTCGTCAAAAAGTTTTAGTTTTATTATATCTCATGTCTAATTGGAATACGAGAGTAAATTTATTAGTAAGGTTCTCTGAAAAGGTTGCATACCTTAGACAATGTCTCACATCTGAAAAATACATTCTATTTGAGAGAAATTTCAAAGTTGAAGAGAATTTAAGTTACTCGAATTTTGTTTGATTTTTCTATAAATTTTCCATGTGTTACCCAATATCTCTAATAAGCGGTGCTACTAAATGAGGATGGTCCATATTTCACCGGATAGTATGGGATCGAAAACTTGTTCTGATTCCATGAGCTATTTTGGTGAAGAGTTTTCTGTTGTGACTAGGAACTTGAATTTGAAAGCTTTTTAAAAACCCTTTAATGTTTCACTTGATTTGTACAAGCCATTTTTGAAAGGTGCGCGTTTTCCTTCCGCTGCGCGCTTCTTCACCCATTGCCGCACACTTTTCTCTCCATTCCCTTTCTCTCAGCCCTCTCGAATGGAAGAGTGCCCATCGATGTCTCTCCATTCTCAATCTTCGTCTCTTCCCTCTCCTCTCTTCCCTATATCATGCGTTCCTCTCTCACTGTCTGTTCTCTCCCCATTCTTCTAATACTCTCGTCTTTTTGGTTAGAACACTTTCAAATTTGCCGCATCTTCCGATGTTTTGCTGTCAACAGTACGTTCGAGAACCCTTTCATCATATGTTTCAACATGGAACCGTCTATGATAGATTCACTCTTCAAAGTGTTATCAACTCAGTATCGGCACAGCTATAAACAACATACATTTCTGGTTTTAGCAGAAAACGTTTTGGCTATATTTAGTTCTTGCAAATTTGCCCCGTCCTCTCCAATTCCAATACTTTTCCCCCTCGATATTGCTTTATCATTGACTGTTCTTGTCTCTTCACAATCGATGTTCTGCCACTTTCATTCTTTCTCCCTAATGCTATCTGTTTTGCAACTCAAATATTATTTCTCTTTTTTTTGCAGCTAAGCTGCCATATGCAATGTTACTTCCTTCTTTCTGTATATTTTGACCATATTCAATATTTGAGGGTAAACTCCAACAATCGATCAAGGAGAATTCAAACGTAATCGAATGATGGCGAACGGAGGAAAGAAGAAGAATAAAAAGACTGAAGAATCGGGAAGAAAACCGGAGACTTGGGATGAGAAAATGACTAAAGAGGTTTGCTTACAATTGTACATGGATAATAACTATCATTTCTATGACATGGTGGCAAATTCTGTTTTTGTCAGTTTATTGAAAAAAAAGTTCACTTGTTTGAAATTTGCGTGGTATTTTATTAGTGAAATAATTGGCAAATGAATAAAAAAAATGTGTACTGCAGCAACAAGAGAAAGAACAAATGGAGGCGAAAAGGGCGATAGTCGCAGCTAGAGTAAACCAAGCAAGAATGGAACAGGAACGAACTGAAAAAATGAAGGTTAGCAGTTCAGAATTTGAATGATGAACTTGATGTTTACATGACTGGTTTGATTCTCTTCGTTCGTATCTATATCTGTGTTAAACTGATTATGAAAGATACATTGGCGTTCATTCTATTCTAATTTAGTTTCTTTCTGTATTTTGCAAAGTGAAATCGCCAATTTTTACAACAAAAAAAAGAGAAAAGCTTTATATAATTCTTTATATAATTATTATCTTCCGCTCAGTTCAGTCAAATTCAAGTGAATGAACTCTCAATCATTTCTCAGGCTAATGGCAACCCGAAGGATTGGATGAAAAAGAACGATTCGAAGAATGATGGGAAGAGAGCGGAAGATAATAAGGTTTGATTTGAATGATGATTATCGAAAACTGACTTGATTACGGTATATTGATTGACTAATGATGATGGTATGTGTTGTAGCGTCGTGATTCCCTGGGAGGATCCGTGTCCACGTCATCGAATAGTAGTGGAACCGACTGTGATGAGGTTAGTCCATCTAGTCGATAGGAAAGACGGGAGGGAGTTCAACAAAGGCACGGATCCTCCTGATATGGAAAGTTATGGATGTAATAATGTTGTGATTCGCAGGTTCTCTCCAACCCGAGCAAGAGTGCACTAACTTCTCCCCAGAATGAAATTACAATGTAAGAAATACTTCATTATTCTAAAAGTAAAATTAGAAGTGAAACATCTAGCTATCCACAGTTTACGAGTAAGAATAGGTGTTTTCCTGACCCCTGAATACAATGATAATAGGGATTATCACAACACGCTTGCTGTTTTTGTATTAGACAGTAAGGCGTATTCATTCCATTTTTGCCTTCTTTTCACTTTCGCAATCTGATTGATTCATCTACAATCGAGAAGATCGAAAGTGACCCCCACAAAAAAGCGGCATCGAATTAGCCAGCAATTAGTTACACACGAAAAGGAAGGCAGAGAAGAAACGGTTATAGAGAGAGAGAAGAGATCGTGTGATCTACCACCAGTCTATGGAAGGATGACAACTATTTCGAAATTCCCAAAGTTGTCATCTGCTTTAGTACCGGTCTACCTCTGACATTCTTTGTTACTTCTTGCACACTTCTAATAGAACGATTTGCCATCGATTTCTGTACTATTCATAGGTTGATGATGGTAGTTGTGACTCCCTTTAAAGTGCTTTCCTTTCATTCATTCATTATTTATTTATTCTGTCATATTAGATCACAATTAATTTCTCGAAAATCGGCTAGAGAAGGATGTCCTTGTTCATAATTACCCACCATCAGGGAGTCTCTCACGCCTAGCGCTCTCATTTCTGACGCCATCGCTTCCATTCATAATCAGGTACGAAAATATTATCAAAAATACAAGTACCTATAAAAAGTTGTGATATGGTGAATAGGATGAAGACTCGGTTCAGTTGGCTCACTCAATCTCCTTATTCAGGTGGCTGAATCAGTGGTAGAAGCAGGAACGGTAGACGCCCTCTCCACTGTCAGCGAATTCCTTACCTATACGGTGAGTGAAACATATGAGATACGGTAATCATCCCCTTCCAATTCAGACGTCTGGTAAAAACAAGAAGAAGGGTATTCGCAATCTCGCTGCAGATATGACCAAGATTGCAGAGATTGAGATGAAAGAAGAGCAAATTCAAGGTTGGGGACCAATGGGTGAGTACCATACATGGAAAAGTTAGGCAAGTTAGGCTTAGGCTGTTCGCAAATCAGATACATTTTGTGAGAAATCATTCAGAACTGTTAAAAAATTGTAACACTCCGTATTTGTGATTTTCCTACTCTGTTGAATAGCGGTACTAATGTAGAAAGAGAGATTGGAAGCAGTGAAGAATATAGCATTGTACATTTGCAGTATTCGGAGGAGTGCCAACCTCTTCGTCATCTTCTGCTCCTCGTCAAGTCGTCACTCCAATTCTGAATGGAGGAACGACCACACCATCAGCTGAATTGGCTGCATTCAGATCAATTGCTGATGATCATCCAGGAGAGATTCCAGGAGCCAATTTGGAGGTACTCTTCCAACGTTGAATTTAATGCATTGTTCGTCAAAAACTGCCTAAAATCGAAAAAAAAGCATGTCCAGTTTTCGGAGGAAGGACACATACATATATACGTGCCTGTTTTATAAAGATTTGTTCGGGTTTTGATGGATTTCTCTTAAAAATGCATTGTTTTCAAAGATTCTTCCACCTATCTTTTTTGTGATGGTATGTTGACCTTATTCCCATTGCAGATAGACATTCATCCCACAGTGGACAATATGGACAAAGGTAAGGCATTCATCGATTGGCTACCGTATCCTTGTGAATGAATGGAAATCATTGCAGTCGATCGATCAACACCCGTAATTATGCTGCCTAAGAAGCCAGAAGAAATACAGCAGAGCAAGCCGGGTACTGAGAGGACGACTGATATCGATCGATGGAGAGATGAGTACTGTATCTTTGCAGGACTAACTCCCCTTCTTCGATCTAACTTCAGTTTGGACAATCCTCGTAGCACCGCCTACAATTTCAATAACTACAATTTGAGGACCCACCACGATCACTCCACTCAGGCAATTCATTTTTTTTAAAATCAAATCAATGGTCAATGAGGGCGAGACATGGACTTAAAGGAGGAATACTCCTTATTCTGAATTCATCTTCATTCCGAATAATGGAGAGATCGTGTGATATAAGGAGAGACGCGCTCTTTGTTCCTTTGTCCCCATCTACTTAGGACTATAAAATCAGTGAGCTGATAGTGCTTAGTGGCGATTCCCTCCCTTCCTCCCCCCTTCTCTCTCCTCCCTCTCCTCCCTCTCCCTCCTCGTTCCTTCCCCCGACTGCGAGTGATAACGAAATTATTATCGATATGCGGCAGATTGAGTGGAAGGTCGGACCGGAGCTTCTTGACGCTAACGCTACTCCAGACGTATGCTCCTTCTTATTACAGCAATTGTAAAGTTGAATATCACCCCCCCCCCCTCCCATCCCCCCACCAGCATATTACATGTTTCAATACTACTTGAATACGTAGCGCTAGCATGACGTATAGATAGGAATGTCATGGCCTGAAAGTAAGTAACAACGGGTGCATTAAAAAAAAATAAATGCGTTAATTTGTTGTTGTTTTTTTAAAAAAATTTATATATTGTGAAATGAGTCTTTCAGGAATTCTTCCACGATCTCGTCCGTAGTAATCTCAGCAATCAGTTCAAGTTCAACTCTGATATTGATAACAATGGGTAATTTTGTTTTCTCTGCTCATTTTGGCACATCATTCCACACTTCCATGCATGGTAATTGTTGTCACACATAATTTGTTCATTACACTGTCGTTTTGTGTTTCACTATTACATGTACTTTTCCCGCACTGCCAATATCTTATCTCTGATTCTCTCTCATCTTCTCCTATCCGTAACTCTCTAAAGTCCAATCTCTGTCTTCATCATTCTCATCGTGTACTTTCTCCAACAACGAGATACTTACTACATAGCAACCGCGTTATCCTACCTTCAGTAGGTCTATACAACTATAAGACTACTGTTTTTGCTCCTTATTATCTGTGTTTCTGACACGTTTCGATGCTATGTTGAATTCGAGTATTTTGTGGAATCAGCCTGTGTAAAGTCACAGCATTACAAACGTTAGCTAGAGATAAAAAGAAGAGAAAAAGAGCATGGTGGTGAGGCGAGTGTGAGCGAGAGAAAAGGGAGCCGGCAGTCGAGCCGTCATTTGCCAGCCGTCAATTCAAGTTATTCTCGGAACGAAAAATTAATTTTCAAGCAAATTTCGCAATTAACACAGTTTTTAAGGCTGTAAATTAGCTCATCTTTTACTCAAATAGATCCCATTTAGCACATATATATTGTATTGTTGAGATGAGTTGATTCGCATGTCCATTCGTGTCATTAGCAGAGCTGTTAATTGTATCTTGAAACTGATATTCTCGTTGTGACAATGATTACCACTGCATGATTGAAGTCCGGCTGAATGCTCATCGATGGCAAACTGGCATGATCTCTGAACACTTAAGACGAGGTACCGACTACTCAATCTTCGACAAAATCTCCAGAGAAGCCGTGCGGGATAGGCCCCAAGCCTACATCGCTCCTAAGGTGAGCTTACTAAATTACTTTTCGTCATTAGGTTGGGGCTTTTTTGCAGCTCGTGCATACTCGAATGCAGCTTTGTATGACCCACATGTAGGCTATTTTTGCGAGTAGGTGCGCTTTGTTATTGGCCAAACTAATGATTTTGTTTGCAGGGCAGCCAGATTCAAGAACGACTGGACATGGTGGCTGCCCACGATACGGTGAGCAGTATCTACTTACTAAGACGAAATAGTCAGAAAGCAATCATACATTATAACCTCTCAAAAAACTATTCAATTCCCTGATTTCCTCTGATTTCAGACAGTTCTTGCTGAGAAGGACGGCGGACTGTGGCTGAAGGGAGAGAGGGCCGTACTCAAGAACATCTATGATGATATTCCCAAGGTACAACCTACTTTAATTACTAGCTTTTTTATCCTTCTGTTTAGTTTACTATGAGGTTAATATGAATCATTAACTGTAATGTGTGGGTTCTCGATTCTTCTTAATCGACCTGATCATCATCTTTCAGTTGATCAACAAGCAAACTGTCCCATGGCTTCGTGACCTTCTACAGATGATCTTCGAGGGAAGACCAAAGAAGGTTTGTCATAATAACTGAAACGGCTACTCCCATGTGTCTTCTCTCATCATAATGCATTCTTCTTTAGGTGTACAAGCGAATGCGAGTGATGGAAAGTGTCCTTCGTCACAAGGGAGGATTCGAGAAAAGCTCCGAGAAAGAGATCTATCAACATATTGCCAACGTGAGTAATCCATCCTCTAATGCACCTTACGTCTATTCTCATAATCACCAGTGTGCTATGTAGCGCCCACTCTATAATTACTCTCGTTGGTCCATGTACATCATCGTCTCTTTTCAGACTCTTCTCGAGGCAGGGACCAATTCGGAACTGGGATATTCGTATGTGCACGTATTGGCTGCACAGGGTAGTCATCAGAAGATGTGTTCGGAGGAGGAACACAAGAGATGTCTGTGAGTAATCGAAACAATGGCAAGCATGCGAACTCATAAACGACGAGGTTTCGAAAGTGCTAAATGATTTCATCATCAGGACTCTCCAATTGGTACTCGGTCCTCTCTCAGAGGAATCTCTCCAGAAGGCTCTATCTCTCAAAGCGCGTGAATGGCGCCATCGTACTCCCGTCCATTTCGCCGCTGCCACTGGTCAACCATGTCAATTGGATGCTCTACAGAAGTTCAGTAAGTTACTTGGCACTATGACGTCTCAGGGATTCTCTAAGGTAAAACTGTAAAAAAATTGAGAATAGGGGACATTGTCCTCGTTCTTTTGCGTAACTTCAACACCATACAATGTAAAGTTGATTCGTTCATCGACTTTTTTTTATTCATAAGTCGTAATGGAAGCGTAATCGCTTGTGTCGATCAACGGCGCATTTTCTTCTTGTCATCAGAGCCCTTGGAACGATATTTCGTGTAGAAGATGCATGATACAAGAGCGAACACCAACTGAAAGAAGGGTACTGTAGTATACAGTCATCTTGTATTTCACTCACTGCGAGAACGAAGTTGACTATTGCCATGGTAAGGAACGGTGTGGCCAGAGTCTCCGTTTGGGGACCTTCCGCTTTGTCGTTCATTCCCGGTAGTTCATTATCCGGTTCCAAAGCTGCGAGTACCTGAGGATTGATGGACAATAGAGACTGGGGATGGGAAGGGGACGAACCAGAGTAATCAGAGGAGGAAGAAGAAAGGCCGTCCAAGTCATTGTCGAAAGTGTGAAATGAGGAGGGGATCGTCTCTCCTCTATATTCTTCCTCATTCTTATTATTTCGAGTATTGTATGCTAATTGGCTCATCTACGTCCATTATTGTATTATTGTTTTTATTGAAAGATTTATTATTAGGTTTCGTATTTAAATTTTCTTTGAAAACGTCAATTCAAGAATGGGGCTATGGCTGAAACGAGCCTTCCCGAACAATAAACTAGATAATGTACTCGTTGCAGAGCCAGACTGCACAACTCCGGACGACCATGGATCGACTCCAATCGTCTATGCAGTCATTCGAGATAATCTATTCATGGTGAGCATCCCCTCTCACTCCACACCTGAGATAATCGATTGATTGATTTCAGTTGCGTATGCTATCGTGGTACGGTGCTGATATGATGCAGACTTGCGACAAACTGGGACACACTGTACTCGATTGGCAGAATGTGACTGGAAAGTGTGAGTAGAGAGGGAGAGAAGGGAAGGGATGAGGAATGGTTGATTGCAGTCCCTCTCGGAAAGACTTGCAAGGAATTCATCCAGACGAGAAATGAAGCTTTCGAAAGGACACTCAAACACTGGATGGGAGAGTAAGCATATTTTTCTACTTGAAGATGATATTATCTGTTTCCTGATTATCTAAATTCGAATACTCGCAGGATCACTCCAGCAGTTGTTGTCAAGAAGGGACTCTCGGAGGTGCACACTCTTGAGTGAGTACCCTTCAAATATTTATTTTATACCTATATTCAATGTTATAATGTACAGTTGTCGACAGCCCTCTGACCAAATGATCGAGAAGATTCCCATCAACAAGGATATGGTGAACATCTCCCATTGGATGTGAGCAGCCTTTTCTTATTTTTATGACTGAGTAGAAGATTATGGAACAGACGTCATCTTGATCCATTGCAGTGGTCATATCAACAAGACGGTCCACTTCAAGCTTCGTCCCAATGTATTGAACGAAGATCGAAGCAGCATGGTTGGCACATTACACTCCAGGGCTGTTCATAAATTTAAGGCACTCATTTCGCACTACTCTCTCGCTCTTTCTGATTTCGAGAGAACATGTGAAATGAGGAGTGCGTTAAATTGTTGAACAGTCTTGTAACACACCATCACTCACTCCACAATCTCTCCCTTTTGCAGTTCCTCGTCATCATTCCATTCACTTATCGTTCAAGTGACGTCACATCATCGGCCGATCATCCGGATATCGTCCGTCGTACTCTCTACTATATGGAGGATGATGACAAAATGAGGCCCATCCAGTTCATTCCCACTCCTCCATTGTGAGTGCATTATCTGATTGGGAATGTCAATGAAAATGACAGTGAAGGTGTTAAAACAATAAGACGATTTCAAGCTGTTCATTTTGCTGTTTTCAACCAGTGGCGAAAATGTCTCCCTTCTTTATGGGGTATTTTTATTCGAGTGTCTTGTGGATTATCAGAAACCGTGGCTGTTTTATGCAGTTCACTCAGTAGTGTTCATTAATAAACGTGTTGTTTTCAGCATGAACGTGAAGGATCCTCTATCGACGCGAGCTCCTCTTCAGAAGGCTCTCGTTCCTCTTCTCGTTCAACCAAATACTGGCACTTTCTGGGCATACAAGATTCCCAGCGACATATTCTCCAATGGTTAGTCATCTTAATTTTAATAGATGAATCCAATGAAATAGCGACATGAAATGTGTCCCATCATTGATTGATTGATTGTTCCTTTCAGAATGTCTCTGGGTAACACTCTCCCTCGATCTCGTCAAAGTGGACTACGTGTTGAGGGACAATCTTCGTCTTCTCTGTCAAGTTGTCTCCCTTCAACAGAGACAGTACTGAATTGATCTTTGATCTCCCCATTCTATCCTTTTTCCCTTCATTAGCCTCTCACGTTGCCACTGCCCCATAGATCGATACGTGTGCTCGTTCCATCCTTCAATTGTTGACCTATTCTCTCATCGTCTAGTCATTTACTCGTCCCTCTTATCTCTCCCTATCGCTAGCAATCTTTCGTCACTTGAATACATTATTTTAACCATTCATCTGTAAATGTATACCATAGGTAATCTGTTTATTGTCCCTTCCTGCCCTATTCCCGTATTATTTGTGTAAGCAATGAATTAGTTACGAAGATAGTAATAGCCAACTATAGATTAATTGAACCTGTTTGGAATAGTCTTTGTTTCTGTTAATTACTTGACTGTTTGAGTTGTGCAGGGAGAATTGCTCACTCAGTCCTTATTCCATTTCCCCCTTTTTGCCCCTCATATTTCTCCATTTCCTTCCCCACTCTTTAATCGATAGATCGAGTATGTCTACAGTATATATCGCGGGCTAATCATTTCTTCGTATACGTGATTCCATCTTTCCCGCTGTTTCTTCTCTGTATTTGTTATTATCCCGTCCCTTCTTTCCTCCATTTATCGATGAATATTCGATATATCTAATCGTAAACTCGCTAATCTATCTCAGAAGTTGCTCCCATTTACTACTCCGTATCAACGTTATCGATTGTCTCATTTTCATTGAGCTTGCTAATTCCATCCTTCGTTGTGTGCTCATTCACTTTAGAGCGAGAATGACAATTGATAATCCCCATGCCTAATATCTTGTCCTCCTGAGTAGGCGATTTGTCTGTAATTTTCGATGTTATTAGAACAAATAGGGTTTTTGAATCCTTGGGCTGTAAATGTTCCATCACAGTCCCTCCCTCACTTCCATCCCTCTCTCATGCCTCCTCTTATCTTTTCTAGTACAGTTTGTCATACTCGATAGAGAGACTCATTTAGATATCCATTAATATTCTCTCTTTGCTTTCCGTAATTGACTAGTTACATTGGCATGGGAGATACTTCTCCAATGTGTAGAGGGACTAAATCTGATTCACTTTAGTGATATATGTCTGAAGCCTCTCTCCTATCCCCTCCCCATATATGGGTGTTACAGTATACTGTGGTAGATCGTCGTTCTATCACAAATGTGTCGATAGATTCATTTATTTAACCCGGTCTGATCTGTTCTGTTGACTCTCATTCACATGCCGCTTCTGCCTTGTTTCACTTTTATTGAGTACGGTACGATAAAGTTGTATCGTGAAATGAGTCGAATAGTTAGCAGCCTCTATGGATTGCCCGATTACACCTGAAAGAGAAACTGGCATAGAGTTTTTCGATTGGGGATGGACATGGAACAAACACAACAGAAGGAACAAATGAATGGTGCGACGAAACAAATCTCACAGTGGAATGGAAGAAGAACAAGGGATCCACAGAACTTGATAGGAAATTGAGGCGTGATATTCAGATGTTTCGATCCTCTATTTCGCACCAGTTTTTGTGGTTCAATTGCACAGGTGGAAACTAGATACAGAAATTCAACGAAACCGGGATGAATAACGAAATATCACTTATTTTTTTCTGCCCATCATTCCCATTCCAGGGCCATACATGGCTCCCATTCCACCCAGATTCAATCCCTTCGATTTCGTCTGTTGAGTGGGAGAAGAACGACGGAAGGATGGAGCTGCAATACCTTCCTTCATTTACTCATTCTTTATTCTCTGCAGAATTCAGCGAAGTTGGTGGAAGAGAAATATCTGAAGACTGCAGAGAGCAAATTGTTGACTGGGAGAATCGTACACAATTTCATCCAAAATGGAAATGAGATTTGAATGAGATGAAGACGAAGGAACTCATGAAGAGCTCACCTCTTCCGTGAAGAGTCTTCACTGCTTTTTACCATTTATTTTAATAATTTAAACAATAAATAATAAACTGACCCATGTATCCTCCCATTCCGAACTCTCCCATTCCCATGTCCATCATGCCCATGTTGCCGACTGCAATGAAATACTATCATGAAACACTACGGACCGGATGAGGAATGCGTATCTTCATTCCGCGTACTCTTCATTCTAACCGGAGAGAGACAGCACTAACCAAAACATCGACAGATGATTTTGAACAACGAAAGGAAGCAGACATCGAGCTATTACTGTCTGCTTCCCGTTTTGTTTCCTTAGATAGTTCTTTGTTGTCTGGAAAAGCACTGACGTTCTCTGCCCCATTGGGCTCGAATTGTGTGAAGAGAAAGGAGAAGGAGAAGAATTGAGAAGAGAAGACGGGCCATTGGGAATGAAGTGGACTCGAGTTGGTACCTGAATATAGAAGAAATGACGACAGGAACAACCACATAAATCAGAAAGTTGACATGAAAATTCTCAGAGATGATGAACGATCTCACAATGGGAAATAACAGAGACATGTAAGTATTACTGGGAATATTTAGAATCACAGCGAGTATCTACAGTAGATACGGCTGTACAATCCCTGATTATTGTAGGCTACAAAAGAGCCGAACAGTTAGCAAGAATGGAGTATTCTGGGGAGAAATACGTAAGAGCTAAAGATCGAAGGATGCTGCTTTTCTAGTGGAAGGGCGACTGTATCACGAAGGAAAGAGGAGACTGAAGGAGGAGAGGGGGCGGTACGATTCTGAAGGAGATACCACGGAAGGAGATTCAATTGTGAGCGGTGAAGGAGATCGTTGGAGAAGGACTTTGATCTATGGTCGATGAGTAGGAGGGGATGAGACTGTTGATGATTGAATGGCTAAATTTGAATGAAGCATCTAACGTCACTAGACAGACTTTTAGACGTTGATGAAGGAAAGACTGGAAGACGAATCATCACACAAACAATTGCGGAATGGTGAGAGATGACTCCATGCGCTGAATAGAGAATGGCTATTCTGGAAGGGAAGTCAATTGAATTTCAGAATGAGAAATGAGGTGGGTTGCACCACTAATTGGACTGTTCTCATGGGAGGAAAAGGTTCGAGAAGGAACGGTCTTGTCGTTGAGTGTAGATAGAGCTCAAAATATGAGACGACATCTCTTCATTTCGCACAATCTCTCGTGCGGTCTAGTGACGAGAGAGTGCGTGAAATGAAGAGACGTCGTCTTTCGAGCTCTAGTTTAGTGGGAAGGACAGGGATCGTACAGTAGTCGGAGATCTATTGTGTTCCCACGAGATAAGGATAATAGAATAAGAGGAGAGAAGACGGCTGAGAGATGACGACTTGTAGTAGTGAGACACGAGATTGAAGAGAAAAGCAAAGAAGAGTCTTCCTTGGAAAGGAGGGACGAGTACCCTTTTGACACTCTGAACGAACAATGAGTAGGTCATAATTGATGGGGAGTCTCGAGGTGAAGGGAGTAGGAACACGTCAGACTGAAAGAAGGATTCGATTACGGAAGGAACAACACTGGTAGGAAAGGAATAGGGCGAGAAATGCATCGTTACTGGAGATACCGCCCGATATCCCCTTGTTACCTAGAAACAACTGGATTCAGTTTCACAAAAATAGATAGAAGTGAGAAAGCCCACGAATTCTCCGAAAGGGAATAATTTGGCAGAAACTACATCCTCGTGCACTAAGAAATTCCGATCATGCTGATTGTGTACTTTTTCACAAAATATTTTTCACGAGTTCGCTGCTCATGTAATTTCCTATGACAGGCGAAAAAAGGTCAGGGGGAAAGAGTGATCTATTTAGAGTGATCTCTAGACAAAAGCATTCACATTGGCACGAGTAACAACAAAATAGAATCCTTCCGTTTCTCGTCGAGAATCGTCTGTTCACAAAGCCACTTTGATTGTCTCGACAGCAAAAAAATTTGCCGCCAGCAGGGGTCGAACCTGCGACCTTGGGCTTATTAGACCCACGCTCTAACCGACTGAGCTATGGCGGCTGATGTGCCTCGAACAATCAGAATAAGAGATAACCGTTTATTGCACATGCTTGTGCTGAGTGACGAGAGATTTAATCAGAATGTACAGTAAAGATATGACGTGAGATGAAGAAGAAAGCCAGTTGTCGATAGGAGATCGATTACCATCCACCGTATCCACCGTATCCCCATGGTCCTCCTCCCCATCTTCTTCTCCACCATGGTCGTCTCCATCCACCGTATCCGCCTCCCCATCCACCGTATCCACCGTAGTAGCCAGGTCCACCCCCTGAATAAGATGCTTACTGTAGGATACGGTAGGATACGGTAAATAGATAAGTAGGTCACTTACATCCCCATTGGGCTTCGACGTACGAAACAGCGATTGCGAGTAAAACGAGCAGAAGAATGAGCTTGATCATTCTGGAAAGAATTGGTAGGTCAAGAGAATGAGAAGGAGGGAAGCAGATAAGAGTGATGGGTAATGATAAGGATTGAATGAAAAGGGAACAGCTGGATTGAAGTGTGGCTAGGGGAAGCAGACGTGCTTTTATAGGCCGTTCACTTACGCTTCCTCACAGCATTCGGCCAATTCGGACTGGAATAGACAAGGATATCATGAGGAGAAGAGAGAGATAAGGGGAAAAGAGGAGAGGAGAAGACGAATAGAGGGACAATGAGAGAGAAAATGAGATCAGATTGAAGAAGGGAAAGAGTAAATTGAACTGTGCGGTTTGAGAGCAAAAGAACATTCGAATTCGGCTAATGATCAACAAACCAATTGATGTATTCGAGAAGTTTCCTGCACTCGAATTAGATTTAGTCATTGTGTCATTGTTCGAAGAACGCGGAAAAGTCATGAGTTTATTGGCCGAATTCGTCGTTTTATATAGTGAAAGCTTAGTGTGTGTTGAAGCTGGTAGATCACTAGCCAATTGATACGTTAACCTAAAGCTGACACACCCTTGAGTGATCACCCTGAACTTTCTCTCACCAGCCCTCCATAGTCAAAGCTCAATTCCTGAGGATCATTTGCACCTGCCTCATTGGCTCAGTGGCAGAGCGTCTGTCTAGTAAACAGAAGGTCGCTGGTTCGATTCCAGCATGAGGCACCAACGTTTTGCATTTTACTCAAATCTCGAAGGATGAAATCATGTCATTTTATCATCCGTATGTACAAATAGAATCGAGTATTATTAGGATTAGTTTGAAACTTATTAGGTGTTAGTAACTTGCGATCTTTGATCTAATTACGACTTTTCCTCATCTCTCTTCATCTTTGCTCGTTCCAATGCTGCCGTTGAGATGGAGTGAATGCTCTGCAATTCATCCTCTAATTATCGATTGCTTTCCTCTTTCTCATTTACCGAATGCACTCCTTTCCTCACAATAATTCTCTTCAATCGTCTAGGCTTGGAGTGAGATGACTTCTTGTTGTAGAGAATTCTGAATAAGGTTTTGTTGATGATTCATCGATCAAAGATCAAAGATCAACTCCTCACTTGATCGACTGCTCTTCCTTTCCATCCTTGGACGTGAGAACGTGTCTGATTTCCTGTCTTCGAACATCCTGCAATCGATGGATACCGTACTCTTTCCCTTCACAGATTACGATACCTGTCGGATAATCTTATCGATAGGATCGTAGATTTCCTTTCTTGCTCGAAGTCCCCACATGAAATCGTTGTGATTGAAGTCGGACAGACGACTGAAAACGATATTTTATATTTTTCATCAAGACTCTTGAGAAAAAAGGGCAACTCACGTGGCAACTCTGAGCACAGACGAATTGAGTCTTCTCATCAAGAATCCTTCCACGTCTTCCGGTGAAGCCAACCAGTCTGAAATGATTTTATTGTAATTAAAAAATAAGATTCGAGTTTCGAAATAGGTCGAAAATTCATACCAGCATCGGAGTAGAACAGATAAGTGGGCGATGCGATCTGTGACACGTCGTACTCGGGAGCGAAGGGCTGGAAAATGGAAGAGTTACGGTAGGGATACGGTAGGGAAGTATTGATCGATTGGAAGGTTAAACAGGATGATGACTCACCGCTCCGTACAACTTCATGTTGATGTCCTTTCCGAGATCGTAGGGAGCAAATCGCTTGTTGTGTACCATCTAAAATGACCATCAAACCACTCTTTTTTTCAAATTTTCAACCGAAAAAGGAAGAGTTCTATCGAAAAAATATGTCCTCAAACCCTTTCTCACCTGCGAGAAGTGCACCATGTTCCTGATGGAAGTTCCGGCGGGATTGTGAGCGAGATAGATGGGCACTCGGGTCTGTAGAGATCAAAGATCAAGTGGAGGAATGGGGGATGGATTGCTCACATTATTGAACTGGTGCGAGTCGGGCCCAGAGATTGAGAAGATGAGATTGGTGCAGAGGGGATTGGAAAGGGATGAGTCACCTGAGATTGAAGAGGTATTTCTCACGAACCAAGTCAATTTTTCGAGACTTTTCGAAATTTCTAAAACCTCACAGAGAAGATCCGCGAGAATTCTGGTGAGAAGGTTGTTGCGGAGGAATTGACCGTCTCCGAAGAGAGCTAGAAGACCCTGTAATTGTCAGGATTAGGGATGCAGAATGAAGAGACCGTCTCTTCATTTCTGGTATAGCATCACAGACGTGTAATGAAGAGTCCGTCTCTTCATTCGGACACCCCTCATTATTCTACCGTACCTTTGCTTGATCATACATCTTTCCAAGATACGAGAATGCTCCTTGCACGTGGGCTAGTCGAGCGACAGGGGCGAGAGCGAATAATTGACGAATCTGAAAATTATTGTTCTCAGATCTCAGTGCAAGATCTCAGTGTTTTGTGGCTAGCTCTAATTTTGCACTCAATCACACTACATCTTTGGACCCAATAGCCCATAGCCATTCATAAGTGTAATAAGAGGATGCAATTAAATAGATAATAATGGCTACCTTGGGAGCAAAAGCGGGGTCGACGGCTTGTTTAGCGAACATTGACAGGGCTCCCTGAACATATGTTTAAAGGAGGAGTACAAATATTGATGCCTTACAATGACGAATCTTTCCTTACCTGTGAGTGTCCTACGAAATATACGTAGCTCTGATTGGTCGCTTTGAGCACTCCATCGATCGAAGCAGGAAGATCGAACTCGGCCATCTGCTGCCAACTGAAATTAAGAGTTTCGAAATAAACAAAAAATAAACATTTTCATCGTCCATTTTATCTCCACTTCGTATTAGATATTACAAGAGTTTACTATTGTAGAATGGACAGAAAAAACGAACGTGAATCTCCAGAAGTCATCGCTCTCCTCAGTCATTCTCAGATGCTTTCTCGAGTAGATATTTCCCCTCGAATTGCCCATCCACACGTCGTATCCCGCATCGGCGAACACGAATCCTGCACGGAAATAGTGATCAATCGATTACAGTAATCCCCATCTACCTTCTGTTTTTTTCTCTCAGTGGTTTCCTACATCACTCCTCAATGAGAGAGACATCAAAGTTGCCGCTGGGAAACCACTATGAAAGAAATTCAAAATCTCAGTGGTTTCCCAGCGGCTCCTTTGATCTTTTTCTCAATAAGGAGTGAGGTAGGAAACCACTGAGAAAAAACAGAGACCGTACTCCCTCACCTGCACTCTGATGGGGCAGATTCAGCACCCACATGCTGCTGCTGCACATCAAACCGTGCTGCAGGAACACCACCGGCCGCGTCGTATTCTTCACCGATTCCGCCGTTTCTGAAACGTCGCCCTTGTACACTATATTCGAATTCCGTAGTCCTCACCATTTCTTCCGTGC
The DNA here is from genome assembly GCA_900490705.1 of Pristionchus arcanus. Classification (NCBI taxonomy): domain Eukaryota; kingdom Metazoa; phylum Nematoda; class Chromadorea; order Rhabditida; family Neodiplogasteridae; genus Pristionchus; species Pristionchus arcanus. Next base: position 21,089 of record LS488562.1, on the reverse strand, counting down.
GGGATTCGATGAAGAGTGAGCACGTATCCATCGGCAGTGGTCACTTGATGAGACTCGGCTGGATATCCCCAGTGACGAATCATTTCAGGCTGAGAGTACGGTAGGTAAAGGGAAGATACCGTACACTTATCGTACCACACTCATCAGGGCTTCAGGGTCGACGGGTAGAGGGACGTCATCTTCAAGGACGACAACTGAAGAGACGAAGGAGACAAGGAGTGGAATGATGAGATGTCGCATCTGATGGATAAGAAGATTATCGAAATGGAGAATGTAACATATTTGAAAATGATGTGAAAAGACAACAAGAGTGCCTTGGGATGAGTAAATGGACTTTGGAGATAATGAAGAGTGAATGGGAAGAGTGAAAGGAGGTCGAGAGAGGGGAGAAACTGCATATCTGGCCAGTTCCCGTAGTGATCCTAGCCATTTAGGAAGAGTGAAAACGGGGAAAGGGAAAGGAAAATGGAGACGGAAACAATGGTATTGGGACGGTGAGCAGAGAAGTGAAGCAGAAAAACACATTTCAATATTGGAAGCTGAAAGACAGACTAACTGGATCGATGTGTCTATCGATCCCTTGAGAGCAGTCTCATATCATAAAATGACATTCAGTTAGAAATTCAAGCTTTTCAGCAAATTTTCATACAGAAATTGTGCAGTCCTTCTTTTCCAAAAGGCATCAGTTGAGGCGACATCCACTAGATGAATCACACCGTGCCCCTCGATCACCTCTCTTGCCGACCCTCAGATCATCCTGAGGATCTCCAAAAATTGTTAACTAGCCGAGCAAAAGCTCGGGGGTAAACCGTATATTTTCCCCGGCAGCCATTTAAACAGGCGCTATTCAGGTGTGGAGAAAACATCTGATGTAGGCAGAGTGGTCTCTAGTCGCGACGGGTTTAGAGAGAGCGGGGAGAGGGCAAGTGAGGGAGGAGAAGATTAGGGCATATCACGAGACGAATCAGATGAAAGGAACCGATCTACGGAAAGTCCAAAGATCACTCGAGCAAAGGATAATATCGATTGGAGGAAGGGAATGGCCCATTGTGTTCCGAGAAGCGATTATTCTCACCGTGCAAGAGCAATATGCACAAAAAAATATTCGAAATAGCATACGAAATACTGTATTTTTGAACATGACAAAACTGAAGATACCGAGAAAAACAAATATTTGTAATATTCCAATCAATGAGATTTGAATAAACTCCCTCGATTGCTCTTTCTTCGTCTTCTCACTCACACTTTTTCATTTGATCGAGAGCGGTTCTCTCCTCTCGTCTTCGTTCTTCCCATCATGGTTCGTTCATATCCCTATCGATCTTATCTTTGATCTATCAGGAAAATGCCAATCTGGAAACCATAGATCAAATGCTTGGCAAAATGCAAGGAGAAGAGGCTTATGAAGCTCTGTCCAAGGTAAGGAAGAGTCTCATCACGCTTGGAATAAGTATGGTAGACTGATGATCGATTGATTGAAGATGGAACGAACTTCTGATGTGGAATGGAGATTGGCTAGTGCCATATATTACATCACTCTAGACATCGATGATCAGAAGGAAAGAAGGGAGAAACTCATCGAGGGTACAGTATTTCATCTACAGTATTATATTCTACCGTGCTCTTTTTCAGGATTTGAACTGGCAAAATCGGCATTCGAGAAAGATCCGAAGAATAATGAAACTGCTAAACAAGCAGCGCTTCTAGCTGGATTTCTCTCCGAATCTGCAACCAAAACACTCGAAAAGATGAAGTACGGAGCTGAATTCAAGGTTCCATCCACCGTTTTTCCCAGTCATCTACCTTTTTTTGTAGAAGTACCTCGACCACACGATTGAGCTTGAACCTGAGGTATACGGTAGATGCACCATCTCACTTATTATTTGATTTAAGCCTGGTATGGCTGTTCTTCATATGCGTGGTCGATTCTCGTTCACAGTGGCATCTATGTCGTGGTTGGAGAGAACGATGGCTTACAAGTAAGAAGAATGGGACGATCAATGGATGATCTTTGATCTTTCCAGAGTATTCGATTCTCTTCCCACTTGCACGTACGACGATGCCCTCAAGGATCTGCTCGCTGTGAGTTGATCTTTGATCTTTCTCCCTTCCAGTTGATCTTTGATCTCATTAGGCCGAGAAGATATATCCTACACTCACAACTCTTCTCTTCATTGGAAAGGCCTATTTGGGCAAGGGTGACCACGAGAAGGTAAAAGACCCATCGAATGATTCCGTCATAGAGTATCAATTGAGGCTCGTGAATATCTGACTAGAGCGTCTAATTGTAAGGGAAAAGAGAAGTGGGCAATTGATGAGGAACAAATTGAAGAAGCAAAGAAGATTCTCGCTGAGTTGTAATTCATGTATTGATAAAGCCATTGCAAGATTCTCAGAAATTTACACACAGGGAAAAACAATAACTCTTGAAAGTGTAGGATGAAAATTAGGAAAGAATGTCAGTCCCCGTTTATCACTTCCCGTTAATCCACTCCCTCCGAATCGGAAATGAAAATAGATTCGCATTCATGATATTTGAGAACTTTCATGCTCATTTATAACCCGTACTAGATTATGTTAAATCTGGCATATGAGTAATATCCCAAAGATATTACACTAAGCTTTATTTATTTCTTCATCAGATGAACAACACAAAAAGCGAACAAACTAAATACCTACAAAGACAGGGAGACAAATTGGTGACAATACGGTAGAAATCTTTAAATGAGGGGTAGTGGTAAGACCTTTACTGGAATTGGTTCCACTTTGATTCTAACTTGGGGTCGTCTATGATAGCAAAAAAAAGATTGGAAAGGATAGGGAAACAAGCAAGAATGCAATGCAGATCATTCAAAAAGGCGACAGATCGATAAAAACCAATTACTTAGCAAGTAAAAAATAGGAAGAATAATTAGAAAAAAAAACCGAATAAGTCTAATAGAGTATTGCGAAGGATCACGGATGATTCTATGATTCATCCGATATAAATAAGCATCTCTAGAATAACCTATTCTACACAACAAACAATATCATTATTGAATAATCTACTTTGATACCTACATTGTAACTCTGAAGAAAAAGAATAAGAATTATCACTTCGGTTTAATGTAGAGGAAAAGGCGGACAAAGTATGGCAGTTTAAGCCATGAGAAGGAACAAGGAAAGAGGGAAAAGGTAGAGCTAACTTCTAAAAATGAAGGATAGAAATGAATGGGAATCAGAACAAAATACTAGGGAAAGAAGTGGGGGGGAGGCACTGTTGTATCCGTTGTTTGTGTTGTTACCGTAATCTCGATCGATTGATTTCTTCTCTACGCTCTGATAGCTGAGAGTGTCTCGTTGAGTGCCGCCAGCCATGCCTTCAGGAATTCACGAGAATCCGCAGCCAGAAGCACTCTGAAACACATATTTTAATTTTAAACTTCTTCATAAAATAGATAGCCTTCTGACCTCTTCTTCTCCACGATGGAAGGAGTGGTGGCCACCAGCATATCGATAGAGAATGCAAATTGTCTCGTGCAAATCTCCCTTGGAGCAGGAACAATCTCACTATCGGTGCACTTTGATAGATCCGCCGACGCCACCGGACCACCCTGTAATAGGTGCACTTTACCATTTCGTCTACTTTCGAATACGATCTGAGACTGAATTCAACCGCATAATTAACGGACTCTGTCCAACTGCTCATCATCAGGATACTTCCAGAAGTTGATGACACCTCTTCTCAGCACTGCCCAGTAGCGAACCCACGAACCGTAGCCGCCAACCACCTGAGCAGGGAATCGATCGATAACTAACTATTTGTATCGATACCGTACCTTGTACATGGTGAGGAATCCACGTAGATCGACATCCACGGAAGAGGGAAGACGAGAGCATCTGAAACTAGAGAATCGTCTAGCACGAATCAATCTTTAACTAGGACGACACTAGCAGTCCAAGGGTAGTTAATGTCTCACCTGCTCATGAGTTCGATGGTTCCTTCGAGTGGATATTCGGGTGCATCCAGATACAATCTGATCGATCCAACTGAATCACGATCAAGGGCAGTGTTACCGCATCTGAACAGGTATTTGTGCTATGTGATCAGGCGTTTTTGTGGGTGGAATGCAATTTGAGAATAAGGAACTCAGCCGATGAACTCAATATACCCTCTCTTTCTTATCTTCCTTACCTCACAAGTTCTCCGACGGGCAATTCTCCATTGATAGCACATGGCGATCCTCCCGATCCCGATGATCCGCCTGGACCAGCTGTGATTGCTGCCCGACGAGTACCTAGATGCATTTTAATTTTATTTAAATATAATTAAAATTAAATACAACTCACCGGGTCCGAGGAGGTTTCTTGCTTTCGTGGCCAGAAGAGCAGTGCACGATTCCTCCTTTGGCTCACGCAATTTCTGCATGAACATTTATTATTATTATTATATTTTTATTACAGATTACAGATAATATACAAATATTGATAATATTTTATACCAATCACTGACCATAACGTAGACCTCGAGACGAATGGTGAAATCGACGGGGAGATTGGAGAAACGAAGATGCTCGGGGAAGTGAACAACCTGCAACATCAATCCATCAGCCTCGAAAGATCAAAGATCATTGTACCTTTACTCCAGCTGGTCTCTGTGGGACAAGAATGCAGACAGGAGCAGTCGCTTCCACTTCCACTCCACACTTGAGAACAACGATGAATCCGAATGAACACGCTCCTTCAATGCATTTTCTCCCTTTTCCATTTCAAAGCATGTTCAATAGTTATGACAATTCGGCATACATTGTTTCAAATACTTGATGATCCGACAGATGAAAGAGCATGAAAGTAAATGAGAAGAGTGTGCCGATTTGTGAACGGTAATGCACAACTAACCTCCATCTCCCGGTCTCGCACACAGATTTCGATTGAGATGGAGTGTTATATCCGATATGTCCATCGCTCCCAACACACTCTTATTGACGGGAGGAGGAGGATTACGAACGATGGCAAGGGCAGAAAGACGTTGCAATTCTCTCTTTAGAGCTGCTACTCGAAGACGAGCGAGAAGAATCGTACGTTGAGCAGCCAACTGAAATATAATCATTTATCGATAAATAAATTCAGGTTGAACCATGTGTAAAACAAAAAAGGCACGATAAGTTCAAATTAACAAAGTTGTTGACCGCCTGATTCCATACAACTCGAAAATATAAGCAAATCCAAGATACAAGAAAGAATACCTCATTACTGGGATTCTGCTTCTTTCTTGCATGAGCGAGAGCCTTGCTTGTAATCGAAATCTTCTCTTCTTCCATCGACTGAACTGTCTGGAGACGCTGCAAATACGAAACAATTGTGTCACTTCTCTTCTAGTCATACTCACAGATATCTGTTTCTTGTACTCTGCCTGATTGGCGGGACTTCTGGCAACTGAACCTCTGCTCTCATTCGAGATAGTTGAAAGGAAGGAATCATCCTCCACTTGATCGGGAGGAATCACCACTCCTTCTTCCTGTAATGGACAACAATGCAGTCGTGATATTAAGGGGGAGCAGTCAGCCTATATATCAGACTACTATCAATAGACATCACAACACATAATACTGCATATTACACGACTCACGGTGACAAGAGTGGCTCCTCTATTCGATGAGTGGACAGTTCCCATGGGAGTGGACGTAGCGAGGGCATACGGACGCACCTGACGACTCGGAACCTACAAGTCAGCATTAGGCCCGGTGAAACCAAGAAACTTCAACTTGAGTAAAATTCATCCAACCAACAGGAATGACTCACTCTAACAGGATTCCTTCCATCTCTGCTCTCATACGTGGCCACTCTCTGTCCTGCCGTCTCTGGTCCACGAATATTGACCGGAGAGAAGTGAGGAGACGAGGCAGTCATGTTCTCAAAAGTGCACCTTTATCTCGATGCATTTTCATTTGGCACATCCAATATAATTCAAATGAATCTGATCCTGTAAACTACAAATGTCCTACTTACCGCATCCATAGTAGCAGCTCTTCCATCTCTTCCCCTCTCCATTGGTAATTGCATCATACTCGTCAATCCATTGGCTGGAGCACTCACATCTCCACGAAGAGCACGACCCGTCTCACGATACACTGACGGCTGCAACAATAATGTTTCATCACCTCCAATCGATCATTTAATCATTGCAGACACAGAATAAAGGGGATCATCAGAATCATATATTTATTGGGCCTGCTGAATGATCGCCAAATTCATCACTAAATTCAATTGAATGCGCTGAACCTCCTCACCGAATAGACCAATCCAGTAGCAGTGCTACTCTGTGTATTGGTAGTAGTCTGATGCATAGTCTGACTACTCTCCCTTCTCGTCACCACTGCATGCTCCAGTGCTCCATTCGCCCCAAGAGGAAGCAGATGGGAAGCGTGATAATTGGGGGAGGCAGCTCTCTGCTGCAATTGCTGCTGCTGCAGGGAATGAGCAGCAGGAGGAGGAGCCTGTTGAGAGGGAATCGACTGGAGATGAGCAGCATTCGAGGGCTGCTGAAAAGGGGAGGATTAGTTGTGATGGAGATAGGAAGGGAGGCTCACATTGACAGATTGGAGATGAGACTGATAGTGATGATGCTGATGTTGGTGATGCTCACGATACTGAAAATCAATCATATATCACTGCTCGTTTTAATATCCAATCCCCTAGAGCCATCGACCAACCCGGTTTTCCCTTCCATAAACAACTGGCATCAAGAAAATATTCGAAATACATTGACAAATTCAAGGTTCATTCTTGAAATACACTCGGAGAAGGAACATTTTACTCATAAATATCCTCTCCCCATCCCTCACCTGCTGCTGGTACTGATAGTGTTGATGTTGCAGCAGCTGCTGCTGTTGATGGAATGGATGATGCATTTCCTCTCTTCTCTCAACTCTTTCCTGTCTCTCTTGTCTCTCCGTTCTTACACTTTCTCCTCCCGACATGGTTCCTCTGGACGAGGCCATTGTTCCTCTCTCACCCGCACTCTCTTGTGATTCCAATCCATGGAACATCTCATCGATCTGCAAGCATACCTGTGAAAAGAATCATATTGGCATTAATCTAGAAAATTATGACTACATAAATACGAAAGATCATACAAAGATCATACACAACGAAATTCAAAAGCATCACTGACAAAAACAATACGATTTCAGATGAATACATACCTTTCTCTCTTCCTCAGATGGTCTTCTCTGCTCATTCTTAGCAGAAGCCTTCATAGCCTTTCTTCCTCTCATTTCTTCTCTTTCCTTTCTCAATATATCTTCTCTTGCCATTCTCTCAACTGCTTCCATATCTCTCATCACCGATTCCTCACCAGAGTCAGAAGTTGACTCCGATCGACGCTGCAATATGAGCGGCCTACGGCCGCTCGCGCTCGCTTCGCGAGCGAAGAATGAAGAATGAATTCGACTCTCACTGATTGGATTAGTCTCCTCTCTCTCTCTAATAGGATTAAATGCGCCAGATTTTGTCGACAAGAAAGTCAGAGATTCCCCTAGTTGTAATAGATTTCACTCGCTATTTATCTATAATATTGCTTGATACCCAAACAATAAGCATTGAACGCTTAAAAATCTATTAAAAACGTCATGTCCCAATGCCGAGGGTTTGATTCACAGAAAACCAATCAATTCCTTAAGTTTTCGCTTAATCAACTTGTTCAAAGGCGCAAAATATTCACAACTGAATTCCCTACCGACTCATAGATGCAAAAACGTGGAAAATATAATGAGCGCTCCGCGAAACGGCAAAAAGAGGCTGATGGATTTGAGGAGTATGGTTCACAGGAAAGCAATCAACTCGCTTAATTTCGCGTTAATGTTGTATTCCTTGTTATAATAGCGTTACCAGAAGGTTTCTCTACCGATTCATTGAGAGATAATTGTAAAAACATGAACGGTTGATTTTAAAATCTGTTCCAAAAGCGAATTTTGATCATTTTTCGAGGTGGGTGAACTAGTGATAAAAGACAGAATCGAAATATTTAGCACACGCTCGGCACCGACCGAACTACCTTGCCTTGCTTAACGCGCTGTGTTATTAGTAGTAACAAAAATAGTATCACCCTCACTAACCTTTCTCATAGCAGCATGAGCACTCTGACTTCTTCTCTTCTCTTTTTCTCTCTCTAATCTCTCCATTCCTCCCATTCCTCTACTCAATCTCCTTGCTGCAGCTTCCCTTCTATCCTCTGCATCTTCTCCCTCCACTTGACGAGGAGACTCACGACGACGCAGTCTGCGAGGGTATTCATCAATTTGCGATCGACATACCGTACCCCCTCCCCGTTTTCATCCCTCTCACTTGGGTGTCATGGATGCAGATCGGGCCTTCTCCGTCTCTTCCTCAGCTGCTTTCTCGAATCGAGAAGCGAGGGCACTGCAACCAACAATTACAACCAGTCATCGATTCATTCAACTTACCGTACTCCTCCAGTCCTTACTCCTCTCACAATATCCCTTTCTCTTCCTCTTCCAATCGTATCATCTCCTCTAATCGATGGAATCTTCTCGAGGGCTCTCGCGAGAGAACGAGGATCATTCTTCACTCCGGCAAGGGGAGTCGACGTTCTGTACAATAAGACGTATATGTTCGAGTTGTTTGAATTTACCCGCCTCAGGTTGATCATACTTCATGAAACTTCATATCCCCATGAAGCCTCAAACCACCTTCTTCCCTTACCTGAGTATATGAGCAGGTATAATTCCTCTAGTTGCTCCTCCCGAGTGAATGGAAACAGGTCGATCACTCTCCGAATCGAGAAGCAATTCCTCATCTTCCTCTCGACCAGACCATGCTTGCTGCAATTATTCCTTCCCCTTGTTCCATTACTCACTTGTCTCTAAATCGAGTCTCTTCATTTCGCACACTCTATCGCTCACATAGGTAACGATAGATTGTGCGAAATGAAGGAACGTTTGCTCATATTCCTTCCTCTACTTCAGAGATGTGCATCATCCTCGGACATTTGCTCAAAATCGAGGGTTCGGCAAAAAAAACACCCTGTTTCTTATCAGACAATATCCGATCCTGTGCTAATAACTGCTCTACTCTACCTCATCTCTCTGCTGTCCCTCTCTCATCTGTTGCTCATTCGCCGTCTGCCATTCATGGATGCCTTCAATTACTTGTATTATCTCCACTCCATTCCGTTCCACTTACTTCTCTCATTATATCCACTCCTTCTCATCATTTCATATTCCTCTCTTTCCTCTCTCTCTTCCACTCTCGTGCTTCCACTGGTCGTCGTCGTTCCTGCCGGTGCTCGGTAGTGCGCATCCTGAAACCAAACATATTGTTAGCCTAGTCATCAAATAAGACTCCACGACGGGTCGAATACAGTTTGAAAATATGCACAAGCAGCTTAAATTTTTGATTAATTCAGGTGCAACTTTTTACAAGGAAATCGGACTTTGGGAGCCAAGTGAAAGTATTTTGGGAGCCTAAATATTCTTCTTGGCACCCCTTCTCACCTGTCCATGTCCCACTCCACTCTGCTGCATTCCATCACTTCTCGAGGCGAATACACGAGAAGACGAGGTCGAACTGAATATCCACACCAGTACTCCATTCCCTTCCCTCTCCTACTAACCTCGTGCTTCCTCCCACTCCTCTTCCACTCGATAGAGGGCCCACCGTACTCGCTCTTCTCTTCTCCACACTCGAATTGTGCGGTTCGATAATCGTCACTTCTTGGTCGGCCTGAACACACAGTAATATGTCAATCGTACAAAATTATCATCTCATTTTTCAATAACGTAACTCAACTAGCCCACAATCCGAGTACATTGATCAGAAAAATTATGAACAATGGCATAAATATTCCAAGATGAAACAGTAACTCGCCTTGGTCTGAACCTTGTCGAATGCAGCAGCCAGATTGCGAATGTGACCACGTTGAGGAATGGCACGACTGGAATCATACAATTCATTATGTCATTTTACTGTGCTTTTTTAAATTTATTTTTTTACAGTCTATCACATCAGCGATAAACAATAACAGTGAGTGAAATCCCTTCATCCCCTACTCACCGAATGGTGCTTCCAGTATACTTGTTCTGCTCGATGGGACCAATTGCCTTCTCTCCTCCTCTCTCCTTCTCCTTCTCAACACTGGTCACTCCTCCTCCTCTCGTAGTCTGAGGATGTAGAGGCTTCTTCACGGGAGCCTGAGGGACGGCCATCGCACGATACGCACCGTACACCTGCAAATTCGGTTGATTTAGGTTTCTAATTACTGTAATAAAAAATCGGCACTTGTTTACTTTAGTGCCCAAAGACCGCACGCTAACTTGTGGGTAACGAGAAATAAGAATGTGAGTGATCGAATGAGCAGGGAAAAAATATCTCTCTACATTTGGGCACTAAAGTATTGAAGGGTCGAATAATCGATAATGCCCACCTGTTGCTGCTGTCCGAGGGCGGCAGATCGATAGGGTGACGAGGGAGTGAATGGTTTGGGAGCCGCTGTGAGGGGAACGGACGAAGTGCCTTGCGACTCTGAATATTCACAGTTATATTAATGTACTCCTTCCTTGACTCACTCTTATCATGGTAGCTGGTGTAAGCCCTCTCAGCCTCTCTCGATCTCAATGGTTGTCTCATCTGGGCCATTCCCTTTGGAGAGAGATCAGCACGAATCGCCCCCACTCGAGACAACACCGACTGCTCATCCTGAATAGTCAACCAATAAACATAGATAATTAAATATTCTCATAAACAAATTCAATACATTCGCATAGAAGAGAGATGTCTGAACTCACCTTGGATATTTCCTCAATCGTCTTCTTCTCAATCTGTTGACTGCTCAGATCGTGCTTCATCTCATAGTGGAAAGTGGCGTCTTCAGAGGCCAGAGGACGGATCGAACGCTGATATTGTAAATTGATGAGCATAAAAGAAAGTAATGGTTACCTGATATCCGGGAGTTGTTGGGGAGGTCATCACTCCCTTGGGCATTCCTCCCATCGATTGTCCTCCATACGAAGGAAGAAGAGGTGGTGGAGGGGGCACGTAGCCCATCGGTTGCTGCAATATACGTCATCTACTGAGGGTCTTCCTTCTCTTCCCTCACCTGTGGCAGATATCCTCCACTGGTTCCTCCCACACTCGATGGCTGTCTCGTCAGTCCAATGTCCTCACTTCTCGATGAATTGGGAGAGGCACGAGCAGATAGCATCGAGTTGAGCACGGCCGCTGCCGGGTGCTGAAACGAGAATAATAATAAATTAAGCAGCACATCTTTATACAAGACAAATATCAATAATCAATAACACAACAATGGAATGGCATTACTAACATTGTTTCTCTCGAATGAATTGTTCATCTTCGGTCTCTCGATATGGACGTATCCACTCTGCTGCATTGGTCTCTGTCCCACAGATGACGTCGCTCGCTTTATCTCCACGTTCACTACCTGAATGGATAGATTAGTCGTGATTGATCCAGATCCCCTCACCTTTGGCTGTTCCCTCTCCCTTTCTACCGGCACGACAATCTCCTCTCCTCTCACCATCTCAATCGGAACTTGTCTATTCACTGGTCGTTGCAGATAGTTCTTGTAGACGGGAGAGTACTCATGAGTGCTCGTTACACCCCTCTCTTCCTCTTCCTGAATCAGTTATCCATTGCACTCACCCCTTCATCATCCTACCATACCTTCTGTCTGAATGCAGCAGTCTTCTGTGCTACCGTACCCTTGCTGGGCGAGAAGAGGGCCTCACTCATCTCTTAAATAGCCATCATTATTCCTTCCCTCCCTCTCAGAGAAAAATATATATTCATTTTGACGAAATATTTGTTAAATATAGCAAACTTGCACCCATCGGAAGATACTCCGTTGTTAAATACTACAAAGATCTTCCTGAGTGCTCCCCTCCCTCACCCTGTCTATAATATCCTCCATTAGTCGCAGTCATCTCCATTGAATTCACTCCTCTCGCTCCTCCCATTCCCTTCATGGCCACATTCGTATGGGCAGGGGATGGCTGCACTGGTCGGAGATGGTCAATGTAACTGCTGGCTGCACTTGCTGCCCCTGTCGCATATTGCGACTTGAGAGTCGTCGAGGAGGAAGCCGTTGAGACTGTCGTCGTCGTCTTAGAGGCTGATGCCATAGATCTGAGAGAGGAAGGATGATCTAACTATGCTGAAACAACAATCTACCTGGCCTCATATTGTTCCACATAGCTCATATCGTAGGTTGGAAGAGGGGCGAATCGAGAAGATGAATGGGAAGATGACTTCCTTGCCACATCTGTAATGATTGTGTCTCTATCAACCCATTCTCCTTCCTTCCTCTTACCTCCCATATCTCCATGGTCATAGAGTGCAGCATAGTGTCTTCTCCTTTCCTCCTCATCTCCCATTGGTTGATGATGTTGTAGAGTGCACTGAGGTTCTTCCTCATGGGGAGGAGAGCAGGAAGGTGGTGGAGGAGGTCCGACTGAGTAGGAGGAAGAATGGGCAGAGGGAGGTATCAGTCCAGCGGGACCACGACGGGGCTTAGCCGATTGAGTAGCTACAATTGATAGCATTTTTATTGATACATTGATCGTTCCAGACAAGGAGTTAGCAGTTGATCCGGCGCAAGATTCATGGGAACCCTAAAATCGCCATCAAAACTCACTACTAAAATCTTCACCTCCATAGTGGAGCGCGAATCGTTGTCCGGCAGCTCTGGCGATAGTTTCTCCTGTTTGAGTGGCCATTTCATTCTTCTCGGAAGAGGGTGAGAAGGGAAGGAAGGGAACGGTTGACGAACGAGATGCTCTCTGAAAAAGAAAACAATCTATAAACATTATTTGTAGTTTAAACATACTCTACACAAATTCAGATTCAATTTTATTGCTGAGCTTTTAGTTTAGTCCGACAAATCGACTACATTAGTCGTTTTTTTCTGCACACCCCCCCCCATCCATGCCAGTGGGCACATACCGTCTCTATGCTCCCCATTCGGCCCACTGCCGGCCACAACTTCCTTTACCCAGAGGGCGTACCGCCCTTTCATCTATGTGCACCCCCCCCCCCCCATCCATGCCAGTGGGCACATACCGTCTCTATGCTCCCCATTCGGCCCACTGCCGGCCACAACTTCCTTTACCCAGAGGGCGTACCGCCCTTTCATCTATGTCTCAAGACCGGTGGCCTCCATTTACAACCTCTTTCGAAGCCCGACTGCTTTCAGTACATTCGCAAACTTTTCATTCGGAAAATTTTCGGCCATGCTATTTTACCCATTCATTTTCCTCATGCCTCTTATCACGACATCATTTATCATTCCCAATTGCGACCACTGTCCTTCTCAATCTACATGCGCAATCGATTCGAATGGAAATGATAGGTGTTTTTTTCTGAATCGGATAGCAAGGCAATTTATCTTATCAGATGTCTCTGCAACAAAGGTTTCACTGGTGACAACTGCGAGATCGTTCTCTGTGACGAGACATCTTGTTTCGGCCCTGATTCGATATGCGAATTCACCTCCCAAGGACCAATATGTCACTGTCAGGATGGACGAGAGGGATCCAACTGTGAACTGCTCCAGTATGTTATGAACGAGACTTTGAATACCACATTGCAAATTCAGGGGTGAAATACATCCTTGGTCAACCTGCCCGAATGCAAAATTCTGTGAGGATTCCCACAACAATGGAAGGTGTGATGAGGTAAACCCGCATCCATAAATTCATTATCCATAAACCTTTACAGATTTGCAACAATCCAGAATGCATCTATGATGGAAACGACTGTTATTTAACAGGCGGTTCATCTAAAGAACATGATATAGTGAGAAAATAAAAAAAAATTGATTAAAAGTACTGATCTTGTTTCAGGTACAAACTAGTCTTCTTCTGGTCAGAGTAGACCTCGATCCCTCAACCTTCTACTCACAACGCTCAGAATGGATAAAAAATCTGTCCAACTTCCTCAACAAATCTGTCACTATTGTCCAACAGGATGGATACGGTAATTTTCTTGAAAAGGTGACGGTTAATGCAATCTTTTCTTTCTTTTCAGATCGTATTTTTGTTGTGGATGAAAATGGGAAACGAATCCTCATCACTGATGACGAAATGCCCTCACCGAATTTCACTTCCGTAGAAGTTGATCTCACGATCGATATCTCACAGTGTAATTTCGATCTCGATGAATGCGATCAAGCTTTCGAACAGTTGTACCGCTCCATCAATTATTCTATTGAATCTAAGGTATCACTATTCAATTTCAAAATAGCATAGCCGTTCTATTCAGGAGCTTTCATCTCTCCACATCTCATTCGCTGCCGTTACCTACCGACCGGACTCCCCTTCATCATCTTCTCACACACTCATAATTTTAGCAATCGCTTCTCTCCTAGGCGCAATCTTCATTATCGGAGTTCTGCAACGGGTTGTGAGAAAAAGAACACGTCAAGTCGAAGCTGACGAATATCAACTACAGACTCGTTAGTGTATTGTGCGGCTTTCCCTGATACTACAACCGAATAATTTCAGTGGACGAATCTCATCTACCTCCAGTTATCAAGCGCGTTCGAGCTCAACCAACTACTCGTTATTCCAACCACCTACACATCGTTGCAGCAAGCCCAAACACAATTCAGATTACCGTAATAATTCCAACAAAAAACGACATTAATCTAGTATACATTTTTGTAGGATCAGAATCGCTCGTTGGTGAACGAGTGCGATTCAATGGGAAGAACACCACTTCATGTATTAGCAGCACTCGGAAGAGGTCAGATAGCCCCGCTCATTCTCAAATGGCAGCCACAATTTTTCAGATGTGAAAGCCTCCGGCCTAATTACCGAAGACGCTCACACTCTGATAGACAATGGTGCTGATGTGAATGCACAAGACAATGGTAGTGGGACCAAATACAGTATCGCTCATAAGTCATTGGTCACTTTTTCAATGCGATGTAATTTTTGAACCAGGAAAGCTGTTGATCTGAAACTTTGGCATTACGAAGAAAGTACATAGAAGACATTTTTGCAAATAATACGGTATTGCAAAAAATCGATATTATTGCATAGTGATGACGCAATCGAAGCATACTATTTCAAATAATCATTATTCCTAGAATAATTTTTTTCTATCTTTTTAAACTTTTTATGCGTAGAGATATATATGTTCGTGGGCTACTCAGAAAAAAGTTTCAAGTTGATACCGATTGCTGCAGCGGCTGCAGGGTTGCTGCAAATTCAAGGTCTGATTTTCATAACTCCGCTTCTAGACAAGCTAGAGACTCGTTCTAAGGATCATTCTGCTTCTTATGACGAGTAATTAAGACCCTGAGAGTTTGGTGAAGATCGGTCATCATTTACAGTTTTTACACCAAAAAGTTACTTTTACAGTTGACTCGAGTTTGACAATTTACCATTCCAAGGGTGAATTTTGTAAAAATATGGTTTTGGTGCAGGAACATAGCAAAACCATCCATGAATACAATCCCAAGTTTTTAGAGCAATTGCTTAACACTCCAATCTGTTGTAATCGATTTACGGAGGTATAGTCAGTTTGACAAATTTCGCTTTTCAAAGTTTGCGATTTATTATCTTGCGTTCTATCCGAGCTAGAACCCTGAAAATGAACGACGATAATAATGCGATGGTGGCCGATTTTTTGGCCAAGTATGCGCTATATTTAACCGTTAGAAAAAAGAGTGAAGAGAATTTCTCTTCAATTTATCGCACTCTTCAAATTGAATGTGTCTGCGTAAATCGATTACAACAGATTGGAGTGTTAAGCAATTGCTCTAAAAACTTGGGATATTATTCATGGATGGTTTTGCTATGTTCCTGCACCAAAACCATATTTTTACAAAATTCACCCTTGGAATGGTAAATTGTCAAACTCGAGTCAACTGTCCTAGGCGCAATCTTCATTATCGGAGTTCTGCAACGGGTTGTGAGAAAAAGAACACGTCAAGTCGAAGCTGACGAATATCAACTACAGACTCGTTAGTGTATTGTGCGGCTTTCCCTGATACTACAACCGAATAATTTCAGTGGACGAATCTCATCTACCTCCAGTTATCAAGCGCGTTCGAGCTCAACCAACTACTCGTTATTCCAACCACCTACACATCGTTGCAGCAAGCCCAAACACAATTCAGATTACCGTAATAATTCCAACAAAAAACGACATTAATCTAGTATACATTTTTGTAGGATCAGAATCGCTCGTTGGTGAACGAGTGCGATTCAATGGGAAGAACACCACTTCATGTATTAGCAGCACTCGGAAGAGGTCAGATAGCCCCGCTCATTCTCAAATGGCAGCCACAATTTTTCAGATGTGAAAGCCTCCGGCCTAATTACCGAAGACGCTCACACTCTGATAGACAATGGTGCTGATGTGAATGCACAAGACAATGGTAGTGGGACCAAATAAATAAGACGTTTTCTAAGTAACAAAATTTCAGAAGGTAACACGGCTCTTCATCTTGCCATTTGGAATAGTCGCATCTCAATAGTTGAAATGCTACTGAATCATCCAAATATTGATGTCAAGCTTACCAATAACCGTGAGTAAACTGCAATGCATATGTGAGTTGAACACAAAATCCCAAGCGAAACAAAATTACAGAACAAATAATAAAATCATCTCTTCCATATTTCAGATGCGCTTCTCTCAGTGATACCTACAGTCTCGACCTACTCTTCAAGCATCCTGATTCAAGGGATACGGTGAATGAATTCCCTCGTTATCCTTTCATGAATTTAATTTTAGCTCGAAATGACTGATGTTGCGCATCACTCTCCTTTAGTCATCAACATTTGCCATTCATCGACGAATACGACATTCGCTGAGAAACTTCTAATTGCAGGCGCTTCCACAAACTTCAACGGTGATGAGGTGAGGTTCAGTCATAAATAATGACAGCCATCAATTCAACCAATGCGAATTTTCAGGTCCCGGTAAACGAAGCGAACTGCGAGAGATCAGCTCTACACTATGCATCTGAATATGGACTAATCGAGCACATCAAACTTCTCATTCAGCACAATGCGAAAGTGAATGCGATTGACATGCTGCGAATGTGAGAAACAAATTGTATTCGTTCATTAAGCGTGCAATATTGCAGGACACCCCTTCACTACGCTGTAAGGAACAACAGAATAGATGTAGTCGATTTTCTCCTCAGTATGGGTGCGGAAAATGGAGTGCATTCTCACTACAATGAAACACCTGTAGATCTGGCGAAAAGGATGGGACTCGATGAGGTCAGTAAAAATTATCGCATTTTAGTGGGTTCTTAATAGATCGACATCATCATCATTTCAGATAGTCCATTTCTTTAATTCCGCCACTAGAATTGAGAAAACATTAACAACAAATAAAAGAAGGACAAAGAATGCGAAAGAGGTACTTTACTGATGAGTGCAGAAAGTGCCAACCAAAATAACCTTTTTGCAATCACAGTCATTGCAGCAGAAAAAGCGTGAAAGCAGTGACACAGGATATCAGACCGAGTCTCCCCGCGCTGATTTGAACGATGAAATCGATCCAAACAATGGACCTGGTCCTTCCCATTCCGTTAATCCCAATCTCTCCCATACTCCTTCATCTTCTTTGAATTATTCCAACTTTGTTCACGGTCTTTCCTGCTACTACCCAAATCAACATTATACCAATCCCACGTATCACCAATTTAATGAATCATCTGATTACGGAGCTCAAAACTACTCGGCATTCGATCAACCCAACAATTGGAATATATCTGTCCCAGATAATCAAACCTTTTCCAATTCGTCACAATTTTATAATGCTTCAGCTCAAAATCATTCGTATCCCCAATCGAATGTCACATAATCTCAATCTTCATTTGCACCTCTTTCTTCCCTTCTTCGTCATACTTCAAACTCGTCAGACTCAAGATATAATCACTATGTTAGACAGGGATCACCGTGAATATCCGTAGACAATATCTCCTTTCTCGTTACCGAATGATACCTTTATTTGAACTTTTTTTTCATTATTGTAGCCACGCAAGTAAAAACTCTAAATGTATTGCTATCAATATTTGCAAATAAATTTTTGCTTCCCCTCATTATCATTTTTATCACCACTTTCCCATTTATCCGCTTACCTCCTTGAATGCCTCAAACTCCTCTCTCTGGAATTGAGTCTGATTGAATGGAGAGGGAGAGGGCATCGAGATATCCGCAGTGCCCAGATACGACTCACGAGAGTTTCGACTCTTCGGCTGGAATAACCACCATTTCCACTTCCTTCCTCTTCCCTTCTTACCGTATTGAATCCAGCCGAGGGAGGAGGAGTGTTCTCAACGACAGAAGTGTGAGAGGCCGATGAGACAAGGGCACGCAATTCATCATCCGACTGTAATGTAATGACTCAGACAACACATCGATGGAATTCATACCTCATGGTGCTTGAATACTCTCGATCCCCTCTTCGAACCCGGCTGAGGCGTCTTCTCGTGCTCATTCGTACGACGGAATGGCTGCAACCATGATAAATTCAATATCTCCTTTCTCGTTACCGAATGATACCTTTATTTGAACTTTTTTTTCATTATTGTAGCCACGCAAGTAAAAACTCTAAATGTATTGCTATCAATATTTGCAAATAAATTTTTGCTTCCCCTCATTATCATTTTTATCACCACTTTCCCATTTATCCGCTTACCTCCTTGAATGCCTCAAACTCCTCTCTCTGGAATTGAGTCTGATTGAATGGAGAGGGAGAGGGCATCGAGATATCCGCAGTGCCCAGATACGACTCACGAGAGTTTCGACTCTTCGGCTGGAATAACCACCATTTCCACTTCCTTCCTCTTCCCTTCTTACCGTATTGAATCCAGCCGAGGGAGGAGGAGTGTTCTCAACGACAGAAGTGTGAGAGGCCGATGAGACAAGGGCACGCAATTCATCATCCGACTGTAATGTAATGACTCAGACAACACATCGATGGAATTCATACCTCATGGTGCTTGAATACTCTCGATCCCCTCTTCGAACCCGGCTGAGGCGTCTTCTCGTGCTCATTCGTACGACGGAATGGCTGCAACCATGATAAATTGAAGCATTGAATTTTGAAACAACCGGGCCCGAGAAAAAAAACTGATTTTAAAAAATCAGTTATTTTTTTAATCTAGATTCGGGAATCAGAGGTCAAATACCGCTCCCGAAAGGACCTATGCATGCCACATTTTTAGGATAATTTGAACAAAAATTGGAAAAATGCATGCCACTATTCCACGAAATCAGCTTAGATTACAAAAAAACCTAGCCTCATCACGCCCAAAAATTTGGAAATTTAGTAAAAGCACACCACATTCTGAGTATTTGACCCCTGTCGGGAAAGGAATGGTCAATTGTTGGGGGTATTTTATCGTTTCAACCACCGATATCCCAATCTCTAGATGGTGCTCAACATACAATTCCCTCGATGCTCTTATCTCCTCCGAATCGATCATCAGGATGGGAGTACAACTCCGGCTGATCAGCAAACACAACTCCATCGAAACTGCGACGACTCGTGACAGAGACCGAACGAGAGCGAGTCTAAACATTGTGTTTTGGTCATGTTCTGTCAAACAGTTCCATGAACAACCGTGGATAAAAAAACTGCAACCACGTTTGGAAAGGGATAATATGAAACCCCGATCGTGGACATGTAATGATTTGCTGACTATTTCAGTTAAAAACATTGTGGTCTGATAACCGGCCCGGATGTTATGAGAATGTATGTGTTCTCTCCTTCCCCTCACCTGTGGAATGGGTACATTCAGAGGCAGTTCGATGCCCGTTCCCACGAGATGGACGGAAGTACTGCGAGATTGACGTCGAGAACGATTCTACAAATTATAATATTTGGAAATTAGCGGAACAATAAACTCACCTTTCCGTCCTCTTCGTTGGTTGATTTGACACTGTTTGTCGACGACTTCCATCCATCCTTCGGGGGAATGTACGGACGATCAGCCTGAATGATATACTTTATTTTATTTTATCTTTGCTCGGGGAGCAAATAGACAGAAAAGTGGCATTTATCAGTTGGAGTGGCAGGAAGAGAGGTTAACGAGTAATTAATGGGTATAAACTGTCAACCAATAAAACTCCAATAGATGTCATCCTCACCAGACTTCCCAACGAGGGTTCTCTGCTTCGATTGATTATCGCCTGCAGTAGATTCTCCTCTGTTTGCTCGCCTGCCTTCGATGAACGAGTAGAGTACTGTAATCACACCGTATTCCCTCTCTCGAATCAATCGATAATTCGTCTCACGATGGATCGATGACTGGTTCCTCTGCTCATTCCTCCATCGTACTCAACGTATCCTCCATGGTGTTCGAATACTTCCTCATCATCATCATTCACTGTCTCTCCCCATTCAGCCACGTCTTGAGTCGAACCCTACAAATTCGAAATATTATTTTCGTAATTAACAAGTAAAAAGCATTAAACAAATAAAAATATAATTTTCTAAATAAGGAACCGAGCTGAATCGACGCTCACGCGGAGCCGAGTGATGAGAATGCTGCAAAGCAGATATTTAATATAAGTAATAAATAAACTAGCTCGCTACGCTCACTAAGGTCGCCGGGTCTAACTGTAGAAATGCCTATGATATTCGTATCTCAAACAAATGAAATGAAAATAGTTGACTTTTCTAAGAGGAAAGAAAGAACGCCACCTGTGTACTTCTTTCTTGCATATTTTGAAAATTTGCATCTTCGCCACAATTTCAACCGATGTTTTCTCGAAAATAGAGAATAGAAAATGTCGCCGGGTCGTGTGTTCAGTTTTTTTTATCCCCAACAGCCCCCATGACGCTCGCGAAAGGCTCCTGAGGCCTCGCGCGACCCGGAAAAAATACCGAAGCCCCGTCCCAACATTTCCGGATCACTCTCGGCGTCACGAACCTTTGTCTGTCCAGATCATACATTTTCGCTCCTACCGGGCCTGCAATCAGACCACTATATATTTGATGGAATCTGTCATCAGACCACATTACCCACCAGCCACCCCCACCACCTCCTTTTCCTCCTCGTTATCTTGTCCTTCCTCCTGGGCTCAATGCCCGGCCAAACCACACGG
>LS488561.1:5273-37808 GCA_900490705.1 Pristionchus arcanus | reverse complement strand
ATTAAGTCGAATATTTTAGGAATTTTAGAGCAAAAATTAGAATTTTAGCAATTTTCCTGATTTTGTGACTTTTGTTAGAAGAAGCGCGGGGAGAGGCGAGCGAGAGGGCGGGAGGAGGGAGAGAGACACACGCAAATTAGGCTCCGCCCCCTTCCCTCTCGTCTCGCCTTTCCCTCCTCTTCCCCAGTGCGTTCCGCGCGTACTTCTCGGGCTCTAGCGCGGCGCAGAGACAAGATATCAACAAACGGCAAAAAACATGATGTTATTGGGTCCATGAGGGATAACTTGAGCATACTTTTGACCCTTTGGTTTGAAATCGGCCATCTACGTTGTGGTCCCTATTCATATTCTCGTTTTATCTTAGTGTTTTGTTTTGTATTATTGCTTCTTTCCGTTTGATCATCCAATTGTGAAGTTATTTTTTCTAGAATTGGACCAAGATTGCAAGGCTGGCTGCTTCTGGTTTCTCGATACTGATGGGCGATGGCTTGTTGGTACGATTTTACTGTCGTTTATGAAATAATTTGAACATTTTAGGGTGCAGTTCCACCTTTTCCTTGAGAGCCAACATTCACTGCACTACTCAACTAACACAGCCGATTCCTTCCGAAGATGGATGCTATGGATTCGCTGGTTATGAGAAGGATGGAGTGTGCTATCAGGTTGGGATTTTTTTAATACATTCAACTTCTGACGTTTTCCTTTGTCTATAGATCGGAAAAGCGGTCGAAACCTGGCAAGAGGCGCAGGCTGACTGCAGACGGGTTGGAGGGAATTTGGCATCGATTCATAATCAGCAGGTCAGCTTCTTGAAGACACTGAAATCAATAAATCTAGGAAAACTTCAGGAGAACTCTTTCATTCGCCGATTGGCCGTCTCTAAAGGAGCTCTAAACGGCTTGTACCTCGGAGCAACCATGACAGGAAAGGGAAATCAATATGGTTGGATGGATGGATCAGAGTGGGACTATGACAACTTCTATCCAGGTTTGTTGTGCAAGTGACAATTGCTCCCGAACTCTCAGAAAATTAAAATTAAAAAAGGAAAAATAATAATTTCAAGGATTCCCCATGGCTGGCGTGGGCAACTGCCTTGGAATGGACACTTCGTCGACATCGGGACAGTGGATGAACGTTAACTGCGTTACGAATTTGAACGCCGCGTGTATTCGGCAACGTTAGTTTACTATTTTCTTTTTTTTTAGATGTATCTACAAAAATTGGAGCTCAAACATCATCTTTCAGCGATGTTCCCCGAACTTCCAGCATGTGGAACAGGGCCCTGGAAGGAGAATGAGATCGTGAGTCTCCACCAATGCCCAACCTATCTAGTTCTCGTAATATTGCTGGCGTCTATTCATGCATAATACACTTTCGCGAATCGAGCGGGAGTGTGCGAAAATATCAGACCGTGGAACATATTTCGAGATCTTGCCCAAACATAATCAAATATCATGCAGATCTACTCGCCCGGCTTTCCCTTCGAAGCATCTATACCGTGCGAATACTTTCTCACAGTGCCGATGGGAAAGAACGTCGAATTAGAGGTAGTATTCTCGTTTTGAAACTAAGAATAACTCACTTTAGGTCCTATTTCTCGAGGCGAATTCATGTTGCGATCGACTCATTGTCTCGGACAACTTCCTTGGAGGAACAGTAATAGCTAAGTGAGGTTTCATCAGCAGCCTTAGAGAATGAAGGCGCCATTCTATCGCTAAATCAACAATAATTTTGCAGTTTGACTGGAGAGGTGTTGGACAGGATTGTAACCACAAATTCATCCAACGTGATGCGCGTATCCTGGCAGCCGCACGGCGGTGTGAACGTGCGAGGAGTTATGGTAAGCATTTAGGAGCTTCTAGTTTTCACTCTTTTTCGCTCCATAACTGTTCTTCTCATAAAGGTGTTCTCAGGGAGGAGGGGGTTACAAGATATTAAAAAACTAAATATTCAGATGAGATACCGCGGCGTGACTCCTGACCAGTGAAGTTATCTTCTAATTTGACAATCTATTTTTCGAAACTTTCCGTTTCAGCAACTCGATAAAGTTTCTTTATATCTGTGAAATGCAATGAGCTATTCATAAACCCGCTTCTCTACCATTTCTCACGTATCATTCCCACCCGCTTTCCCATCGAAGTCGAAACACTTTACGTGTAAACAAGATTTGGACATGTGCAGAGTTTTTCTCACAAATTTGTCGAATTGATGACGATCATTTCTATCTTCTAGATGTTGCATGCATACGTTCGGACATAATTTCTTCCGGAAGTCATAATTCAATCACTTCCCGATAACTCAAACTGACTAAGCCCCGCTGCATGTCCGCAGATTTAGTGCCTACCTGGATCCGGCTCGTGGAATTCTTATTGTTAGGGATTTCTTTCATTCCTTGTCATGTCCTTATTGTGCATTGTTAATATCCTTCCGGCTTCAACAGTGCAGTAGCAATCATGGCTTTACGACTGCAATAAAATAGTAGACTCAATCTGACCTCTCGATCTTGTCCTATTTCATTGAAGTCCAAGTGATGCCATCAACTAGACTTCGTTTTTGGAATGCCAGTGTAGCTCGTGGGAAAAATCGGACCTATTGGATGCCGATTCCATCCGTTTTGCGCTGAACGCCAACGTTTCCTCTGTATACGAACACATTTCTTGCAGGAATGGAGAATTACCTGACGTGGTTGATACTCCATGTCATCCTAATTATCATCTCATTGTTGATTCTCTTCATTACCGCCTTTGCTATGAACTCGTTTGCGGCGATTCATGGAAACTGCAAGTGAGCTACCGATTTTTTCCCATTTTTGAGTTGGTTTTCTCCATTTCAATCCGAGTTTTTTTTTCAGGTTCTTCCTCATCCTCACTTCACTTGGCCAATTTCTCATCATTTTATGTCACTTGATCAAGATCGTTTTCTGGCTAACAATAACCAACTACGATCGATACTACATGTACTCCATTCGTGAGTCTCCTTGAATTTTTTTTTGAAAAAAATCTCGTGATCAACGGTCTGATATTTGGTCTTTCCTGCCTCCTTTCATTCCTCTTTCTCACTACATCAGCATTACCAGTCGATTTTGCCCCTCCTTAGGGAGACATCTCTCCTTTATTAAGGAGTATGATAGATAACTATAGTATGAATACATGCTTTTTCAGCAATCTTTCGCATTGCTCAACCATTGAACGACCTCGGCGGATTTCTCACTGATGTCAACAATTTTCTTCTCGTTATCGAAAGAACGATAGCCAGTAGCCAACTGGAAAGGTATTTCGGTCTTTGACTCTCAAGGTGTGTTGAGAGACTACCAACCAATATTCCGAGAATTTCAATTAGTGCATTCCACAACACCAATATTCTATGTTGTGTTAGAGATTTTTGCGTATTTTTCCGGCATGCATATTTTATCATACTCGTATTTTTCAATAATCAGTCCGAGGATGTATAATTAGTGCGAAAGCGCATTCCCCGCACACTAAACATAAAAAGAACACTAAAAATACAATTATTGAGCAACAGTTCTGGTTTCAGGTACGAGCAATCCCGCATGAACTGGCCTGTGCTTCTCTCGTGCGAAGTATTCTGCATCTGTGTCTCACTCGGGGTCGCGTATTTAGTGCACTTTGGTGAGTTTATTTCGTACTCAGAATACTCTGCACATTTTTTTGGGGCCGCGCACGTTGCTCAATACGAGTGAGTTTCACGATTGCATCAAAAGGTTATCGCTGTTAACTGTTCCAGTTTATTGCACAGTTTTTTCTCAAAAAATAGAATCACACCTTAAAAAGAACATATTTTTCGCAGAACGTAAAGTCACCGAGTGCAGCATCCTCGTCATCGCGATGGCCCTTCTCACCATCGTTGTCCTCGTCGTCTGCCACTTTCACAACACGAGAAAGTACGCTGCGGCGGTGGGAGTGAGCAAGACGTATCAGGTAGTGATTTTATTTGACACCTTTTCCGTAAAAATGTCCGTAATGTGTTATCCAGTTCGAGTGATTTTACTGCCGTGTGCTGCTACGGCTAGGTGTTCAACTACTAGTACTTTCCCTGACGTCAGTCAATTGCCACGTGCAATCATTCGGGGTGTCGGAAACTACGTTAGTGATGAAAAGTAGGGTGGCAAATCCGGATCAACGGGTCGCTATTTTGAGAGCATTCACGGGTCAGAAGCGGATCATACGGATATCCGTACCCTCTGGCAGAGGTGGCCACTCTCTCACGGATGAGCCGTTTTCACGACCCTGAAACGGCTCCAAAACGGCTCATGACCTGATCAATGCTCAAATATCTTAAAATTCGAAGTGATTTTCGAATGAACCAATTTCCGAAAGCGGACGGTGAGCCGGTTCGAATAGTGTTTAAATTTTCCAACTTACCTTATTTTGGGCTGAGAAATAGGTCCATGAAACAGGGAATGATCCATTTCGGAGCCGTTCAAAACGGATCAAAACGGCTCTTTTATACCCCCTGGCAGAGGAGACGGATGAGCCGTGAGAGTGAGGCTGTAAATGAGTCTCTCTCGGATAACCGTCTGAGAGGGTAAACAAATACGGATATCCGTGAGCCGGATTTGCCACCCTAATGAAAAGGGTCGCTGTGAGTACCCTGATGCTGAATGGTCATCAATACTTCGTAGATCTTGCGTGTATTTCTGGTCCTTCCTGATTCTAGACTTTCCCATGGTTTTTGTTCACGTGAAATTATGCTTTTCCCAGAGTCATTCCGTGCCTCCACAGAAACGGATTGGACGGAGGAAAATTGTTGATTTCTGGGAATGCGGTTTCTCATTTGGGAAGCCACACATTGCAGAAGAAAGTGGTCGAACATTCAAATGCGAACAGTGATTCTGAGCACTGATTATGAAGATCGGGAAGATTTCCAAAAAAAATAAACCACTTACTTTCAGATGAAAGAAGTCGAATATCTCACTCGGGCTCTGATTCCCGCTTGCATAGTCAATGCGCTGATGCGGATACTCACCAGCTTCATGGTATGGATTTTTTGTCTATCTGCAAAGTGTTGGTTCGGTAGAACGGTATCGGCATTTGACCTTGCACCAAACGGTTCTGAAAATAGTCAAGGTAGGGGTTATCTCGATGACGATACCAAAATTACACCCATTCTAATAATCAAAGAATGTATTCAGGCAGTATTCTCCGCCAGCCTCTTCTTCAAAACCTACGTTAGCTTCATGCTCACTTATCACACCGTAAGATTTTTCCATTTTGTATACTCATCAAAAGCTGAAATTCTGGACGATGTAATCATCGCATAGAAAGTGAAAAATATGATATTTTGATTTCAGATTCAAACAATCAACGCCGTACAATGGGGAGTGCTTGTCGTTGCGAGGCATGAGTAAGATTTTTTTTGTCAACCGAATGCTTTACATATCGAAACAATTCGCTCGTAATGACCAATATTCTATCGCTGAAACATATCCGAATCGCGAACAATTTCTCGATTTACTCACATACAACTCCATTTCATTTGTAGATAGAGCTCTGTTCATCAACATTCATCCATTCCAGAGGCATGCGTCGTCGCACGCGGGATCTCCTCCGCGCCCTGTTAGGAAGGAGGAAACTCTCAGCGAGAGCGAAGATTGGCGAAATTAACCTGAGAAAAGACAACACGAAGGACTACTTTGACTACCTGAATAGTCATTGGGGTTGATAAATCTATTCTATAAATCTATTCCAATCAAAGTTTATTTGACCATGAAAGGTGCCGAAAATCATTTTATGAGCCATCGAGAGCACTTTCATCTGTACGTGAAACATACATGAGAATTCCTTCAGAATATTCCTTTTCACGATCACTTTTCGTGAAATTTGTATTGCCAAAACTCTCCGCCTTATCACCAAACAGAGAACTTGGATGCCTTTCGATTCTTGCTCCATACTAGTACACTTGTCCTTCTCTCTCTCTATTTCCTTCCTCTGGTCAGAAAGCCGACCTCTCCCTCTCCCTCCCTCTATCCCTCTGCCATCCATCACCGGTCATTTCCTTCCTCGCTCTCATACGCATCACCGATTCGGACGATTACCACCCAATAAGGGACCGAGAACGGACGAATCAAAATATACCGACTAGCCCCAGATTAGTCAAGAAATTAGCTATGAATGGGATAATTTTGATGTTTTTTTTTATGAGAATCCCAAGATTTTCAGAGAATCCATTCCATCCATCACGCACCATCGATTCGGACAATTACCTCCCAAGAAGGGACCGAGAACAGACGAATCAACATATAGTGGGAATATAGATTTGCCACCAAATTTATGAGTTGATTGAGGACATTTAGATGTGAATTCAGAAATTTCAGGGAATCCATTCCATCTGACATCTTACATCTCCTTTCTCATACGCATCACCGATTACCTCCCAAGAAGGGACCGAGAACGGACGAATTAAAGCAGAGTAGCCTTGGAAATTTACGAACAAATCATTGTTTGCGTGAGGGCATTTCGATGAGAATCCAGAAATTTTAGGGAATCATTTCCCCCTGTCATCCATCACTGGTCATTTCCTTCCTCACTCTCATACGCATCACCGATTCTGACGATTACCTCCCAAGAAGGGACCAGGAACGGACGAATCAAAACAGAATGCCGACTAGCTTCAGATTAATCAAGAAATTAGCTATGAATGGGATAATTTTGATGAGAATCCCAAGATTTTCAGAGAATCCATTCCACCCATCTCGCATCATTGATTCCTCACATTACCTCCCTAGAAGGGACGGCAAAACAGGGTAGAGGCCAAATCTCAGGAGTAGTTCTCTGAGTAGTACGGATTTGATTTGAATTCGATTTTTCCGTCAGTTGTAT
The DNA here is from genome assembly GCA_900490705.1 of Pristionchus arcanus. Classification (NCBI taxonomy): domain Eukaryota; kingdom Metazoa; phylum Nematoda; class Chromadorea; order Rhabditida; family Neodiplogasteridae; genus Pristionchus; species Pristionchus arcanus. Next base: position 30,969 of record LS488561.1, on the reverse strand, counting down.
TATACTTCAAGGATAATTTCTAGTACAGCGTTACTGATGTATCACACTTCGCTATGACGTAATTCCACGGTTTCTTGGCTCAATCGAGTGATGTGTGCCCGTAACTGAGGGGAGCACCTGCGGCCAGTAATTAGTGCACTCATTCCCACCTTTTGGGTGAGGGAAGAAGGCATTGCCCCTAACTGCTTAGCTTCTCACTGTGATGATGTGATCGTGTGTAAATGAGAGGCGGCGAAGCACCTGTGGCGAGTAATTGGTGCTCTCACTCGTGCACTTGCACTATCTCTCGCCACTTCTGGAGGAGAAATAGTATGTGGTTTTTGGAGGGCAGCTTCTATCTCAAAGTAATCTCCCTAGCAACAGCAAAGGGGAAAAGCCAGCAATAAGTGCATCTGTCAGCAGTATGGGAACGCGACGCCCACTCAATTGCAGTGGCGAAATAAGAAGAAAAAGAGCAACTTAATAAAATAGCGAATCACTGGACGAAGAATGAAGTTTGATGAATCTCTTGTGACACCGAATCCTACGAACACTCAAAACTCCCTAGCAACCGCAACATTGGCGCGATGCAGTGTAGGTCCAATGAACGATAGATTGGAACGGAACGTTATATTCCGTGGTGTGTGACAACTATTCTAGCTTCCGTAATACCCATAACATTGGCGCTTCATTATCTCTGTAAGCGGTAGGGTGGCAAATCCGGCTCACGGATATCCGTATTTGTTTACCCTCTCAGACGGTTATCCGAGAGAGACTCATTTACAGCCTCACTCTCACGGCTCATCCGTCTCCTCTGCCAGGGGGTATAAAAGAGCCGTTTTGATCCGTTTTGAACGGCTCCGAAATGGATCATTCCCTGGTTCATGGACCTATTTCTCAGCCCAAAATAGGCCAAATTGGAAAATTTAAACACTATTCGAACCGGCTCACCGTCCGCTTTCGGAAATTGGTTCATTCGAAAATCACTTCGAATTTTAAGATATTTGAGCATTGATCAGGTCATGAGCCGTTTTGGAGCCGTTTCAGGGTCGTGAAAACGGCTCATCCGTGAGAGAGTGGCCACCTCTGCCAGAGGGTACGGATATCCGTATGATCCGCTTCTGACCCGTGAATGCTCTCAAAATAGCGACCCGTTGATCCGGATTTGCCACCCTAGTAAGCGGCCATGCTGTGTAGGCAGGCTGTCTCGCTGGTCATAGATGCTGACATCAAACTCGTCAGTAATCCCCCCTGGCAACGGAATACACCTAGTCTCTCTCCTTTCGCTGACTGACGAGAGTTCATGGGAAATGTGGAGACGAAAGCATGCTGCCTGACGAGAGAGGGAATTATTAGAGAGCGCAGAGATACAGCGTAGTAAGAGGCCCCCTCTCCTCCCCTTTCGGCGAATCTTCTTCATCTGTTGAAGGCTTACCTCTCCCCTAATCGGAGATTCACTTCTTCTTTCTCATCCGAGGTGGTTTGATTCCGTCGACGCGAAATCATCAGCTGATCGAGGTGCGTTGCACTTTTTCGCCAAAATACTTGCCCATTCTATCCCTTTTCTCGATAACAAATCGCATCCGTTAGTATTTCCATACTCCTCCCACTCTCGTTAATCGAAGATTCGTCTCTTCCTATATCATCTCTATCTCCTCATTCATACTAGACCTTTAGTTATCGTCAGCAATCATCGCATATTCTATGTAGTCACCACTAGATAGACAACCCCATAATCGGAGATGCGTCTCTTTCGTATCTCTATCTCGAATCTTTATCCCCTCCTACCTAGAAGACTCTTCCTATCCTCCCTTACCTTCAGCTCCCATCAACAAGCATCGCGTGCCTCGCTTTTTTCACCCCCATAATCAAAATAAGTGTTCCCAACGAGTCTCATCTCACCCATCCCATCCCCTCTCATCTCTACCTTCTTCTATCTTCAGTCATCAACATCGCGTGTGCCTCGCTTTTTCACCCCTCAATCTTCCCGTTCTCTCATTCGAATTCCCGTGAAAGGGTGGAGAAGACATGATGAAGAGAACGGACAGCCGATTCTAACGACCCAGTGAGGAGGTGGGCGTTCATTTCTTTCTTCCATTAATTCATATTCCCGTACCCGTATCTCCCCAAGCTCCATGAAGCTCCATGAAGCTCCAAGCTCCATGAAGCGTGCTCCTTTCGCGACTCGCGACCCGTTTTACAATTTACTACGCATGCACAAAGTTGTCTAGAAGCAGAGACCCAGAAACAGAGAAGAGAGAGCGAATGTATTGAGAACTTCGAAAAAAACGAAATTCGTATTCAAACAAGTGTGTTTTGATTGGTTTCGTCCGTCTTCGAGCTTCTCGAAGAAGTTGTTGTTGAGACTAGCGGCCTCTCTCCCGATAAACACATGTTCCTTCTCGCTGTGGTCAAGGGAACAAGTTGAGACTGCTTCTGTTTTCGAAAAGCCTTTATTGCGTTGTCAATCGTCGTTACAAACGATTTATAAGACTTTAATTCAAATTTTAATTAAAATTAAAATAATTATAATTACATTTTATATTCCAGATGGCATCGCGCGGCTTCGATCCGGTGCGCACGCACAGTGAAAAGATGGCGTATGTGAACCACTGTTTGAGGGTGAGTTATATTTTGATATATCTTTCTCGCATGGATTGACTATCGAGCGTTTTATTGATGATAAACAAGAGGTGAAACATGTCTAAAAATTCTTTGATAATTCAATGGAGATCTCAAAATTAGAATAGGAATCCATGGTGATTCCGCACTTTTTACTTCATTACGTGATACAGGAGTAAATAAATGCTTATCCAGGTGCTCAACGCCCGTCCTACCCTCAATGTGAAGCCGAAAGACCCGCCCAAGCCCCCGCAGCCGAACCGACCGAGAAGCTCGTCCTTCCATGCGGTGAACACTTCTTGCTGGTTTATGTGTTATTTCATTTTACCGAGGGCAAAGAAGGGCAAAGTAATCACCCTAGCAACAGGAAAAGGGAGGAGAAGCCTGTAAGAAGAGCATCTGTCAGCAATATGGATATTAGCACGCTATTCTCAGTGAAATAAACAAATCAGCAGGAAGATTTAGTGTAAAAAAAGGATTGCCAAATTTATAGAGGGAGCGGAATCGAGTCGTTGCCGCGGAGAACGAACGACTGCTCAAGAAGCTGACGACTATTGATAAGAGGTTCTATTTTTTGTACATATTATTGATTATTGAATTTTTTATTGGGAAGCATCCGATATTGGTAGACTCTTGTTGTGATTCGATATGTTTCACATATCGATGAAAATTTACTTGATCATTTGGTGGATGATGGGATGTCGGATCTGATGGAAAATAAATCATATTATTCAGGCCCTCCCAGCATCCTACTACCCCGTCGCGGTCGCTCTCAAGGAGTTCATCGACGAGGAACACTGCATCGAGGTAAAATTACCGTTATTTTATTTTCCTCCTCAGTTCGATTTGCAAACAAAATCATTAGAAATGCTTCTTAGAGTTGATTTAATAATTTGAAAACGATTCGAACAATGTAATCTCTATTGGTAGGTCCCAATCCTACTCCCGGCTACCCTCCTCAATGGATCGATCGAGTCGTTCGTCCACTGTCTCGAAGATGTCCAAGACATCGAGCAAACCGGATTCAACGGCCAGCTCGTCGGCGCATGTGAGGAAATCGGTGAGATTACATCTCAGTACTCTAACCAAGTATAATAAAAACACTAATATAATAATAATAATAAGAAAAAAGTGAAGGTTCTTGCTAAATGATTACCAAGGCTCGAAAATATGAGAATATTGTGCTTGTCTACGGTCGGTGTGGAGTTTCGAAAAATAGTTGAGACCATTGTATTTATCTCAGCTCTCCTCATCACACTCATCAACCTCCTCGTCGTCCTCGGCGTCGAAGACTTCTGAATCGCAAACGACAACGTCATCCGACTCTTCTGATACAATGTCACGTGATAGTCTGGAGAGGAAGGAGAAGGAGTAGAGCAGGGCTGTTGTAAAAATGAAGAAGCGCTGGCGTATTTCGAGCTGTTCCAAAGACGTATCTATTTTATTGTCGTATTTTGCGCACATTCTTCATGATATTTGATCTCAGCTGTCCTCATCACACTCATCAACCTCCACGTCGTCCTCAGCGTCGAAGACTTCTGAATCGCAAACGACAACCTCCTCCTCAGACTCATCCGTGGATACCATGTCAAGGGATAGTCTGGAGAGGAAGGAGAAGGAGTAGTGCAGGGCTGTCAAAAATTTAACACATTCCTCATTTCTCTCTCCGGTCAGAAAGAGCGAGAGAGCATTGCGAAATGAGGAGTGCGTTAAATTTTTGAACAGAAGAGCTGAAATAGGGCTGTCAGAACGAACAATTTGTCGTTTCTTTCCGCGTTTTCTCTTATCGGATGAAATTGTTAAAATGAAGAAGCGCTGGCGTATTTCGAGCTGTACCAAGGACGTGTATCCATTTTATTGTCGTATTTTGTGCACATTCTTTAATTCCATAATATTTGAGCTGTCCGTGACCTAAACCTTGTTATTTCCATTTTAAGCTGAATTTATGACGAGTAAAGAAGACTATTATATTCGTTCACGCAACATTGCTTTCCCAGAGACTGGAATTCTCATGCATCTGGGTACAGAACTGAGATATGGGCTGATTCTTCCACATATGTCAGTTCTGAATCCCTGCCGGAAATTCGCATCAATAGTCGATGCTTCGCTCATATTCGATAACTTATCTAAGTAAGCAAACTCTTCAGGTGAAAACCACTTTCATGATTCTTTGTATTTTATTCAATGAATTCTCGTTTTCGAGATCTTTTGGGGTGGAATCTTCAACAGTCCAACCTAGTGGCATTCCTTGCTGATAACCTACTCTACATATATGTTGTCAGCTAGCTTGTAATAGTTTTATATTCATACTTTAGGCGTGCCTGATGAATAAGGACGCGAACACGCGTATTCACAGTTTAGCCACTTGCTTGCACACTCCAAATAATACCTATAAACCATCAATTTTCTGTAGAGTGTGTGTGTACATTGTTGCAGAGTAACGATTTGTTTTTAGGTCAATCATGTTTAAAAAGAGCAGATCAAAAACCACCCTCATGGATCTTCCTAACGAAATCCTCATCGAGATTCTCCAGCATGTCAATGTTAGAAATCGTGTCAAAACACGATTGAACAAACGATTAGATCAGATTGTAAAATCTATGAGCAATTTATTGTATGTGATTGAGCTGGACGTGAGTTTAACTATAAATTTATTATTCCATAACAGGTGCTCCTTTTCAGTTTCTTTCCGGCTGTCCTGAGCTCACTGTTGTTAGGTATTGGGGTATCGGCCATTTCATTCAGTTACTCTCATGATTACTTTCATCATGCATTCCTATCTGTTTATCTTCAGTTACTCAATTTCTCCCCTTACTCAGTTCCATTCCCCCTTAGGAAGTCCGGGCGCAGCCCTGACCTTCCTCTGTACTCGTTAACTGTCACCATATAATGTTCATGTGTTCTCCTTTCGGGGAGGTTGTTAGCTCAAGGATAAAGTGGTTGCTCCTACACTTGTGTATGGGACATCTCATGGACATCTGAAGTTACTCCTCCCGGGTTTGGTCATCCGTCACCTTCTCCGCATCGTGTCTCTCGAGCTTCCTCGTCTCCTCATTCGACATCATCATCATCATGGTCTCGTCCACATTTGGGACTCGACCATGCAGGGAGTGATTGACATTGAGTAAGGCAAAGTGAACTCTCTGGAGGTATTTGATACGGGCTTAGTTAGATCATCCATCGCTACACCACGGATAGGAAATAGCTCTCCTAATAGGCTGTCACATCATAGATCGTCTGTCCGTATAACACCTCAACCGCCCTCAAACATCGTGGACGGAAGATGGAGGATCCTCGGGACTTTGCTAGTCGTCACCCCAAGGAATGATGAGATGTCGGCCAACAACTCTTCAATACCGAACAGTGAGTACTAGTTAAGGACTGTGTTTAGTAATGGTAGATAAGAAATGATTAGGGAATCATTCGCTGAATTGTTAGTGCGTTTGGAACAAAAACCTTTTATGAACTGTTTAATTTGACCTTTTGCATTCACCAAACGCACACTCTAGCTATTTTGTTTACGCACAGGGGATACATGATACAATTACTCTGGGGATATATTTATTTAGTGCGTAAAGTGAAAAGCTAGAGGACCAGTAAGTCAACCTATTAGACTAAGTAATGATTTGATTCTAAGCAGTATTCTTTGAAAATTGGAAAAATGCAGAAACATTACCCCCTTTGAGATGATTTGACGAGCTTTGAAAAGAAAAATTGTGTGAAGTCGAGGGACCATGGTGACTGTAAACCTCTTGAAAATGTGCGATACAGCCCAGTCGACCATGGATACTGCTAGTTTATGTCATTTTACTTACCTAATAGGACAATTAAGCGGGATTTGTCAGTTATAGCAGACTGTTATGAGAAACAAATACAGGGAAAAAAATCAGAGAAAATCACGGGGAAAACGATCATTTCGAATAAGTTGCGCACGAGATAAAACTTTATCGTTTTCGTCTTTTTAGAAAACCGGAAGGTAAAGAAAATAATCTATGCTTATTCGAGGGAAAAATAGGAAATTTGGAGAGCAAAATTTGGCGGAAGTAAGGTACCCACTATTCGCCGCAGTACTTCTTTAACTGACAAATACTTCTTTCTACCAGAGCTAATTAACTACATTTATCAACATTTTTCACATTTTAATAAAAAACATTTAAAAAAAAACATTTAGAAACTATTTTGGAAATTTATTACTCAACGCTCCTTAGATGAGAAAACACTCTCACTTTCTTTCAACGCAACTGCAAACTTTAATGACCACCCGTGACCGCCTACGAGGCAACGAACCGGCTAAGGCCACGAACAAAGATACCTATACTGAATGATAACTTCATCAACCGCATCACCAATTCATCGAGAATACGATACCGGACGGAACCAAAAGCGATCATCGCATAAGTACGATATAAGAAATTCAGGTACTAAGTTTATTTACTTATTTTTCCAGTGAACCTTATATGTTTCGAAAAAAAAGAACGGTATTCAAACATTTATTAAGAATTATTGAAACAACGTAGCATAATTTAGAAAATAATTCTCGAAAGCAAATGCAAATTATTCAACGGAAATAACATCTAGTTGTATATCATTAGATTGTAGTAGCAAGGAAAATTGAAGCATCGATGACTGGAAGACAGGGCGAAGAAACTGAAAATAAGATTGAGATACTTCAGTCTGTAAGTGATGATGTAAGAGTGAACGCAATATTACGAACGGTGAAGGACGAAAAACTGCTTATCAAGGAATGAATCGAACGCGAGAGAGATGATGATAGGGAGAAGCGAACACAAAGAAGAACGGTGATTGAGAGATTACTGCATAAAGGAGAAGCTGTCAAAGGAGCAAGGTTAAGCAGTGGTATAAATGCCGATCGAGAGAAAGGCAGTTCGACCCACTCGCCAGCTTCGATTTCAACGAAACTAAGGAAGGCAATTCGAGCAGAAGACGTCAAGGACTGGAAAATCTACAGGTACGCTCATTTGATATAGAGACTTCTCTAACCATCTCAGTCGTATTTCGTTAGATTAACCATCCAAAGTACTCTGTCGAATCTTTCGCTAGTTGACTCTCAGAATCGAAGTTTGACGAACTAGTCAAACTAGTCAGGAGAGTCGTTCAAACAAGAAAATTTGTGCGAAGTCGCTTGCGTCTCCACGTTTTCGAATTCGGACGATTCTCTTGACAGACACTAGTTGCTAACCCAACCTCATTCAAGCCAATCTCCTAGTTCAGTTCAATAGTGAAAGGGATAGGAACAAGAGTCACTCAAAGTTTCGGCACTCACGAGAGGTGTACTTCCACTCGGAGGGACTCCTTTCGCTGATTCGAACAAAGCACACTCTTCTTCCAATTACAACTTCACAACTCCCAATTCACTTTCTTTCTAAACCCGCATCAAACTATCTCACTCTCACTTGTTCGATCCCAATCTCTCGTCCATTCATCACTCTCAAACTTTCGCCACTCACATTCCCTGTTTCTTTCTAACTGCTCTCGGTAAATCTCTGCTCAAACCTTTCCGCTCCAATCCACTCACCCAATCTAACCCGACTGAACTTGCTCTTGTTTCTTATCGCCCTAACCCCGAGTGTACTAACAACGGTCATCAGACCACCCGAGTACCCAGAGACCTCAGTCGAAAGGACTGAACCCCGGCTTCGGCCAAAGACAAATACTGAGACCAAATTGAACGATCTGAATACGCCTACTCATCCTCATCGAACGGACTGTCCATCTGGAAACCCAAGCGAATCATCATCTACGGAACCTCACAATTTCTTCTAATTCGTCTAATTCATACTTTTACCCGTTCATACTCGTTGTTCATATTCACTTATACGTTCTACTGACAAAATGGAGAAAGAAATCACTCCAGATATACTGAAAGCATTTCCAGAATATGATGGTGAAAGTTCTCTAGTACAATACGCTTCGAAATTCAACCGTCTGATCTCAACTCTATCGTTATCAAAAGTTCAGGCATTCAAAATCATCCAAGTTAAGTTTACTGGAAGAGCACTGAGAGCATTCGAAGAGATTGAGAAGGAAGAAAAAGCTCAAGATTACCAGTCACTGTTGAACGAACTACTGAAGAAACTGACATCGGATACATCGAAGTTGAAGGCGAGATGCGAAATGGCAATGAAAATGCAAGAGGGAGAAGAACTGTCAAATTTCGCAAATAGAGTCAGAAACAATGTTCAAAAAGCATATCCAACTGCAGACAAGGATGGATTAGATGAAATCATTATGTCGGATACTTTCTGTCGTGGGCTACCACCTTTTCTCAGTTCAAAAATGATGACTAGAACATACTCAAAATTGAATGATGCATTGGAAGACTGTGAAAAGAAACTAATGATAGCCAGAATGAATAAGAATGAAGAGATGGAACAAAGAATCATCGACAAAGTGACCGAAACATTGTCTAATTCCGATTTGCTGGGAGAGAAAACGAAAAAGGAAAGCGTGAATTATATGTCAAACAATTCACACAGAAGAGACAGAGACTATGGAAACTCTCATGGAAATAGACAACGAAGACCGTATAATCAACGAAATTTCAATCGGAACTGGCAGCAACAACCATATCAAGACACTCATCAATATGGATCAAATCAAAGAGAAAACTATTTCAATGAAGATTACAACTCAAGTGAGACGGATAGTTCAATGGATCAGTACAACAACGATGAAAGAGAAGACGAGAATAGTGATGCGCAGGAGGACAATGAGGAGTACCAAGGACATTGGGATGATAGTGAAACGGAATATTATGAAGAGAGCGATGAAGAACCAAGATCTAACACAAAGAAAACGTATCCTAAGACATATCATGGTGTGTATTCTATCACCCTCTCACTCTGTATTCTCTCTCTATTCGTCCCAGCTTCTTGTGAAACGTATCTTCCTATTGCGGAAGCAATCAGAAATGAAAATACCGAAATCACCAAACAATCTTTCTCACAGATTATAGCAGCAATATTTACTCTCACATTAACTGTTCTATCTACTATGGTACTCATACAACATCACCACAACAAAAGAGAAGACTATAGTGAAAACATGGATAAAGGACCAAACAGAGAAGCGTATGTCATAATGAACAAGGGATATGGTAGAATACTAATTCGAACAGTTCCACCTCACATCAATTTTGACGAAGAGATTGTAACTTCGCTTATGAAGGATTACATCAATGAATTTGGACCTATCTCTGCAATTGCCCATGAGTCAGGATTAGATTCCGCAAAGAAAATAGCCGAAAACTTGAACAAAATCAATTCAACGTGGAATATTCTACCCTACTTCGACTCAGGCCTGAAACCACAAAATTCGGATCTTCACCTCTCATATCCCTGGAAAGTTCAGAGATTTCCGGCGGATGAGCATGGATTGAAACCACAACATTTGATGGATAGAAGGCAACGAGGAAGAAGATACGGGAAGAATAAAACAGGAGAAAGAAAGTCGATCGCCTCCGAAAAGGAACGAAGCAAAGATAATGGGAGCGCAATGGATATGAATGAGCAAGCGATCGATCCCGATCTCACAATCAAACAGATCAACGAGAAATTGGATGCAACTCAAGGGAAGCCAATAGAAAGAGAAAGTAGAAAGAAAGATCGTGAACCGAGACAACAAGTTAAAAGATTGCACGCGCCACCCATTCCAAAGGTCGCAACACATGTCACACATCGCAACCCTAAAGGAAAAGAAAGCAAATTCAATATCGACAATATGCAACGAGGAAAGAAAAACGGAAAAACGAAGACAAAACATAATGATACGCCACCAACGACGAAGAATCTACACAACACAGGGAACACATTTCAACTGAAGCAAAATAACAAAGAAATTAACAAAAAGAGATCAAACATCGAAAACCAGAAATCGGGCAATGATCCCGGAGAACTCAAATAAGAGAGTTCGGCCTTCTTCTTTTTTCTTTTTTTTCCAAATAGGAGCAACCACGAAATCAAGAACCAATTATTCAGTTGTTTCACATTTATTGCCTAGGGACTCTTTAGGTAACTTTTTGATTGTCATTATTCACTTAGGAATCATTCGTATCAATTTTACGTTTCGTGACTATTTTTGAAGAGAGCTTATTCTCTCTTCACTTCCACATTTCTCGTTCCCAAAACACTCCCCACAAACGTTCCACTCATTCTTTCGTCTTAGCAAGTTCATTCAACTTTGCGAACTGTTAACCAACTTCGCCGCCGAGACGAACTCAATCGACTGCCCATCTCCGACGATACAACTACAACTACCTTCGTCTGTGCCGAGCAAGGCAATCCGTAGGATTAGGTGTCGTCCACCAATGCCTCATTATTTGCCATGCTCATCACCACGTTATTCCATCTCTACTCCTCCAACTAACATTTTCCTCTCACTGTCATCAATCTTGTCCCTGAGGACAGGGACTTGTGGAAGAGAGGGGGATGTTAGGTATTGGGGTATCGGCCATTTCATTCAGTTACTCTCATGATTACTTTCATCATGCATTCCTATCTGTTTATCTTCAGTTACTCAATTTCTCCCCTTACTCAGTTCCATTCCCCCTTAGGAAGTCCGGGCGCAGCCCTGACCTTCCTCTGTACTCGTTAACTGTCACCATATAATGTTCATGTGTTCTCCTTTCGGGGAGGTTGTTAGCTCAAGGATAAAGTGGTTGCTCCTACACTTGTGTATGGGACATCTCATGGACATCTGAAGTTACTCCTCCCGGGTTTGGTCATCCGTCACCTTCTCCGCATCGTGTCTCTCGAGCTTCCTCGTCTCCTCATTCGACATCATCATCATCATGGTCTCGTCCACATTTGGGACTCGACCATGCAGGGAGTGATTGACATTGAGTAAGGCAAAGTGAACTCTCTGGAGGTATTTGATACGGGCTTAGTTAGATCATCCATCGCTACACCACGGATAGGAAATAGCTCTCCTAATAGGCTGTCACATCATAGATCGTCTGTCCGTATAACACCTCAACCGCCCTCAAACATCGTGGACGGAAGACTGTCTATGATTCTGATGATAACAAGCGTTGTATGAGCAGAGGCCGCGTTTGTTATGTGCGCCACTGGCGCTCAGGCGAAAAATTTAAGGATATATTGCAATTGTACCACACATTTCGCTTCTTCGTCGAGAACACTTCTGTTCACACAGCAGACATAAAGATGGTTGATACACCCTCTGAGGTGAGGTCAACTTTACCAACCTCATCAGAAATAATATTTCAGGAACAATGGTTCGTTGTCAAAGAACTGTTCAACATAAAAACGGATGATCTGCAATTTTTCATGGTGAGGTCAATTGGCACTACAAAAAAACAGAATATGTATAAAATATTTTGCCTTTCATGTAGGAACGTTCCTTTTTATTCTGATTAGGCGTGGTGTTATGCGAGTAGTCTACTATGAACAGCCCACTAGGCTCAATGCATCATGGACAGGAAATTCCACTGTATTACGGCAAATAATCGATAATCAATCGATATTTGCAGTATTCCCCATGCCCGCTGCCTCAAATAACTCAAGCATCTCTGCTCACACTGGCCAAGAATGCCAGAAAAGCCACAATTCATGCATATTGCAATAAACTAACATCAGAGGGATTGTGCGCTATTCATAAGGTGAGTTAGCATCTTGGACGTTCAGAAACTCAGCACAAATGTTCAGATGATGCTGAGAAAGGACAGTGCATGCAAACTGGAAAGACTCAACATTCTTTGCTCGCAACATGGGTTGGAAAAGGAGTTTGTGAAAGATTGCTTCGGAATCGATTTTGAAAAGGAATGTCGCCGCTCCCAATACGGCAAGACCTTGACGTATGACCTGGAAGCTTATGTAAACGGTCGTCTGAGAGAAACTATTCGATCGCGAGTGTCCACGGGAATCTCTTGTCAAATAGAAATGCACAAAGCGTCTTGTATTGCTCCATTTCGTAAATAGTGTTTTATGTGTGAATATCTAAATTGCTTGTCTGCAGTATTTCCCCGAAAATAAGACTGTAAATATATGTGTTAATAAATGTCAATTGACCCATTGTAGCCTCGAGGAAAGGTTCCTCAATAAAGGCTCTTTTTGTCAAATTGTCTGAATTATTATGAGGACACAAACACCCTCTGGTCGTCCTTCAAGCTCTTCTGTTCAAACAATAATCGAAACTCATGATTTATACTTCGATGTGCGGTGCATTCATTAAACTCTCTGTTCAAACACCAATCGAAACTCATGATTTATACTTCGATGTACATCATGTACTTCATTAAACAATCAAGAAATCAATCTTTATATACAAAAATTTATAAACATATTAGATGAAAAAGGGAAACCTCTCCCTGCTGCCCCCCCCCAGAAGATTTTTAGAATAAATTGATCCACATCTTCTTCCAGATCTGAAGAATTCTTCTTCTTGGTTCTATGATCATTTCGCCTAGCGCCTGTGCCTTTGCTGTATGCAGTTCTTTGGTGCAACATATACCACACTCCACAAGGCACTCAGGCGCCCATCCTTATGGTCTCCATTTCGCATAAAAAGAAGCCGAAACGACTAGTCGCGTATAAGATGCAGCTTCTTTCTGAAGCATTTAGTGCATCTTCAGAGATGAAAAGAAAGCTGAATCCACTCATACTTCTGTTAGTCTTGTCGATTTCTAAGGGAACCGAAGGCACTCACTATCGAGCTCATCAAGGTATGTGCAGTAAGATTGTAATGCTCCGTCTGTTGGAACTGTTGTGAATAGACATATACTAATATTGTATCTGATTTATGTATTGCTTCCTTTAATAAACTGGTCAGTGAAAGAATTTTCAAAATTTCAGAAATAAACGAAATTTCAGCCGCCACCTTCAAATTGAAGTGCGAATCTCTCGCATTTCGTACATGGACTGAGGGCTCCACGTGCTTTTTCGCCCTGGCCTTTCCGGTATGATTTTGGATACGGAAAGTTATTGTAAATACCTGCTGTATAACACTGAAAGATATGATATGAAACTGAAAGGATACATTTACTTTTAAATAACAACTTTTACAAGTATTAGTTATTAGATGAGAAGAGATACGGTACTAGATATTACCATGAGGAGGATGCAGGGGAAGAATAAGTACCGTACTTTCGCAGAGAACATTCGATGACGCGACACCACGCTGCGATTACATCCTCAGGGGATCGGTGATGGACACCAAATCGAGGTCGATTCTGGAGAAAATGATGCTCGATGTAGGGTTTTCTTGCCTAATTAGCAAATTAATTATAAAATTTCAGCCACATAGCTATCACTCCGACCTAACGATGACTCAGAGCAAGCATGTGCTTTGTCGATACGGTACTTTTCATTTCTTGTAATGGACGAATTGACAGATGATGTGCATCTTTGGCACCACTGAAAAGATGATAAGGACTAGCTGACACTATAGGAGCACTTATATTAGTTTAACACCTATTTTGCGATTTAGCAATGTGTATTTTCAGAATATCCGATCCGATGCGACGCGCAAGAGCAGGACAGTCTGTCCGGCAAGTGCTTCAGAAAGATCGATCCTGATACATTCGGAAAAGTATCGTAATGTATTTGAATATGGTTTCAAAATAACATAATTTTAGGCGAAAAAGGCCTGTCACAAGCACAAATCGGCCACGCTTCCGGTAGTCGACAATGATCAAGATAATCAATACCTGACAAGTAAATACTTCCTACTGAAACTATTTCAGGTCGAAACTATTTCAGGTCTCCTCTCAAACGACGAGCGCGCATGGCTAGATCACTCGTCTTCCCGTGGAAGATTGACCGTTGGAGGCTCAAATGAGATCCGGTTCTTCCACTGGTTCTTGGGTAAGGTCTCACTACGAATTCGGCCTATTTTGAAAAAAAATGAAGAGGGGCTTATCGGTAGCCAATACTAGTAGTCATTGTTCTTAAATTTTTCGTATCTCGATCATGGAGCAAATTCAGCTCCTTGCAGACAAATCCGGATTCGAGTGCTCGAGAGATTTCGCCGTGACCGTGTCCGGATCCAAGAGAGGGTCTTGCATCAAGTACTCTGAATTTGAGCCTTCTGGCGTGGACGAGAAGTATATTGCATTTCAATATTTGCGAAAAAGCGTTCTCAATTCAATTTGCTCCTTGAAGAGTGGCGAAATGACAGAGTTTTCGAATTCTGATTTTAAAAAAACTTAAACTTAGAAAAATGAAAATAAACCATTTAGACGAACTGTTATCTGCATGAGAGATGCTGATAGCGATTTCACACCGTACAAACCGGTTAGTTAGTGATAAATTATTTTTTTATCTCCATCATTCTGTTACCCACGAGTGACTGCGACTATTTCCCTATTTTTGCTATTTCCAAATACTTCAACATCAGGTAAAGGAGGACCCCGAGCTCGAGACCACCGTCGCGCCTCCCGAACCGGTGGAGAAAACTACCAAGAAGAGAAAAACGAGAAAACCGACGAAGAAACCCGAGGTGACAGTGGTTTCAATTCTCGCCCATCAAACGGAGCACTGACGGATTGACTGTCGGAAGTGCCGATTCCGAACGTGCCATCCTTCTACCCTACTGACGAAATCTACCGAATGAAAACCTACAGAACGAGAACTATTCTAGGTCACTGAGGAACCGGAGGAACCTGAGGGCGAAGACGTGGATGATATCGACGCGGAACACCTCGTCAACGTCAAGTTCGTTGTTTGCATAGCCCAATTGATGTGTCCTTGCCCAGTTGAAGTGTGCTAGCCCGCCCACGGTGCATTGACTCATTTGAGGTGCCACTTGCGCATTTCAGCTGCTACTTCAACAACAAAAAGGAAGTTCACGCATACTGCGCTGATGACAAATGCATCGACGCCATTCAGAATAACGGAATCGGCTATAGTAATGAAAGGGGAATCAGTGAGTAAAAATCTGATGATGTTCAAAAAGCTTTAAAAGCGTTATTTAATATATTGCGTATTGCTTCCATGAAAAAAACATGACTGTGTCATAATTACTATGTCACATGGATATTCACGAGACTTATTTGCAGCACTGCTGGGGTCGGTAATTAAAACGAAGTCGATCGGTAAAGTTCGTAAGCTGTGTCCTCATGGATCGAAATCATTCAAGGAACTCGGTTTCGAGAAGCAGGGCGATAGATACGTGCACAATCTGGATGGAGTTAGTCTTTCTTATCTAATTGTCTCAACTAGTGTAACCACTAAGTTTTGCGAAAAAATTGAGAAAAAAGTGAATCTCCGGTATTTATTTTTGCCGGAATCACAGCTAACGCAGTTTCTTGAGAATTTACCGTAATGAAACCATGTTGATTTTGCGTGACTTTTGCATGACTAAAAAAACCATAAAGCAGAGAAGCAAATGATTTCCATGAGTCGCGAAAAATAAATAAACCATGTGTTCAGCGTGGTCTCAAGCAAGGGTGGGTATCAACGAAACGCGGCGCTTGCGGATCCAATCTGGCAATAAAGAGATGGACTTCGAAGCTGAGCGATGGTTGGTAGTATTATGGTTCACTTCTATAGTTCTTGCCCTAAATGTATACTATCACCCGAACTGCAGTTGTTTCTGCTAGCTAGAAGCGCGTGGCATTTACAGACCTGAAGTACTCGTCAGACCGAGATCTGAACAAGAAATGTTCCTTTCCACCCATATCTTATATATTTTTAAATCATTAAATATCTCCTCATTAAATATTTTTCTTTAAAAAAATGCAGATCTAAAATACGGCTCGGACATGGAGTGGAACATGTGGTACCGGGGACGAGTGCAGGACGGTGGTGCAACGCAGTTCTACATGTGGCAAAAGGTCGCATTTCAGCCGATTATGGCGTTTATTTTTATTTTGAAGACAAAATATAATTCAGCATCTGAATAGATAATTTGCAGACTGATGAAAGACCGCTGTCGAAACACTTGTGGCTAGTCTTGTAAGATTTTTTTTCAAATAATAAGCTTTCAAATAGTCGATGGTTCTTTTTTCGTCTGGCCGCAAGTTGTTAGATCTTGGAGCTTTTGTTGCTGATCAAAGAAAGAAAAGAGCTAATAAAAAGTGCCGAGGCGATATGTATAGCATGTGATGCATCTCTTATCCGCATATGATTTATCTTTCCCGACTAGATCAATCATACGAGGAAACAGAAAATATCTGCCGATGTCATATTTATGGATTGAAGGGGAATTGCAATTAGCAAAAGGGTTGTCAAGGTGAAGAATTCGTTGCTTATTGCTCTCTCACCGGTCAGAGTGTCGAGAGACGTATAATGAAGAGACGGATTCTTTATCCTGACAGCCCTATTAATAAACTCGGGCCTATAGCTGGACCGATGGCCCATTTTAGATGCCGTTTCAACTACGCGAAGGAGCTCCACGCGTACTGTGCTGAGGAAAATAAAGACTGCATTCGCGCAATTCAGAGCAACGGAATCGGCTACGCTACGGACAGAGGAACCTGTAAGTTGGTATTATGTCGGATGAGAACCGACTGGATGAGAACCAAACATTTTTTTGAGGGGCGCATGGTCAGGATGTTCTAAACACCGCAAACAGAAGAATTTTTTTGTCGGTTATCATCCGACGGGTTTGATTGGAGATTGTTGATTATCGGGGTTTGGAAATGCTCAGCAAACGCAATGTGCTGGTTAGCGAGCACCCTATTCCCCTCTCTCGAACGTTCCTCAATGGGAAGCAACGCTTGGAACTGCCGAGAATAATAAACTCGATAATAAACTCGACTGACCCGTTATCATAGCGATCTTTAGCAGTGTACCAAACCTCAAAATAAATTGTTATGATAAATTCCAGCACCGCTCGGTCAAGCCATTCGTCTGGATTCCATCGACAAGGCTAAGGAGCGCTGTCCCCTGGGAGCTCCCGACCTGCGACTACTCAGTTTCGAATTGCAGGGCAACAAATACGTGCACAACTTTGATGGAGTTCGTTTCATTCAACATTTTAATGTAAAATTGGTGAAATGGTACCATTGTTTCTAGTAGACTGAACAAGGAGGGAACATTTGATTCTGTAATTCTTTATATTTTTTCGTGCCCTATATCTATGACTCTCACCTGCGAATCACCGTAAAGTCATGCACTTTCACCACTTTACTTCACTTTCACTTTAAGCGAAACTTATCTTTCACCTTATCACTTCCACCGTATCACGTTATCACCGTATTATCACGAATCACTTTCCTTGTCAGGTAGGCATCAAGCAAGGATATGTGTCGATCGTGCCGAATTCGTGCGGCGCGACGAAGGCGATCCGAAGATGGACCTCGAGCAAGACCCCGGAGGGTGAGTATGCAATACTTTGCTGTGGGGTGGAGGAGACTTGCTCCGACAACAGTTGGTCCGAATGTCTACAGGCATGCAGAGGACAAAGGGGGATGAAGCATTGCGTTAGAGCAAAACTCTTATTAACAAGAGAAACAAGCAAAAGATTGACCTCGAGTAAGATGATGAGCGCTCAATAGAATTGTTTTTAAATAGCTGGTATATTGATCTTTCAATCTGTATAGCTTCCATTGACGTTCTACAGCGCTTGGGTGTAGTATAAGACGGATTACTGCGTATTTTTTAATATTCGTAATTTTACAGACTTGAAGTACGGAGAGGACATGGAGTGGAACGTCTGGTACCAGGGAAGAGTTCAGGATACTTATAAAAACAATCAGGGATACAAGCACTTTTACATGTGGTAGTACTTGGTGGGCGCCGATAAAGATCATAACTATATATCTCGCTGCGAATATTGGTTGACTATGACAGCAGGAAAATATCAAGAACGATACTAGAATTTTTACATGTGGTAGTCATGGGTGAACAGCGATAAAGAACGTGATAATGCACCTTTTTTGTGATCTAACTGCGAATGATGATTGACTATGAAAGCAGAAATCTGTCAAGAACGATGGAGGATACAAGCACTTTTACATGTGGTAGTCATTTGCTGTAAACGATAAAGAGCGTGGTTATAACATAAATGTAAATATAGTTCTGTACAGTACGTGCTAAACGCCTCATGCATGTGCGGCCGCGGCGGTCCGCCGCAGACCGCGGATTCCGCGGATTGATTTTCCTCGGAAATGAGTAATTTTTGGAAATTTTTTTTTTGATTTTTGGATTCTCCGATAAATTTCTCATCTGGTACACTTTTCACTCATATGTTTGAGTGTTCATTTCGCGAATTGAAAATTTGCACATAAATTACCTGCTCCAGCGAACAAAATCTGACATAGCTGACTACCACTCATTTTTAGT
Source organism: Pristionchus arcanus (assembly GCA_900490705.1). Taxonomy (NCBI): domain Eukaryota; kingdom Metazoa; phylum Nematoda; class Chromadorea; order Rhabditida; family Neodiplogasteridae; genus Pristionchus; species Pristionchus arcanus. The sequence continues at coordinate 12,106 of LS488561.1, read as the reverse complement.
CTATGACACTTCGGAATGTCATAGACATGCATAGGAGACTGAGTAATGATTTATCATGTGATTAGTTCGTTGTGTCAGTTTTTGTTCGCTGGAGCAGGCAATTTCTGTGAACATTTTCAATTCGCGAAATGAACACTCAAACATATGAGTGAAAAGTGGACTAGATTTGAAATTTATCGGAGAATCCAAAAATCGAAACAAAAATTTCCAAATGTTACTCTTTTCCGAGGAAAATCAATCCGCGGAATCCGCTGTCTGCTGCGGACCGCCGCGGCCGCACATGCATGAGGCGTTTAGCACGTACTGTATAACTGCTACTGGTGATTGACTATGAAGGCAGAAATCTGTCAAGAACGAAGGAGGATACAAGCACTTTTACATGTGGTAGTTCGTGATAAAGAGCCTAATATTGCAAAATTGGAGCGAAGATTCAGTGCAAAAGATCACAAGCACTTTTACATGTGGTTGTCATGGGTGGACAGCGATAAAGAACGTTATAATGTAAATAGTCTTCGATTTAACTGCGAATAATGATTGACTATGAAAGCAGAAATCTGTCAAGAACGATGGAGGATACAAGCATTTCTACATGTGGAAGTCCGTGATAAAGAATTATTATTGCAGTTTTGAAGATTTTTAGGATGAAGACGCAAAGCAAAAGATCACATGCCCGTACTATGGATTACTAACCTTCTTTTCCATAATCTTCTATCGCTATAACAGATAAGAATATGCTTTTTTGGTTGGAAAGATATCAACGTTTTTCCTATTTCTTTCTCTAATTTTATCCTGGCATTTGCTTCTCTGATCCGACATTTTCCTTCTTTTGTTCCGTCTGATTCACATAGTTTTTCCATCGCATTGCTCGAATCCTTCACTTCCGTATCGCTAGAAGATGACGAAGGTCTTCAAGTATGAAAGTGCGGAAAAGTGGGTACGTTGGATACTACTTTTTCCTTCAGTTTTATTGTTAGATACATTTTTTCATCACTCATATTCATTTTTTCAGGGAAAAGCAAATCCTGACGATGGATATGACATCAGAATGGGCATGCACATTGCGGTATTTGTAATGCACTGATTGGCAATTTTATCTTATAAATATCAGGGGAACGGGACGAGAGTAGGAATGCAGTATACTTGGACTATATTTGAGCACCGCAACGGCGAGCGCAATGAATTGTATACCAAAAACGTTTATGCTAAATTCGACGTGGCCGCTAGAGGCACCTCCATCAGGACCGATAACGAAAAGGAGGTAGATTATCGAGAAAACTGAATTTATCCGCATCATTTATATCGGAAAGCAAATTCTAAACGCATTTTCCACATAATTTTAGATACTTCAAGGAGATGCTGCAACTGTGCCCATTTTTTTCAAAGAACTGAGAGAGAAGATTATATCGGAGACGAAAACAGTCCACAACTTGATTCTACTAAACGTACGTGGATTTGGGTTGTAGGTTCGATACCGATATCAATAGTAACTGTAGTAGACATGTTTGTCCTCCGCGTTTTGAGTATAATAGTATCGCTGTAATACAAATTGTTCCCCTCGCTCACCGCTCTTGGCCTCACCTGTGCTTATGACTGTAAAATTGCATTGATCATAGTAACAACTTTGACCTTGCCTTTACCTCGATTTTGCGTGGCACACGCGGTGAGGGCAAGAGAGTGCAATACTTTTGATATCGACCTTGCAAGCCTAATAGAGCACTAATAATAAAAGAATTTGCAGCGGATTGACGAACAATCAGTTATAATGTTGAGTAAATTTATGACCGGAATGGATATTCGGTGCGTAAAGCTTGAAATATTCTCCGAATTCGCAAAGAGCTCGAGATACATGTAAGAGTTCGCATCTAATTTTTGTAAAAAATGTATCCAGTCAGAGATTCATTAACGAGTTACCACAATCGTCTCGGCTTGAGCTCGTTATTTGTATTGAAGGAGATATCGAATCTTGGGCATCTTTGGGTGGTTTGGGAGTAAGCTACTTTATATTTCTCATTTTATTTACCACCGAGGCGCTTTGTTAAACGCAACATGCGATGTAGATTATTCGGAAAATGAAAATGAATATTAACTGTTGGCGCTCATTTTCTAACTCAAATCTGTTTCTTCTGTTTTTTAATGATTATCCATCTCAAAAATTTAACTTTACAGGGATTCATGTCGAGAAACGTTTTTGGATTCGATGCTGCCCAAGTTCGGTACTTCATTTCGGGAATCAACGCTCTAGATTCACTGTGGATCAAACTCGCAAATCTTAATAATAGAAATGAAAAGGTTAGCTGTGGAAAATCGTCTGATCATAATTAAAACCGCGTTATTACAGCATGCGCTCGATTACAAATATTCCTCAGTTGTTACCGACCAACTGATGATGGATCTGAGCAAGACCCATAATCACATGAGAATCGGCGTCAGTTGTTATTTATATTATTATTACCGTATATTTTCAGAACGTGTTGCCGAAAAACAAAAAGAAAAATCCTTTTCAGAACTTATTGGAGACAGACGAGCACAAAACACTTCTCTTGGAGATGTGTCGAGTATGTTCAGCTATTAGTAGATATTTCAATGAAAAAATATAAAAATAATGCAATAATGAATTTAATTAGAAACTTAGATGCAATTAGAATTTGAAATATCTTTAACAAAAATTTAGTAAATAAAGAAAAATCCACACTACATCGGAACCAAATTGCGTTTGATATGCTATCGTTGTGTTTTAGGAACAGCAAAATATGCATCCAAAGATCTGGCGATCATGCCAAGTAAGAGTAAGTTTGGAACTACTGGAGCAAGTAATTGCCGGAATTGCAACTGTGGAGAAGCGGAATGGCGAATTAGTGTACACGGTAAATCCAGATGTGGTGAGTGACACTCTACTACTGTGAGAATCAAAGCGATAGTAAACGGGCAAAGTAGAATGTAAAAGTAAAAGGTAAAGGTCATCCCGTTAATCAAGGCACTTGCGTCCTGCGGGAGATCAGTGCTAGGCCAGCGATTCTTTTTGCTACGGACAAAGCAGTAGCGAGAAAACATCGGAACTCAAAAAAAGACAAAAGGTACTGCAGTTTGGGCGAAATTCGCATTTCTTTCTCCTTTCATTTTCAAAGTGAGAAAAGTGTATTTCACCAAAACATCACACAAAAGTACGTACATTTTTTCATACGTTCTCTAGCTACTACATTGTCCTTCAATAAGTTTGATTCCCACAGTACCAACTTGCAGAAAGTCTCGAAATTATTCAACCAGTTGAATAAGATATCTGGTTTCAGTATTACTTTCAAGTGGATAATACACACTGTTTCTACTACACCAAAGCTGGAAATGTAAAGATGGCTACCTTCATCTCTCATCAGTATATGAAAAAATACGATCGAACTATGAACATCGTCGAGCTGAGACTGGAGTGCAATTACGGTGACATATCGGAGCACTGGGCAATTAGAAATAGAAAACAAGCTGATAAGAAAAAGCTAGAAAATGAAAGAGCCAACGTGAGATAATATTACTGATTTGGGATGCATACATTTGGTAGGATTCGCGCGCTATTTGCGTTTACTCGACATTAATTTTCAATGTTTGTTTGATTACCGGAATTGTATTGCAGGTTAATGCGTTGGGGTTGTTCATATTTGAATAAATAATAATCATTCTGAACTCAAATATCTTTTTTTCTGAATTTTCCAGAATGAAATGCACAAGAACAATATCAGTTTCCTTTATTTAGACTTCCTGTAAATGAAGAGAAATTGAGGATGATTCTGATTGTTATTTGCCGTACATTTGAGATACATCACCTGCTTTGCGCTTGATTACTCACTTAGTGATTGCATTCGATGTGAGCAATCTCGTCTCTTCATCTTGCCTTATCTCTCGTCAGTCAGAGAAGCTCGAAGGAGTTGCGAAATGAGAGAGATAGACCATCATCTTTTTCGTTTGACATCTCGATGTGGTGAGGAAAGCATTTTATATCTAACGATGTTCAATATCGAAAAAAATCGAAATACAGTCCGGTCAGATCCCCACCTGAAAACGGGACTCCCCGGGTGTCCCCGGGTGTCCCCCCCGTGTCCCCTCGCCTTTCCACGCCTCGAGCATTGGAAAAAATACGTCGAATTGTTGAAATTCGGACTCTTCTAGTCCATCCTCATCGATCCATGAAAGAAATATAAATACAAATATTCTTCGTTTCAAGAAACAATTTTCTGAATAAACAGGTAATTGCTGCGCTCCAGCTGGACATACCGTAGTTAAGCGAATTCAAAAAAATTCAACAATTCGAAACTACTGTATGTCCAGGTGGAGCGCAAACAATACCTGATTATTCAGAATATTGTTTCTCGAACCCGAGAATATTTTTATTTTTGTTCCTTATATGAATCTATGAGGAAGGACTAGAGGAGTTCGAATTTCGACAATTCGACGAAAATTTTCCAAAACTCGAGCCGTGGGAAGGCGAGGGGACACGGGGGGACACCCGGGGACACCCGGGGAGTCCCCTTTTCAGGTAGGGATCTGACCGGACTGTACATCAATGAAGATCATTTGTCGAACAAACCACGGAAACATAAATTATAGAGATATGACAATAAAAAACACCTTGTCTACGCACTTCGCAAGCAAATTTGCCATTTTGCTACGCTTCAAAGCACAATAAAGTTATAATAAGTTTCTGGAACAAGGGTAAAATTCACAAGCATACGTAGTGGTAAACGATTACTCATAATTCGAGCACTATACAAGACACTATTGATGGCGATTCGACCCCCCTCGTCAAAAAAAGGTCATTTTACGAGACATTTTGAAAAAAGCAGTGCAGGCCGAATTGTCATCACTCCTATCAAGGTCCTTCTAGCTCCACTGTATCGCCCCATTGCTCGAGCTGAAGTCGCACTGGGACAGCAGCGACGCCCACTCGCCCGCCGGATCACTGAGGGAGGAGCCGTCGAAGGGGTTGGCGAAGGCGGCGTGGGCTGCTGAAAGAAAAACGATCTTTAGTTCATGAAGGATAGCATGAAGGGTCTCTGAACTAACTACTGAATATGCATTGCATTGAAGTGTGAAGGAGAATGTTTTTGCCAGAGTGATATTTACATACCATCTGCAGGTACTTGACGCTGACCACTTTTTTCCATTTTTAAGCCATGTGAATGGAGTTATTTCAACTAGTAATAATTCAGAACACTAACCACCCGCTGGTACAGCATCAGCAGGAGCATCCATCTGCAGCAGGTCCGACTCGTCGCTCCTCGCAGCAAGCGGCTGCTGCTGCTGATGCAACTCAGAATGGGGCTGCTGCTGGTGCAGAGGAGGCTGCACTCCACTGCCGGCAGGAGGTGGAGCTAGTGGGGTGATCGGGGCTGCGGTGAAGGCGGAGGAGGTGGAGGCGAGGAGAGGGCCGATCGAGAACTGGAATTGGTATCGTATCATCGTATTGTTTTGTCTTCATCAATTCACTCCCGCATAAGATCTTCCGAGACAGAAATTATTTCTTCTTCACTTTCTCCATCCCGCATCCCTAACCTTCTTTGACAGTCACTTTAGGGCCACCTCATCTTTACACCATGCATACCACCATCTCGACGTACCTGTGACAACACACTCATCGGATCCCGCTTCTCCTCCTTCTTCGGCCGCCTAGTAGGCGTCTTCATCTTGCCTTCATGTTCAGCCTCTTCCTCGTCATCGTCGAGGATTCCTGAATTGATATCCTTATTTCCAGCTTATCACACTGACCCCCTCCTCTTATTTCCTCTGAGAAATTCAATGTAATGCAGAACGTAAAGAACGTAAGAGCACATGAAGGGATGATTCAATAAGCACTACATAATCCGCCTAGTTCACCGATTGGAGCCATTAGCCCCGTCTAAAGTAGAACCATAACACTGGCGAAAAACTTACCCAGTGGCGAATCAATCAGTCTCTCCTCATCCGGGGTCGACCTTCCGAACAGATAGTCACGGAACGCGCCCTCTTCGTCCGCCTCGAAGTCGAGCAGACTGAAAATATTTGTTATTTATTTGCAAATTCAAGAACGCATTTGCTCAGTTGAGTTTCATCGTTAGTTGAAATGCGGGCAGATGTGCAAGTTGCAATTGCTGTTCAGATCAATGTGAATACTCACTCCTTCTCTTGTTGTTCCTCTCCCTTGTCTTTGTCAGACGAGCGGCTGCCGAGGCTGCAATTGTCAATTTCATGTTTATTTTTCTTTATTTGAACATTTACAACAACAAAAATAGTATGGCTATTGCCTCAGCCTAGGAGTGAGTTCTCCTATTTGCAACATCAGATTTTAAAAACAATATGAGTAAAAAGGGTTAGTAACTGACCGACTCCGCTTCTCGTCCTCTTTGTCCTGACTTTCTTGACGGATCTTGGCGGCGATCTTCCGAGAAGGTTCAACAAGGTCCTGTGTGATTTATTTAGCTAGAAGCGTAATGCTATTTGTTATCTAGCTTGTGTTCATAGTCCTCACAACAAACTATCGCTGTCTGTGAACTTACCGTCAAAATCTCAAAGTCGTAGTGCTCATAAGCCGATAGATTCGTTGCTATGGCCCCGAATGCCGCAGCCGTTCGCTCGTAGTATGTGGAGAGCAGCTCCGCGTAAGAACCTTGAAAGATTTATTGGAATGGGATATTAACTAGCCAGCTACGCTCGCTGCGCTCGCTCGCTGGCTAGGTGTCGCCGGGTTGTGATAGTCTTCTGCGAGTGCTTCGCAACGCCGGGTTATGTATTTAAAACATTGCTCAACACATGAAAGGATAGAATATTCACAGTCGCAGACCGAGTTGGCATCCTCTCTTGCGAAAGGCTCG
>LS488560.1:0-11192 GCA_900490705.1 Pristionchus arcanus | reverse complement strand
AAACTACAGTAACTCAGAGGGTTCACTCGGGGGTAAACCTTGGATACTGCTGGTATTGATTCGAAATTGGAGATCTAATCTCTAGTCAGGCTACAGTAATGCGAAAGTGGGGGTATCGGGGTATCGATCCAAAACAACCTTCGATTACTGTAGATCCTCCGCGTTGCTTCGAAGACTGATCGCCAGTTGTGTGCCGTGTGGTAAGGACGAGGGCGAGAGAGAAGTCACTGCTTTATCTCCAGACGAGAGTGAGGAATGAGGGGTGGCGACGCCTTTATATAGGCAGACGCGAGAAGGGGAATGAATAGGTAAATGAGAGATGAGTGAGGGATCTTGTTATTTACAATCTTCAATCCTTCATTGTAATTCTTCTAATCCAATTGTTGATCTTGTTGACTCGTAGAACGACGTGTACTAAATGTAGATCAGCGCTCTCTCACTTCTCTACCCAACTATTTTCTAAGCCATCCTTTATTTATCACTAGAGTAGAAAATATCACGGTATGCCTTTTGATCTCTATTTTGACTTGCCATTTAGTTTTGTGCTTCATCGTTACATCATACTCACTTGCACTAGGGAATGACCAATTAATCCAGGCGATTTTTTCAAATCCAAATAAAAAATCTCCCCCTATGTTTCAAGTTTCACGGTGTTATCATATTCCCATGAGATTGAGGTAGCGCTGATTTAGGTTTTAATTCTTTAATTACCAATATTGACCGTGGTATGGGGAGTCGGCGGCACTGTGTGTTTGATTTCAAATAATAGAAGAAGAGTAAAACGAGAAACCCAAATTGCGCAGGTCCTCGACGGTCTGGACGACACATCAGCGGCTGGAGCAGCAGCCAGTAGTCTGCAAGTGGCCGATCGGGCGACCCAGGAGGCGTTCGCCCTGGGCGTGAGCAAGTGGCGACTGCTGCCCGCCACCGTGGGCAGCAGCCATCTCAAACTACTCCAGGTTGGTGATCTTTGATCTCTGATACAGCTTGATCTTTGATCTTTGGGGTATTGTCGAGTAATTGATACGCAATTTAGCTTCTCACGCTACTCCAGATACAATTCTTATTAAGATCCTTGGACTTTGAGCTGCTTCGGAAGAGCAGTGAAAGGCTCTTCCGAAGCAGCTCAGAGTTCCCATTGGGTGCACTTGGCGTCACTAGCATTGGGTGAAGGGAGAGGCGAACGATCAAAGATAGAATATCAAAGATTATTCGCTGCACCTTTCTTGAAAAGCGACTGCATTAGCGTTGAGAGAAGAGCAAAAGACCAAAGATCAAAGTTCAAAGACCAAAGATCATCCTTTCCAGTTTTCGCACGTGGCGCAGGACCTGTGCGAGGCGGTGACGGTGGCGAAGGCGCTGGTGGTCGATCCGACCAATCCGCCCTTCGGAAGGAAGATGATGGAGGAGGTGAAGCAGGCCGTGATGACCTGGGTGACGGGGTGAGTGTTGTTGTTGTTGTTATTGTTGTTGTTGTTGTTATTGTTTTGGATTTTAGTTTTATCAAAATACAATGAGATTTAGTGTAGTTGTGTAAAAATGCAGTTAGTTTACGGCTCAGCTAAGGCCTCGTAAGATGAATTGTCTTATTTCCTATCCATTCGCTGTTCCCAAGCTCGGATAAGCCCCGGGCTTCTGATCCTCATTTGAAGAATGCCGTTTCCAGCAGCCACAATGGGGCGCTCCTCTCGGAGGGCGGTCAGTGCCACTCGTATCGATCGCCGTCCCCGCACGACGACCTTCCGCTGGCTGCCGACTTGTTCAATATCAAGTGAGTGGGAGGGGGGGGGGAGACCGGTTCCCTCGCTGCTTTTTGTCCCGTAGAGTTATGTCTTTCCGAGAAAATGAACAACAAAAATTGGGCTAGTTCGTTGGTGTTTCACCGGGAGTCTATCTAGTCGAGATCCTTCACACAAGCAATATCATCGGATATATCATATATGATTGCAGCAAAACATTTCTATCAAATACCAGCCGATTTCGCCCCCGCCTTCGGGGCCTTATCGTCTGGCCTCTTCAATGTGCGTTGCGCTTTCCATCCATTTCGCAATATAGAAAGCGCGCGCAACACGTTTGACCTTGTTTACAGTTTCGTGGCCTGCCTACGTGACTTTCGCAATAGTGGACAAACATACATGATGAGGGTGCGGAAAGATTATTCTCTCCTATATTAAGGAGTAATGATATTGAGCAAATATGGGCTGGTTTATCGGGGTTTCATAGAATGCCTAACTAATCAAGATTAACCAAAAGAACAATTCCTTCAGTTCTTACGGTAAAAAATCGATATCTGAACAATTTTGGACAGGTTTCTTGGTGTTTCACAGAGCGCTCATCTATTCAAGTTGCGCCGCAAGAACAATGACGTTGAGCAAAGCGGTACAAAACTTATAATATTCGCAGGAAGCGCGTGTTCGTGAAGATGTCGCGTGTCTTCGACGATTGGATCGCGGAGGGGGTACGGTATTAAAGCGATATTATTACCGTAGTCTGTTGTTATCGATAACTGACTGCATTCAGCACCAAGTTGTCAGTTGTACGGTAGATTACGGTATCTAATCGATCATATTTCAATTACCGTAGCTCGTTATAACTGATTTCATTCAGCTCCAAGTAGTCTATTGTACGTTAGATTATAGTATCTAATCGATTATATTTCGATTACCGTAGCCGATGTTATCGCAAACTGACATTTCAGCATCACACAAGGGAGTACGCTCTGTCCCCGAGAGATCTCGCACTGCCGATGCACTCGCTCATCCAAACACAGGTCAGGGGAAGAAGTTGAGACGAGAAGATGTAGATCGTTACTATCATCTATCTGCCAGTTTCAACCGGAGTATTCTTACACGTTAGGACTGTAACATGGGCATTCAAACACAGGCGAAGGAAGAAGTCGAGGGTTGAGTCAGAATGGAGAATTGGGCTCTTCATTCCGCATGCGCTTTCGTCGATCTACCAAAAACTCAGTTATATGCGATGAAGATTTGCATGTTAGCCACTATGAAACGAATGAAGTAGCATCAGGCTTGCAGTCGTTCATAATTTCTGGGTAATAATGGAAATTCGACTCTCATTATTGAAACTTTTCCATTGCAGATCCAAGTCGCTCGAACGTTCCGGACCGCGAGACTGTACGAACAAGCGGAGCACTCGCTGAATCTGTGAGTTGTATCGATTGATTGATGGATTACGGTAGCTATTGGTGCACTACGCGAACTATAATGTGCGAAATCGGTGATGGAAAGAAATATTGATCAACCGCCGTCAACAATAAGTCTCCGAATTTCAAGGTTTCACGGAAACACAGATGTGATAGGTCAAACACATTTGAAAACGAACTATGACTGATTGAACTCGCATTTTCCTAATACTTCACTGAAACACCGATGCTACAGGTCAACCGCAATTTAATTTCTTGTTCAGAATTCATTCCGAGTCGTCAATGCCCGTCGCTTCAGTGGTAGCGAAGATTGTGGAGCACGTGAAGTTGCTGAGGGAATGGGCGAATGATGAAATGATGACGAATGAAGAACAAAAGGAAATTCTGCTGAGGAGGGTGAGTAAAGTGTTTTTGAAAGAAATCATGCATTTTTGCTATATTGGTTCACTTCCTTTTGGCATTATGTCGAAACAGAGATGTACTAGGGAAATTGTCAAGATAGAGTTATCAAGAGAATGGGTAAATGACGAGTTCATGACGAATGGAATGATGATGGTGCGGAAAGATTATTATTGCTCTACGAAGAAGACAGCAATCATTGTTTTACAGTTGCATCACTGATGCCGAAACAGAAATGCGCCGGGACAATATCATTACGGTTTTAGTGCGAATAATTAGTGCTTCACATACTTTTACCATAGTTTCGGAAAGGAATTTTGCCGGGAAAATTAACGTTATGTATTTCGCAAGACACGATCGAGCTCAATGGAGAGTACTCATGGCAACCCAGCTGCATAACACCCTTTGAATCAGCTGATAAAGTTGTTTAAAATGTCAAAAAAAATGTCAATTTGGCACTTTCAGGCGCTGCAAGTGACGGAAGACGTGAAGATGGACGATATCAGCAAGGAATTCTTCTCGACGATTTACGCCCAGCGGGGACTCGTGCTGGGTGATTTGGGAGAGTCAGTTACCTTTTTATTTTGGAAAACCCAGGAAATCGCGCGATCATTGATGCCTCACATTCGTTCATGATCTTGCATGCGTCTCGCAACGTAAATGTACCGGGACTCTTTTAAAACCACCTGACCTGATATCGGAAATTCACCGGGTGACCGATCTTGAATGCGCACGACTATCCGCATTTGTGCCTTGCGATTTGCAATGTCAATTGTCAAATGTCAAATGTCAATTGCCAAATGTCAAAACTTTTAGTGCCGACAAGGCGCACAAGACGTTCGAGGTGGCAACGTGCATGCACGAATCGTCAGCGAGCGCGTACGCAGCGTGGGCCAAGCATCTGGATCGAATGTTCCATGAGATGAGGTACGGTAGTCGAGAGGAGTGGCCGATCAAGTACTGACTTTTTACGGGAGTTTTGGCGGTATACCCCCCTGAAGTTTGGCGCAGGGACAGCGGCTAAAGGGTAGCGCTAAGGGTATGGCGCTGGAATCGAGAATTGGATGATAATTGACGTCTCGATATTCAGGACCAGCGACGCAGACAGGGAGCAGGCTGTTTCGTACGGTGTCCAGGCGATTCTGTGCTACGTCGAGGGCGCATTGTGAGTTTTCCACTGGGAAAGAGCTGAAGATTAGGGGGTGTCAGGATGAAGAAACCTTGTCTTCATTGTGGAACGAAATTTCGCGCTTGGATCGTGTTGTTGTTGTTGTTGTTGTTTTTCGAAATACGGGATTGTTCAGGCTGGAAGACGAGGCCAAGGCGCGTCGCTACATCGCTCGAACCATCTGGCTGTCTCGAATCGTTGCCGAGGCCGGCTGCAGGGAGGGAGTACGATATTTATATTATGCCTGCTCAAATATTGATTGTGCACCTGAAACCGATTCTTGATACTGTAATTGTGCCTGTGACTAACTGTTGTGACATGAGCGGATTGTGGAAACGATTTGTGTCGTGTTCCAATGGTTCCTCAAAGGTGTAGGCTTGACAATTGGCAATTGGTGATGGATTGCCGATCAACGTCTCGCTTTGCCTCTTTTATCGTTAGAAACGTGGGAGTCTTGCGAGATAAGAGACGGTCAACAATTGACTTTTTCAGGAAACGCCAAACCGCGATGTGCTCGAGCTACCGGCGCAATTGGAGAAGGCGGCCCGGTCCTGCTGCACCAACTACTGGGTCGAGTGGTGAGAAAATTAGTTTGCGGGTTTTTTAGTAGTTGTTTTCCTAAGATCAGGTTCTAGGTTAAAGGTCCACGTTCGTAGTAATGATGAAACACAAAAGTTGAAACGGGGAGGGGGGATGAAACGAGCTTTTTAATATCGTTTCAATTGCTGTTCAGGCTTCCCCAGCTGTGTCTGGACGTCAAGAAGGAGATCGGGGTTCTGGGCGGATTCGCAGCTACGTGCGCGAGGTTGCTATTTCTTTTTCTTATTCCGTGAATTCTGAAGTCTTCGTCACCTCCTGACCAATTCAGAGTGCACCCCATTCACGCGCACTTCGCCATTCGACAGCAGATGCAGAAGGACGAGCGGATGGCAATCGTGCAAGAGGGTAAGACACAGGGGGTACGGTAGAGGGCGGATCGATTCATGGCATGGCTCCACTAGTTCATTGGTCAACTGCAAGCAAAATATTGAGATGAGGAAATCAACAACAATCAGTAATTAAAATACTCGATATTCGATTATGATCAGTGATTATTGACCACCTTTGGAAGTAAAAAAAACTATGAATTGTAGCCGCTCGCGACCCTCGAACGAACTGCGGTCTCGTCGAATCGATGGAGAGGAAAGAAGCAAGCAAGGCATTCGTCCTTCCCAAGATCAGCGATCTCTGTCGTGAGTTGCAAAATAGTATGCTAATAACAAATCACCTTACTGTTTCATCAAAATGGTATAGCCTAATCTGTTCAATTCATTGTAATTCCATCTTGCTTGCCATTCAACATCAGATTCATGATCTTGAAATTCATCAGTTCTTGTATCGGACCAAACCCGGCGCGACTAGCACAAGCTAGTATGCAAGTGGTGCGTAAATAAACAATGATCTAATCAGGTGTTGCGGCGGAGAGCCGTCCCTCGGACATTCTCGCAATGGAGAGATTGTTCACGGCGATCGATGAGATGAAGGTACGGTAGATTACGGTATCTAAGGATCTTATCTTACGGTATCTTTATCAATCGATAATTTCCAGGATGTCTGGGCGGAGAGACAATTGCGAACTGTGATCAATCTACAGAAGGAATTGTTCAAGTGAGTTTATTGTTTCGATGATTGTGTTTAGGGAATTCGACAATGAAACGAACAGTTTTCCCTTCAGGTGCCTTCACAACAATAGAGATACGGATATTCTCTCGACAGAGCCAGTGGGAGAGATGGCTGGAAGATGGAGGGAGAGATTGGAGAGTGAGAGAAGGGACGAATGGTGTAGAACGGTAAGGGAAAAAAAGCTTGCCTTTTTTGTTTGGGCAACGAAATGAGTTATTATTGAAGGATTACGTTCGCGAGATTGACATCAAACGAAGCGCCGATCAACGATTGGATGAAGATGAAGGAGAGTGGGAAGAGGTTCAGGTAAGGATGATCCTGGATGGAACTTCGAATGGACTTCCTTCGGTTCAATCAAGTAAATAGTGCCCCTAAAGAGAAAGATATGGCATCAATATGTTTCTATGGTGCAAGTATAATGCTGTCATGCTTTTTGGAATTTGTATTTCTCATTGGATGCACTATTCTTGCTTCAACCATTCTATCATTTTACCAATCTATGAATCTCCATCTCAGTTCATCAACTCCTTCTCGTCTTCCGTTGTCGATTTCCTATCTCGAAATAATACAACGACGATTGAATTGGCATCAATGACTGTTGAATGGAGAAGAGCACTCGAGAAGAGAATTGAAGAGCTGCCAAAGTGAGTGATCTTTGATCTTTCACTGACTTGTGGCTTAACAATGCTGTCTTCTTGAACGATAACAACTGAACCATGATGAGTCATGCGAAAATGAAGATTTATGAAGATATTGCATACCGGTCGAGTCACTTGTATTTCAAGATCGATTGCAAATTATGATAAATATTATCTCATCTCTATAAGTTATGGTTTGCTACTTGTATCTCTTCCCTAAACGATTGCAACGCGCTTCTTCTCATTTGCTATGACTCATCCATCTGGCCGGTGGTAGTCGAATGGGAAGAAAGGCGCGCACCGAATTGTCATCACGTATGTGTCAGGCAATTTTCCTGTCCCTTCAGCAAAGGTGATATATAAACACCAGTTCGCCTTCCTCCTGTTCTTCTTTTGCATATCTCGATATTCTCTTGATTTGATTTTTCTCTCGAACTGTTATGAAGACCCTTTCAGTTGCTTACTCCAACTCGTTGCTTTCGTAATCGACAACTGAACTGTGATCGGAATCGCGATAGTAAATGCAATCTTTTGTTCCATCGATCATAATTCAGTTTTCAATCAATTCTTGGATTAATCGGTGTACACTCTAATGACGGACTGTTGCTGAATATTGGAAGTGAGTAAAGCGGTTCTCATTATTAAACGTTTATATCAAACGTTAGCGAACGCGAGAAATACCTGGCACATGTGTGTGATGACAATTCTTATTGTCATTTTACAGTTGGGAAAATGGAGAACGTTCTATCACCTACAGCGCTGAACGACGAAAGTTTAAATAATTGTAACGAAGCAATTCGAACTATTTGAGTAATTGTTGAATGTCTATGCAATAAAATGTACACAATGTCTGAGCATGAAAAAAACTCCATTCCCATTCCTTGATTCATCAATCCCCTCTTCTTCTCTATTCCTTCATTCAGCCGAGATGAGTCAACTCTCCTCAGCTGACGGAATGAAGAATTTGTCTCTTCATTTCGCGTGCTCTCTCGTCGCTCTGGCCTGTTAGAGAACACAACTAAGGAAGAGTGTGGGGAAAGAGGAAAAGAAGAGCACTAAACTGAATCAGTTCATTGGATGAATTGTATTGTCTATCTGTGCGAGTGGACACGTTATTAATGCCACTATGCTGTATATAAGATCCGTGGAGAGATGACAAAGACGTGTGTTGCAACCATCCGACCCTTAGCATTAATAAAAAGAGAAACCTTATTCATCGTAACAGCGCGCATTCTTGAATTCCTTCAGTCGCTATATTTTAATTTCTGATATTTCATAACAATTAATATTTCAGTTGCCTACGTCAACTCTAACATTGTGAGAATATGATTACGAAGATTGCAGAAATAAACTATCGAAATCATCAACAAAACTCAAAATGGAGGTGAGAGTAAGCAATCAAACAATTTTCAGATTTTTTTGGTATTTTGAGGATGAATTGATACTGTTTCCAAGCATATCGATGTTCCAGGAAATTCACAAGCAACATCCCCCCCCCCACATTCAACTGTTGTGCTGTCGATAGCAAGAATCGACAAACAACGTCGACGGACATCCATCTCTGATCAATTCTGTTGCATTTTCATGTATATAAATTTATCTGACGGAATAAATAAATAAATAATGAATGAATAAATTATCATCAAACAATGAAAAAATGCCAAGATGACAACCGAAGACGATCTCTGAAAAGAGGAAACTGCATCACTTCTTTTTTTTTTTTTTTTTTTTTTTTGGCATTATTTCCCTTCTTGCGTTCTGTGTGTTGGGAACTGTTGGCTGATGACGATAAATAAACATATTCGCATATTTTCAAGCAAATTACAGGCCGATCGTGTGGGATTGTATCGCGGAGGAGAATGATTTGTGTAGACTTCCCATAGTGAACGAGAGATCGATGGAAGTTGTCAAGACGATTATGGAGCGAGTGAAAAGTGAGTGTGTGGAAAGTAAATGTGTGGAAAAGATTCGGCTTCAGTAAGATTAGTGCAAAACATTGGTCTGAAAGAATTGCTAAAATGTGAAATTCCAGACTATATTTGGGGTTGTCCTTTTTGTGCTTCACCTTTTTGCCAAAGCCGAATGTAGAGTCGAGCCTTCGATTATCCAGGGATAAAAGCGTATGTAGAAATCATTAATTGTATTGAATATCAGGAGTGAATGCATCGAATTCAGAAGAGGATTCGTTCGCTCTACTGAAGAAGGCGAGAGATCCATCGAATCTATCGAGAATGCCAGCATATTGGCATGCATGGTTCTAATTATCCGCTATCAATGTTTTTTTTCTTTTTGCTAATTATCCACTATTACAGTTTCATTTTTGTTAATTGGAAGCTATCAATTTATCCCTTTTCAATGTTAAAAATTGTTAGCCATTGTTCCATTGTTCTTCGCTCCTGTGTTCGTTGTATGAAATAAGGGTACGAATCTGGGTTAATAATCGTTGTATTACCATTGTTGGTGCTACTATCGAATTGTTTTGTTGTTGTTCAAAGGTGTCTTTCAACTCTCTCTCTCTCTAACTTTGCAGTTTCGTTTCCATCTGTCTTTTGTGTTTTTTTTCACATCACACATCACATCATTTTATCCACATCATTTATCTTTGATTTTTGATCGTAGAATCAGTCCCGTAACGATGGTCTAAATTGAATAAATTATTTGTGAATAATGTCAGTGTGAGAGGCGAAATGTGCGATCCGTTGATGTCGGATTCGATTTCTGGTATTAGCCTCGTGTCCTTGCATGTCTAGTAGCACTGTAAATGTTTTTAATCGGTAGGTTCGCATTTATACATTCGTTATTTGTGAAAAAAATATTTAAGTAAAAAATAAATTTAAAAAATATTCGTTCAAATGTGTGCTCTGCCGAAGTGAATGTGACCGAGCAAGAGATTACTGTCATGCGCCACGACTACAAACTACATCAGACGTTTGTACTTCGTTCCCTCCGGTTTGCAAGTAGATCAAAGCCTTTCCTTCCTTCTTCCTGTCTGCTCCCTCGCTCCATTGATCGATCCCGCTTCCCTCGTCCTTTCCCTTCCTTCCCTTCCTTCATTTGTCATCCCTCCTTCCTCGCGAGCTCTTGCTCCCTGTTTTCGTCCTCTAATTTCTCCCTATTTTCTGTGTTCCAATGCGTTTCGTTCCCATCTTGAGTTCTTTATTAGTCCTTTTAGCCAAATAGCGTGACATAATTTCGTCAACATTCGTCAAGCAAACGACAGCGTCCTTTACTTTCCATTCGTGACGCTTCCAATGCCAATTTGTTCCATATTTTTTTGACGCGCTATGATAAAAACACCTTCAATTGCTTATGTACTTCTCCCCTAAAGCTTCCCTGCTATTTCTCGTACTTTTGTCATCCTTTGTGCCCGTATTCACTTAATTTTCGTATCATCTATCCTCTCGTCCTCGCACCACCCCTTTTCTATTTCCCATTCATACCGCGTTGCTGTTTCTTCATCGATGTTTACTCATCGCATGCTTGCAGGCCGCGTCTCTCGTCGAGACGAAGCGTTAAGGGCGCGCTTGGGGAAGAGCGGCGTCCCGTCCACATGGTAAGCAAGCCGCGAGCTACGATGGCAAGTCAGCGCGCACCCTGCTCTACTTTCGAACGCTCCTTCATCGACTGTTTAAACGAAAGAGCATACAATTCGAGGATAGGCGCTGTCGGTCGATTTGCCATCGCCAACACCACTTTTTACCTAATCTAAACTGCTTGTGGTTGCAGACGCACCGTCCACGGGCCGGTTACGTTGCGCGCAAGGCACCGGGCGGACCGCGCGCAAGGAGCAGTGAAAGGTGAGTGTGGGGAATGGACTGCTGGATGGGCTTCATTTTTTTTAACTCGAATCTTGACATCTTATCCAGTAGGTTGACGAGCGTTTTCCTTGATAGTCGGTGATTTTATGATGCATAGGAAATCTTTTTATCGTTTGTCTGTCTTCCTACGTCTCTCTTTTTTTTGTTCTAGTTATCCATGAAATCATACAGCAAGTGTGTCGTAACTTAAATGAATATTTGCTTATCATTTATCACCGACTTTCGGGGGAGCATGCCATGCAAATTTGTACGTAGCTACTGATTTATCACATATCACATTGTCCCCTTGCAGGCCGCCTCGCCCTCACTCGCCCCTCCAGAAGCCTCTAGTCGATAGCAGAGGG
>LS484888.1:68176-81232 GCA_900490705.1 Pristionchus arcanus | reverse complement strand
ATAGTTGACCTCTCTATGAATATCTTCATTGCTTTGTAGTCTATCCAATACTTTCTGATATGTGAGTACATCACTGCAAGGAATCGTTCTATCATCTCTCATCAAGGGAGTAATCCCTCTTACCGGTCCTCCAGTTCGTTTGATGATGAAGCAGGAAGAGAGAATGCAGAAGTTGTTCGTTGTGAGAGTGGTGATCTACTCGGCTAAAGAGAGAACTCTCAATCGATTGAAGAGAAAGGGAATGCATCAATTTAATCAATCTAAGTGGAATGGGGAGGAGATGCAGTCATTTGGACGATTGATTCAGAAAAGAGATTGAATTGAGATGGGAAGACTGATTGTCGTTCCACTTCTATCTCCTTTTTGATTCATCTATGAATAGAATGAATAACTAACTCTACTTGGAGGATTGGGATCACTTTGTCTCGATTGTAATCCAGATCGAAGTGGAGATGGATTGATATCATCCGATGATGATTCCCTTAATTATCCCCATTCTTCACTTATTCTTCAATATCAACTTCTCACCTCTCTTCATCTTCACTATCCGATCTCTCAATTGTCGTTGATGGTTCAGAGAATGCTTCTCTACAATAGGTAGGATAATCTTTAATTGAAATTAATTCATTATATCTAACCGTGCCCTAAGTAGATCGAGTCTTCTATCAACCGGCCTCGCTCCCATCATTCCAGTTGATTCTCTCCTTATTCTTCTCTCTTCTTCCTCTGAGATCTGTCGAGTCTGCAATGAAATTGAATGGAGATGAAGAGGGAGAAGTCTTACAACTCCGCCTACAGTAATCCCCCCTTTGGACAGAGATCTAATGGACAATTTAACTTACTTGATCTTTCTTGAATCGATTAAACATTGGTTGTTGGAGTAGAAGACGGACTAACATATTGAGAGGAAAGTTAGTAGGAGAGGAAATGACAGGAAATAAGGTGAGGGGAAAAGGGGAAAGGGGAGGAGAAGGAACTACGTGTTAGAAGGGGAGAAGATAGGAATAGAAGAAGACTATTTATGAACGGGAAGAGGGAATAAGAGAAATACTCACTGGAAGAGATGATGATGATTGTACTCCTTTGAGTGATAGAGTACGAGATCGAGTATTCATTCTGGAGATTAACAATTGAGACGATGGAATGGAGAAGGAACAACATCTTTAGGGATGTCACTCAATTCACAAGAAATGAAAGAATCTTTGTTTTTGTTGCTATAGAGACAACGCGTGAAAAGGGGATTCCGTATATTTCTCATAGGATGCCAAGGAAGATTATTATTTATCACATAATCTGTACTTACTCTCATCTTTACATACCACATCTTTACATCTGTAATCTATTCAAATGGAATAACAACTGAATATAATGTGATAATGCTAACAGACCGGAAATGAAAAACGGAAAATAAATACATCATCTTAATAATTAAGAAGACCAGACTGAGTCAAGACTTTGGAGGGATTGAGGATACGATATATTATAGATACAGTATAATTAAACGACTAGCATCTACTTTGTGTGAAGAATGGGATGAGATGGATCCAAATCCTCTTAGATCCTCCCTTCGTGGGGGTGGAGATAAGGAAAAGAAGGGGAGAATGATTAAACGATAACATTGGGATGAAGGGAAGACTTATGGAGAGTGGATGGAAAATAAATGAAAGAAGAGGAATACTCCGATGGATACAAGCAATCAGACACTTATTGAGAAGGGAAGATAAGAGATTTGAAGTGGGGGAGGGGATAAAGTAACACGAAATTCTACTCTAATTAAGAAAGGAATTAACGAATCAATCTATGAAGAGTGCATGGCAGAAGGTTTCTTCGGCTCGTATCCATAAAGGAATGTCGATCCAATGACTAGTGATCCTCCCGCAACGAAGGCCCTGTAAGGAATACCGTAGAAATATCAGCTTATTTTATTACTCTTTCTATCATAGCAAACGTCTAGGATAAACGATAATTCTCTCCCCAGAGACGTTAGATTATACATATATTTAATTAACTCTGGTGAGGAGGATAACACAGTTGTGTCTGTATAAAGAAGTAAACTGACATTGAGGGAGAAAAGTCAGAGAGGAAGAACCACGAAACGAATGATGAAAGAATTATAGAGAGAGATACTGCGAATCCCTGAATGGAACCACTGATTAATACATACAACAATAAGTGAACTAATTAATATAAAAGAAAGGTGCATATCTCACCTTGAGGATATTATCTGCATATTTGACAACGAGAGCAATAATGAGTCCACCATATGCCTGAGATAAACTCTCCCTCTCTCTCCTTCTCTCTCCTCTCAACAAACCTGCAATCCAACAACAGTCCAAACCATTCCATTGTATCCCTGTAGTAGTCCATCTCTCTGGATTGCCTCTCCATCATACACCCAACACATGAAGATTCCACCGAAGATTGAGAAGAATGCTGATAACAACCAATCATTAATCTAGTCTGGGATTCATTCTTCAAATCGTAAATTAGTGAATGTATGAATATTAGAGATACTTACCCAATTGAAGATTTCTCATCCACAATCCGATACTTCCCTGCTTAAGAATCTTCTCGAGGAAAACTCCTGCGAATCCCGAAGTGAGACAGGCAGCAATAACAGCCATTACACCTGGAATGGGGTGATATTAGAAGAGAAAGAAACGAAGACGACGGGCACATTCTTCATTTCTGGCTATTCTAAAAAAAATTGTTTGTGTTCCTACCCTAAAATTCGGATTCCCAGTTTCGCAGGTAATTATGGTTAGTGCTGTTGAAGATTGGATGTAAATGAAGTTATTACGAAAGACCTATCATCATTTTAAGTTAAAAAGCAACCTCTACCCAACACAGAAAATTTCGTCTCGTACAAAACTACTGTACCCAGTAGATAAATAAGGGAATAGGAATATCTCACCGACGAAATGATCACTTGCATCATGGGCAACTTCCGCTTTAGATGAATCTCCCGATGGCCACTGCAATACATTTACATTAGTTGTAACGATCGATTAACCTTAACCCCCCCTCGTCAGTAAAAGCTTGAGAAATTATAAGGAAACAAAGTGTGCCATGAGAATGCCTCTCTCTCTTCCCTCTCTTCCTTTTTTTCTCACCTGCACTAATGCAACTCCAGCAGTGAGTAGAATGAGTGCAAGCCATTGAGTTCGAAGGAGAGTTCGTTGCATGATAACAACAGTGAAGAACGCCGTAGTTAAGATCTTCAGCTGGTATGTCACCTAAATGCATTTTTACATACTATACAATGTCATCTCTTCATTTCTTCAATTCACATGAATTGACAATTGAAGTATCAACAGATCTGCATCAATATCCTCAAATTGAATACGGTACCCCAATCGCTCCCTTCTTCCCCCTCCCTTCTTCACTCTTCTTCATACCTGATACGTGGCTGCATCCAATTTAGAAAGCGCGAGAAAGAGAAGATTGTTCTGCACTACGTAAAGAACGGCAGGGACTGACATCTGAAGAGGAAGAGATAGGGGGGCAGAGAGGAGGGATGAAAGAGAGAATCGAACCTTGAAGAAGTCAGCGGGTCTCTTCATCACATCTCGATCGATTGCACTCATCAGAACCGGAAGACGGAAGTCTGAATATATTTTTATAACCGTTTCTAGTTCAGATAAATGAGAATATAGTTGTGCACTAATAGTTTAGATGTGACTCACTGCATTCCTTGAATAGAACGAGGAAACAAGTGACAACTTTGACTGCTTCCGATACGAGAACTGCCGTGGATGAGATGTACTTCGGACCAGAAACCTTCTGAATAGAAATAAAATCAACGCCTACTAAATAGAAGTTTGATCATTTTAATCAAACACAGGTCAAGAGTACGATAATGTATCACTCCCGAGAAAATGTCTAATAATTGTCTTACTTGAGTTCTTGAGTATCTGAGTACGAGTACGAGTGCCGTTGTCTGTACAATGAGTACAACGAGAGAAAGAGTCTTCAGACGGGCATTCGATGATGACGATGGAGTTGCCATCTCCTGAGAGAAACACAATAATGTATTAGTAATCAATCAATACCACTCATAATAATTCACAAAAATACACGTATACGATCCTAAAACGTGCGCACTTCTAAAAATTTTGGAAGAGAAGCTTCGTTTCTCTTCTCTAGATTGCAATCTTTTCCCTCCCTTCATCCCTCTTTCTATTCCACGTGGAGTCTGGCATAAAAAAGCAAACAATTGAGTGACTAGAAAGAAAAAGGAGAATCCATCTAAACTTCAAGATTATCTTTGAACAAAAAGTAGTAGAACTGCAGTGCACGTAACCTAGCCCTTACCAAGTGAGTATACCACAAACTACAACTCCCTCTCATTCTTCAGTTTGCGATAGACATCTCCGATCGTACTCTCTAACACCCAATGGACGGATGAATGCACGAGAGACAAAATACATTTGTACGCCAATTGCTCAGATATTGGAATATGGATGATGGACTCACTTTAGTTGTTCCTTTTCCAGGTGAAGGAATGAGAAGGGCTGTTGATCCGTCCTTCTTCATCGAAAGAAGAAGAAGAGAGGACAAGAGATGGACACACCCTCAAGAGAGAAGGAGATAAGGAAGTGATGATGGCAGAGGTAGATCAACGGATTGTTATGATTAGAAAGAAGGAACGGATAGAAGAGTCAAGGAAGGAAGAGAGGACAGAGAAGAGAGAGAGAGAGAGAGAGAGAGTGAGGAGATGGGGGGAGGGGGACCTTACCACGACGATACAGCTGCATTCCATATGTGAAGAGATGGATAGAAGAACAGAAAGATAAATCATGCAAAGTGAACTGAAGAAACGAAATGGGTCAGGGAGTGAGAAAGTTGAATGACAAGGGCCAAGATCCCGTATGAGGAACGAAATTGATGAATTGAGGGTGAGAAAATTAATCCAGAGATATAATGATATACACTATTATAAACTAGATAGCTAGAGAAAGATAGAATAAGAAAATGATGATCGATGTGGTCGAATCTGATTCATCCCATGCACCATAGAAACAGAGGAGAGAGAGAGGGGAGAGAGAGGGGAGAGGGAGAAAGGAAGAGAGGGGAAAAAAGAGAAGAAAGAGCGAAAAAAGGTAAGCGATTCATGTTGCCAGAGCGTAGATAGATCCATTAGATACCAAATAGTTCTCGGATGGTTTACCGCATTAACGACGAATCATTAAAATCATTTATAAAACCTTTTCATTTTTATAATGCCTATTTTTTCAAAGCCTAACAGGTTTAACAATGTAAATGATGAGAACAACAATAAACAACAACAAACAAGCACTCAACAAGAATAGTAACAAGTGATCCGTCTAGATAATTAAACCCGTAATAACCCCCTTTCTCTTTCTCTCATCTAATCTTCTCTTTCCAATGCTTTCTTCCTCTTGAAAATTCTATTTGGATTATGAATATCCATCTTTCTTTTCTTCGCTTCTCTCTTTTTCTTCTGTTTCTTAATCGTTTCTTTGGCTGCCGTAACGGGATCCGATGCAATCATTCGTTTCCTCTCAGCCCTCAATCAATCCATCTATTACAGTACTCTTCTTCATCTATTAATCATACCTCCTTTCATCCTTCAATTCTCTACTTTCCTTCATAGCACTAATCATTCTATCAGCAACTTCTTTCTCTCCTCCTTTCTTCTTCAATACTTCCATTACTTCCGATGCCAATGATGCCAATTCATCCACCACTGAAATCATTCCGTTCCTTCTCCCCTCTCCACCCTCTCTCTACTCACCACTGGCAGCACTCTTTCTACTGATCTCTCTTGATAGAAGGGGAACGAAATGATTGAGTATCGTCTTCATTCTCTCTCCTCCTTCTTCCGTCTTCAATGCCATCGCTGCGGCGATTTTAAAGCACGATGAACGCTGAAATTAGTCCATGCTTTAACTATTGAACAGCAACAAATGGATCAATATCTACAGTACCTTAATGGCTTCATTGGGAGCATTGACAATCTCGTGACGGGAAATCCTTCCTAATTTCTCGCATGCTTTATCCATCTGAATCGACTCTTGTCTCTCTCCATCCTTCTCTTTCTCCCTTCCTTCTCACCTCTTGATCATTCAATCTATCAATAGTAGCAAGAGTATTCCTCATAACAAGAGAAGTCATTTCACTTTCCATCGTTTTCTTTCCACTCATTGGCCAGACAGCACATTCGAATAGAGACCATCCAGATGGATACTGAGAGAGAGAGAGACACACACAAGAGATTATCCCCCATCCCCTCTCCCTCCTCACCTCTTCATCCTTTCCAAGAGTGAGTAGATTACCCAATAGTACACAACAACTTCTTCTTGTCTCGACAACCTTTGACTTCATCCACATCTCCATAACTCCTACAATGGAGATCTCCTTCCCATCCCTCCCCTCTTCTCCTCTCCCTACTCACCATATGCCTTCTCCAATCCCTTCTCAGCTCCTTTCATTCCTTCCTTTCCCAATACTCCGATAATGGCAGATAGTGAATCGATAAGAAGGATGGCCGTTCGAGGAGTGAGAGAGGAGGGATCCACAGAGGAAAGACTCACTTAAAGGGGAAGAGATAGAGGAGGGGGGGGGGGGATGGAATACCTGCAATAGAGGAGGGAGGGGGGGGATCCACAGAGGAAAGACTCACTTAAAGGGGAAGAGATAGAGGAGGGAGGGGGGGGATGGAATACCTGCAATAGAGGAGGGAGGGGGGGGATCCACAGAGGAAAGACTCACTTAAAGGGGAAGAGATAGAGGAGGGAGGGGGGGGATGGAATACCTGCAATAGAGGAGGGAGGGGGGGGATCCACAGAGGAAAGACTCACTTAAAGGGGAAGAGATAGAGGAGGGAGGGGGGGGATGGAATACCTGCAATAGAGGAGGGAGGGGGGGGATCCACAGAGGAAAGACTCACTTAAAGGGGAAGAGATAGAGGAGGGAGGGGGGGGATGGAATACCTGCAATAGAGGAGGGAGGGGGGGGATCCACAGAGGAAAGACTCACTTAAAGGGGAAGAGATAGAGGAGGGAGGGGGGGGATGGAATACCTGCAATAGAGGAGGGAGGGGGGGGATCCACAGAGGAAAGACTCACTTAAAGGGGAAGAGATAGAGGAGGGAGGGGGGGGATGGAATACCTGCAATAGAGGAGGGAGGGGGGGGATCCACAGAGGAAAGACTCACTTAAAGGGGAAGAGATAGAGGAGGGAGGGGGGGGATGGAATACCTGCAATAGAGGAGGGAGGGGGGGGATCCACAGAGGAAAGACTCACTTAAAGGGGAAGAGATAGAGGAGGGAGGGGGGGGATGGAATACCTGCAATAGAGGAGGGAGGGGGGGGATCCACAGAGGAAAGACTCACTTAAAGGGGAAGAGATAGAGGAGGGAGGGGGGGGATGGAATACCTGCAATAGAGGAGGGAGGGGGGGGATCCACAGAGGAAAGACTCACTTAAAGGGGAAGAGATAGAGGAGGGAGGGGGGGGATGGAATACCTGCAATAGAGGAGGGAGGGGGGGGATCCACAGAGGAAAGACTCACTTAAAGGGGAAGAGATAGAGGAGGGAGGGGGGGGATGGAATACCTGCAATAGAGGAGGGAGGGGGGGGATCCACAGAGGAAAGACTCACTTAAAGGGGAAGAGATAGAGGAGGGAGGGGGGGGATGGAATACCTGCAATAGAGGAGGGAGGGGGGGGATCCACAGAGGAAAGACTCACTTAAAGGGGAAGAGATAGAGGAGGGAGGG
Source organism: Pristionchus arcanus (assembly GCA_900490705.1). NCBI lineage: Eukaryota > Metazoa > Nematoda > Chromadorea > Rhabditida > Neodiplogasteridae > Pristionchus > Pristionchus arcanus. The sequence continues at coordinate 73,489 of LS484888.1, read as the reverse complement.
GGGGGATGGAATACCTGCAATAGAGGAGGGAGGGGGGGGATCCACAGAGGAAAGACTCACTTAAAGGGGAAGAGATAGAGGAGGGAGGGGGGGGATGGAATACCTGCAATAGAGGAGGGAGGGGGGGGATCCACAGAGGAAAGACTCACTTAAAGGGGAAGAGATAGAGGAGGGAGGGGGGGGATGGAATACCTGCAATAGAGGAGGGAGGGGGGGGATCCACAGAGGAAAGACTCACTTAAAGGGGAAGAGATAGAGGAGGGAGGGGGGGGATGGAATACCTGCAATAGAGGAGGGAGGGGGGGGATCCACAGAGGAAAGACTCACTTAAAGGCGATGGGATTACAACAATGATTTCCAACGAAAATAGTTGTTTTAATACATGGACAACCGAATAGGGGACTGAAGGAGGGGATCTAGTATGGATTCTGGTATGGGAGTAAGGGGAGGGGGGAGTGAGGAGCAGTACCCGATTAAGAGTACATTAGGGATGAGAAGGTATATATAAAGGGAGAATATGAGTGAAGATGGAAAGAGTTAAAGAGAAACTAAGTCCCATTTCCTGCTACACTTCATATCCATGGACCAAATAGTGTACAAGTTCATTGAGAAAGGATCGAGAAAGAAAACATAACTAATCGGAGCAATTTCCATCTACCGTACAACAAACATTCAAATAAATAACTGCAAATGTATCGCGTTTCACTCGGAACTCGATATGGGAAACTACACTAACACAGAGGGAGTCATCTCACAATATATGGGCAAGGAACTACAGTAGTCATCGGGATACGGTATCGACAGATGAATGGATGCCTAGTGTTGGGTTGTCTTACTCTTTGCTTCTTCCAATAGAAGTGCAGCTGCTTTCCTAATATCCAATTGAGGATGGGGAGTATTAAGGGGTGATTCCTTCTGAGGAAGAGATCTCTTAAGGGACTTTCCCGATACAACTGTCTTGATATCTTCTGCTGATAGAGTTTCGTGTTCAAGGAGAGCTTCTGCTAGAAGGGCATGCTCCTTCTGAATATAATACACATTTGATAAGCATTCGAACTCTCCACTCACCTTATGTTTCACAAGAATTTCTTTGGCTCTTCGATAACTCTCAATGAGTACTCTTGAGATCTCTTGATCGATTAGTTCAGCTGTGGCAGGGGCCAAATCGGACATTTTGATGAGAGAATCAGAACTATCCGAGACGGAATAATCACGGAGGCCAACCTGCAATCATCGTGCTCATTCTCATTGTACTATCTCGATCCGAGTATATCTACCGTCAGTTTAAAGTTTAAATTCAAATCATCCGCTGCTCCCGTTGTCACCTGTAGTATGCAATCCCCCCCTCTCTCTCTCTCTCACCAGCAGCCTTAATGGAGTCTTTCTCAGAATCTAACCAGTCCATTGCAGCCATGAATCCATCATTTCGTCGTGAATCAGATAGATTGGCTAGTAGTCGTCTGTAATCATCCCCTCTCCTCTCTTCTCTCTTCCTTCCTCACCTCATTGCTAGTGCAGCCATTGCTCTTCCCTTCTCATTCGGTTCAGATACAATTCGTGATGCGAGACGGATGATACAAGTGAGACCGACGGGATCGAGTGCAGACTGAAGAGAGAGAAGATAAAGAGAGAGGGGGGAGGTGGGAGGGGAGGGGACTCACTTGGACAAGACTATTGAATAGTGCATGGAGAGTATCAATGGCAGATAGACGACCATCTTCCATCTGAAACCATTCCATTGAAGAGAGAAGAGAAGAGACAACTCATCCATTCTCACCTCATAATTCAATTGAGCCAGTAGGAAGTCAATATGCTCTTCCACTTTCATTCCATCAGGATGAGAACCAATGAAGAGGAGGAGCAACTAAGACGAAGAGAGATAGATTAGAGAGTAAAGATCAAAGATCAATCTAACCTGTCTGCAATGTGCTCGTACATAATCAATCTCCGCTTGTACACTCAATTCCTCCACTCGTCGAATGATTGTCTTGAGCTGAATAGAGACCATCCTTCCCCTCTCTCTTGCTTCCCTTCCTCACCTCAGGATGTCTAATTTCCCTTTGGACGATAGCTTTCAATAGAGTGAATGCAGTCGCTTGTTTGTGTGTCTCCAATAGATCGGAATGAATATAAGAGAGAAGGATCTGAGAATATTCTCCTTAATTCCTCTCCCAATCACCGCTCAACTCACTTCAATTCTCTTTCCTCCGATGATATTCTCTTTGGATACTTTGATCATTGCTGCGAAAGACTGAAACAAAGGATGAATAAGTACATCTAATGAGTATGATCAACCTTGAATATCATTTGATTGAGTAGTGCAGCACTTCCCTTTGCTGTTGCGAATGAAGCATAAGTAGAGAGAAGAGCGAAGATACGATCAGAGATTGATCTGATTGAGAAGGAGGACAGTTATCTCCCTCTCTCTCTCTCTCTCTCTCTCTCTCTCTCTCTCTCCCCCTTGACTCACTTCAATTTACTCTGTAGAGAGGGAAGTTCCCGTGGAAAGAGAAGAAGAAGACAACGAAGAGCATTCGTTGCCACCTTAAGGGAGAAAGAAATGAAGGAGATGGAAGGGAGAACTTACTCCTTCGTATTTCAATTCGAGACATTTAGTGACCAGATCAAGGAATGGATCGAGTCTCATTTCATCTCCATTCTCTTTCCATGTAACTGCAGAGAGACATGAAGAAAATAAATGAAGAGCAAATTCGAGTAGAACGGGAGCATGACCCTGAAGAGAAGAGGGAATGATATGAGAAGAGAAGGGAAGGAGAGGGAAAAGATATACCTTCTTAGCCTTCTGAATAACTCCAATTCTTTTGGGTGCCTTGGGAATAATAAGACAACTCTCGGGATTTCTCGCTTTCTCTTCCTCTTCAGCTTCTAATCTTTCCCATTCATCATCCTTAATCAATCAATTCTACAGTATTCTCCCTCTCTTCTCTACCTTCTCCTTAATCTTATTTAGATTCATCGTCATTTGATGGTGTACATAGATGAGTAAATGACGATGGTCGATGCCTGTTATTCATTCCATTACCCTCTCCCTCCCTCTCCCCTCGTCCCTCCCTCTTGCATACCTTCATTCTTCTTCAATCCAATAGCAATTTCCTTCAATGCACTTCCAACAACTTTATGAGTATTGGCGGATGGTTTGTTATCCAACCATCTCTCGAGAGGAGAAATCAATCGACCGAGTGCAGTGGCAGAAACGAATCTAAAGAGAGAGAGAGAATGGATATTCAATCAATGATCTCTCTCCTTCTACCGTACCTTCCCAATAGCATAAGAGTGTCGAGACTCTTGCTTTGTTTTGCTTCCACTGTAGCCGATCGAATGGCTCCCACCTGAGAGAGATGATGATGATGATCATTATTCCATTCTGATCTCTCTCGCTTCACAATGAATAATCTCTTCTCTTACCTCCTTCTCCTCTGCAACCAATCCGAAGAGATCCTCACAACACGACTGAAATCAATAAATGTTTCTCCCTTCTATCCTTCCCCTCTCTCCCCATACCTCTACAACTTCATCAACAGCCGAGTCGATATCTCCATGTCCGATGGTTCCTTCCATATCAACAATAAGGGAATGGACAGTGTAGATCATAACGTGAACCTCAACACAATCCATTCAACATATTCCTTCGAGCAATTCTTACCTTGAATCCCTTGGTGAGAATATGTTTCAATTCCTTGAGAATGAATGGTAGATACTTGCTTCCCAATGTACTGGCCATTCCACTCAGAGTCTTCCTTGCTGTGGCTCTCACTCGATCAGAATGAGATCCAAGCAATTGAGCCATCTTCAGTACCACACTAAATAGTATCTCTCCCTCTCTCCTTCCCTCTTCCCTCATTTACCTTTGTAGATGTTCATCCATAATCTGTTGTGGTAACTTCTTCAATAATCGAGTGGTTGCCAATGCAACGGGAGCTCGTTGCACGTCATCTTCCTCACTGCAACGTACACTTATTCATCCTCATTCTAGTATTAATCAATCCAACCTGTAGTACTGTTTGGATCCGGCCTTCTTGTGGATAGTACTCGCTTCCTATAATAACTCCATCTGATTCAGTCCTTCCTCTTCCATCAACTCACCTTACTGTCAATACATTGTTTGAGAGAAGGTATGAGATGGGATAGAACTTTCTTCCTCACTCCACACGATTCATCAGTGATATCGAAATGGAATCCATCCACAATAGCCACCATCACTCTGTGCACCATTCCATTATATTTATTCATAATCACATCTAATTTCTCACCTCACAATCGGTTTTCTCTGTTCAGCTCCTTCTAATTTCCTCAACCAATAATCGAATCGTGCAATATATTTCTTCCAATCAGCCTTGGATAGAATGGAAGTGAGAACTCTGCAATCATTCCCCTTCCCTTCCTCTTCCCCTCTCCCTCTCCTCCTCTCTCACCTCAATGCTTCATCAGATAGTGCAGCCATACTACTGTTCTCCACAACAAACCATTGTTCAGCCAATGGAAGAATGAATCGAATCAATGATTCCACTGGCACATCCACCTACAATCAATTGATCCCCTTCCCTTCTCTTCCCTCCTTCATCTCATTCCTTACCTTTTCTCCTTCAATCATCTCACTCAATCTCATCAATGCTCTTTGTCTTCGATGAGTTTGGATATGGATTATATTCGTGAAGAAATCAAGCTCATCGTCATCTCAAACCATTCATTATACACTACAATTCTTCATCCCAGTCTTTTCTCGACTTCTGTCAACTCACAAAACTCGCGCAATTGGTCAATGAACCAACTAGAAAAGAGAACATTCTCGACCTCGTGATGTGTAATCATCCAAACCTTATCACTGAATGCACAGTGGGTCCTCCTTTCGACATTTCTGATCACTCGACAGTGGGATTCAAATTCACGCTGACCCACTCAATCCCTGCATTCACTCTCCGCCGCGATTACAAAAATGCTGACTATGACCTGATCAATAGTCAGCTCGCGAACGTAGACTGGTCCAGCGCATTTTCGAGAATTGTCCATGTCGACCTCATGTATGATCTTTTGATCAGTGTCATACAGAAGTCGATCGATACCCACGTTCCATGGGTGCGAGTAAGTATTACTCACGGGAAACTTCCACCTCACCTAGAGAGGCTTCTAGGGAAACGTTTCCATGCATGGCAACGATCGATAAACAGTAACAACCCCACTGACATGCTCGAATTTGAGACACTGAACAAGAGGTTTCGTAAAGAACTGTTACGATACCACAAGTCTATCGAGAAACGAATAATTGATAGTGAGGACACTAATAAGTTCTTCCGA
>LS484888.1:12784-65778 GCA_900490705.1 Pristionchus arcanus | reverse complement strand
GGGAGGGGGGAGGGGATCTCCTCCTCATACCTCATCAACTACATGATATGCAGCATGTCTCTTCTCATAATCAGCTTCATCCACTTTCCTCTTATCCCAACTATCCAAATCAGCCACTGACAAGAGGAGAGACCTGTACAAATATGAATAAGGATTCTCTCATCAGTCTTCCACATCCCCATCACATACCGTAATTGATCTCCCTTGATAGTCTCATTCTTTGCCAATCCTCTCAATACTCCAGCTAGTGCTTCTCTACTCTCACGAATTGATACGACTGAGAAAAGAGGAGCCAATGATCTGAAAATGGTTAAAATAATACCTTTTATAAAGAACAAATTGACATAAAATGAAGGCGTGTCTTTACCTGAGAAGAGTTCTTGGATTCTCAAGAGTAGATGAGAAATTGGCAAGTGCAGAGAGAACAGTGGGAAGACGAGAATCACGAGGTGATTCAACTGCCTGTTTAATGAGAACTGAGGCGAATCGAGAACGATGAGATGGAGATTGAATGAAGGGTGAAACACGAGCTAACATTTCAAGATCTGATGATGCATCCGAGAACTGAAGATGAGAATGCATTATGGAAGAGAGGAGAGGAGAAGAAGGACTCACTTGTTTCTTCTCGATTGTATTGAGAAGGAAAGCGAGAACGAATGGAAGTTGTTGCACTACCAATCGAGTTCCCATATTCACTGACGCTGAAATATAGCTCATGAATTTAGCTATACAAATGAATTTATGAACTCACCAGGTAGTTTAGGTAGTTCAGCCTGTTTGAGATGTGCCATAAGAAGTGGTTCATTAGCAAGTGTGAGCAGATTAGAGAAGGCCTTCCTTGCCAATGAGATCATCTCCTGAATAGAATGATCCCTTTTCTCCTTCCTCCTTCATTCGTACTTACCTTATCCTTCATTGCCACCATAAGAGAAGAAGATAGTAAATGGAATGGAGTGATGATCTCTCCTCCTTTCATTTCGATACATGGATGATTGAGTAGAGACCACAATTGAGGAAGAGAAGTCCATGATGAGATCAGTTTAGAAACCATCTGAGGAGCACTGATGACACTCGAGGGAAGAGTTGCATCCACCATATCTGATGAGATAAGGAGATCAATCGAGTATACGATACTACAGTATACCTTGTGGTACATTCTCCTTCTCCAATCCAACTTGAATGAAGTGTCTACAGAGAACAATCAATTCAGAGTCAGTCACTCCGCGAGAGGGGAATGCTTTGAAGAACTGCAATTATTATTTGAATCTCAAGTCTATGAGAATACATCTCCATTCATAGTGGAATAAGTATTGATACCTGTACGAATGCATCTCCAATAGCTTGTCTGAGTGGTTTGATTGCCTTAGTTGGGAAGTGTGATCTTCCCATCTCTAGGAGTACTCCAGACACACTCAATAATCGAAGGAGCATCGATTGATCACTAGCTGCCATTGTAGTCGATAGACGGACGACGACCTTCGATGTCTGACGAATCGCCCTTAATGAGTATATATTCAACCATGTGAAACACATTTCATATCAATATTCTGTATTTTCTTTCCAATCTTGAACCTCTTAAACCCATTTCTCCTCACAACTTCATTCATCTCATTTCCTCTTCCATCTATAAAAAGATCTCTCCTCCCCATGTCTTCCTCCTCCCTTCATCTCTCGATCTAAGTGTAAATCAGACTCCTTCATTCCTCTCCATATGCATAAAATGGCCTCTCTTCCGAAGTGGGCGGGGCCAATTCAGTGGTCACTCCCTCTCTTTCAGTATATTAACTGTTCTCCTTTGCCCCTTCCTTCCTTCTCCATCACAAATGATCATTGGTGGTCACTTCTTCCGTATGTTTCCATCAATCTCCTTCTCTCAACGAGAACATTGGAGGGAGGAAGGAGGGAGGGAGGGAGGGGGATAGCTCTCCTTCCAACAGTTGCTTCCACTGCCTCCTTCTACTAGAGGGAGAGGGACAAGTCCACGCTTAGTATCCTCTCTCTCTCTCTCCTTTCATCTCCTCTCCTCCTCTTCAATATCTTCCTTCCAGACAGATCCCTTCTCATCATAGACAGTCTTCGTGGGAGTTCATCTCTTTTCTCCTTCGATGATCTCCCTTCTCCCCCCTCTCCTCCTTCCATTCCTTCTCTTCCTTCCCTCTTCTCTTCCCTTCCTCATTCATTCCAGTCCTTGTCGGTCAGTCTCTCTCTCTTCCATGGGTAACAATAATCACATCTTCTCCTTTTCTCTCTTTCTGTCTCTCATAAACAAAGGAGTAGTGGGGGGGGGGGCAGGAGAGCGGAAACTTGATCCGTGTTCAGTCCTTCGATCACTCAACTTACAACCAACACAAATATAAACTTGCCACTTTAATAAGCATCCGGGGAAATAAAAATAACTTATTCTTAGATTAACTAATGAAGTAAAACAATTAAATTGCAGAGTGGGAGATGGATCATCATCTCTATCATTATGTTCGTGTCTACCAGATGATCATTCTATCGTAATCGACTGTGATGGAGTGAGACTCGGTCCACTTCCTCCTCTTCCTTCAAATACTCCCATCACATTCAAACTACACGTATATCCATTATCTCCTCATCTCCACCAAATCATTCTTATTGAAGAGAGAGAATATTCGTACTCTTCCTGCAGATTCATTCGGAACAGCAGAGATTATATCTCTCGATATATCCAATAATCGACTTCGATCTATCAGTGCCAATACATTTAGAGGATTAGAAGTACGATGCACTTTAATAACTATTCCATTATTAGTCATCCTTCTCTCAACCAAGTTGTTCCATTAATAATTCACACGACCTAATTATGGGATCAGCTAGTCTCTTCCTCTGCAAGAGAGGGAAGGGAAGGAAAGCATCTCCTTCCCTTTCCCATCCCATTCATCCTTCCCCATGTCAAATTAGTACAAAATGACCAATTCCAATTGGTCTCCAATGAATGATTGAGATGCAAAACAAGAACAATTGAAAGTATTGCAGGATTCATTGCGTACTCTTCGTCTCTCATCCAATAATCTCACTGAATTACCAACTTGGTCATTCGGCCTTCTCACTCAACTTGAGACTCTCGATGTATCTTCAAATCGAATTCGTCTTATTCGAAACAAAGCATTCGATGAGACAACTCTCACTTCTCTTCGATTCCTTTATCTCGATCATAATGAGGTATTATGATCTCCCCTCCCTCCCTCTATTCATCTCCTTCTGTTCAGATCGAAGTCATTCCAACTCAAATTCTTCGTAATCTTCGTTGTCTCGTTCTTTCTCTTTCTTCCAATAGAATTATTTCCCTCGAGAAACTATCTCTTCCTTCAACTCTCACAATCATTGATCTAACTGATAATCTCTTATCAGAGGTAGGTCTCCCCCTCCCTCATCATACTGATAATCTCTTATCAGAGGTAGGTCTCCCCCTCCCTCATCATACTGATAATCTCTTATCAGAGGTAGGTCTCCCCCTCCCTCATCATATTCCTCAATGCTCAATATCTTCAGATTCCGTACCTTGCTCTAGCAGAGCAACCTCATCTCAGAGAGATCAACCTCGAAGGAAATCGGATATTCAAGACTCATTTTAATCCCGAGGTATTATTTTCGTACCTTTCTCATGAAATCTCCTTCCTTTATTCAGATAATGATCAGTACTGAACTCAAGATGATACTTAGAAACAATAGGATTTCATATTTGAATGAAGATTCCTTTCGAAGTTTTCGAAAGTTCACCACACTCGATTTGAGCTACAATGAGGTTCACCCTATCTATTTAATCCATTCCATCATCAATTCATCTCAATTAGATCGATGCAGTCTCTCCCCATATATTCGCGACTGTGAGTTCAGTGAAGGAACTCAATCTATCTCATAATCGAATCACTTCCCTTGGAAGAGGAACATTTGAGAATATTGGGAAAGCACTCAAAACACTCAATCTGGCATGGAATGAGATGCATACAGTACCAGAAGCATTGGCTGATCTTAGAGTACTACAAGCACTCAAATTAGATGGGAATAAAATGAGCAAGTAGGGGAATTATCTAGTTCATTATCCCTCTCATTCCATTACAGATTGGATGTTGGCCCTTTGAATGGACTGAAGGAATCTCTCATTGAATTAAGTATCTCATTCAATCATCTTTCATCGATTCCCTCTGATCTTCTTCAATCTCTTTCATCTCTCAAGATTCTCGATCTGAGTAAAAACCGTATTGAATCAGTGGCTGCCAATTGGAGGATTGGTAATCTACAGAAGGTGATTCCCCCTCCTCTCCTCTCATCTCCCCTCCTCTCTTCAGTTGCATCTGGCAGCTAATCGTCTAACATCTCTATCTTCTCCTCCATTCTTCGCTCATTCTCCTTCCCTTTCTCATCTCGATCTTTCATTCAATCAAATCCATACTCTTTCTCCAATAGCATTCACTACTCTCCTTGCACTGGATACTCTATTCCTACAGGTGCTCTCCTCCATCCATCCCTCTCCTCCATCCATCCCTCTCACCTAATTCTCTCCTTGCAGCACAATCTTCTCAAAGTGATTCCTCGTGAATCTCTCATTGCTCAGACATCCCTCCATACTCTTGTACTCGATTCCAATGTGATCGAGAGTCTTCCTACTCAGGTATCCTGTCTCCATTCCTTCCCTCTCTCTCTCTTCTAATTCCCTTTCAGTCAACAGCTCCATGGCCTCGTCTCGCTCGTCTATCAATCAATTATAATCGTATTTCTTCCATAGACGAAAGGGCTTTCTCATCTTCGTTCACTCTCAAATATCTCGATCTATCGAAGAATAGAATAACCAGTCTCAAATCACACACTTTCGAAGTGAGTTCGTAATGATATTCCAACTAGACTCATATTGACTTCACCCATCCCTCAACCACATATCATTAGTTACACTGAAATGACGAATGTAGTTCACACCTAGTAGACACTCATTAATCATCCACATCCCTCTCCCATTCTCTTTTCTTCCTTTCAGTTTCTCCGTCTAACAACTCTTCTTCTATCTAAGAATGAGCTTGCCCAACTCCATCCCATGGCAAGTCACTATAATCTTCCTTCTCCTTCCCCCATCTCTTCCATTTCTCTCTTCCTCTTCAGTCCATTGCTCATATCACTGATATGCGTCGATTGGATCTATCCCATAATAAACTTCGTATTCTTCCCACTCGATTTATCTTCAATGTCACGAGTATCGATCGTCTTCTAATCAATAATAATAATCTTGAACATCTTGAGAATGATGCTCTCTATGAGGTCAGTCCTCTCTTCCTTCTTCCATCCTTCCTCCATCCTCATTCTTCTCAGATCCGTCGAATTGGTCGTTTCGACGTTTCTCATAATCGTCTCAAGATCTTCTCTTGTTCTATCTTCACATCACTTCCTCGTGTGGATGAACTTGATCTATCCCATAACTCCCTCTCGAGGTTATTCACCCCTTCTTCCTCACTCTATTATTAAATCTTCTTACAGTCTGGAACTGTCATGTCTCAAGTCCTCTCTTCATCATCTTTCCCTTTCTCATAATCAACTACAGACTCTTGAAGAGGATCTTCTGGAGGGAGCTCATTCTCTTTCTTCCCTTTCCCTCTCTCATAATCAACTTCTCTCCATTCATGCATCTGCCTTCTCTTCTGTTCCTTCCCTTTCTTCAATTGATCTATCTCATAATCATCTTCGTCTAATCAGAAAGGAAACATTCTCTCGACAGATATCAATTTCTCTTCTTGATCTCTCTCACAATGCCCTTGTTTCTCTCCATCCACAAGTACTCGGTCTCAATAATGTCTATGACTTGAGAATGGCTGGCAATCAGTTAGTGTCTATTCCTATCGAGGTATACCCATCCTTCCCTCCCAATTCATCCTTTCTCTACAGGGAATTCGGAGTGTATCTTCTTCTCTCGAATCTCTTGATCTCTCAGACAACTACATAACCTCCGTAGATGCAATTCAATTCGGTAGTCTGAGTAATCTCCGAAGACTCGTCCTAGCAGGTTCCTATCCATAATAGTACGCACTACTAATTAACGATATCTAAGGTAATCGTATAAATTCTCTGGAGGAGGAAGCATTTCTTTCTCTTCCTCGTCTTGAACATCTTGATCTATCTCGAAATCCATTCTCGAGTTGGCATCCAAACTCATTCAAAGTAAGATATCCTTCTCTTCTTTTATTCTATTCATTCATTACTCATCAGGGTCTCTCCGATGGAATTCTCTCAGTCAGTCTATCTTCTACTGGTCTTTTCTCTCTTCCCAAATTAGATGCCCCTGATCTAGATTCACTTGATTTCAGCAGGTATAGCAGACACAATCTAAGAAGTTCCATCATATAATTTCAGTAATGCAATTCGTGAGATTGAATCATCTCAATTGGATTCTCTTCCTCGTCTTCGATCTCTTAATCTATCTTCTAATTCCCTCTCTATTCTTCATGATCGTATCTTCACTAATCTTACTTCTCTCGAGATTCTCGATCTCTCTTCAAATCCTCTTCATTCGTTCACTGATATCCATCTCCTTCAACTTATACGGGTGGGCACTACATAGTTTCTTCAACCAATAGTCTATCCCATACCAGCTCAAAGCTCTATTCCTCAATGATCTTTCTTCTCTCTTAACTCTTCCTAATCCACGTAATTTTGCTCAGCTCACTTCTCTCAAAACCCTTGAGGTAGTTCAATATGTACACTTCTATGGAAGAGAATATTCATTCAGATGACAGGAATTCCTCTTGGAGTGACCAATTACAATATCTCATATCTTCTTTCATCTCTTCCTCCACTCGATCGATTGGCTATTCAAATCAATTCTCCTTTCCTCATCGATCAATTGACTACAGCTGATCTTCGATCTCTTCGTAGTCTATCCATCACTGGATATCAATTGAAAGAGGTCGACCCTCTCCCTCTCTCCTCCCCTCATCATGGCTCATTCAGATAGACACAGGAGCTTTTCGTCGTCTTCGTGGATTTGACTTCGATCTCTCGATAACTCGTACAAATATCACCTCATTTCAACCAGAAATATTCGATACTCTCACTGCCATTCAGGTAAATATCAGTCACATTACTATTATTTGAAAGTTAATATATTTGAGCGTCTTTCGCTTAATCTGGACCACAATCGTATCTCACTATTGAATCCGTTCACATATACTCCCTCGCCACTACTCAATCGACAAGCTACCGTACTCCACTCTATATCATTGAGAGTTAGTAATCAACAAGTCTATCAATCTCAAAAGGACGTCACTTAGGGTAATCCGATAGCGTGTGATTGCCGAATGGATTGGTTATTGGACTGGCCACTCTCAGGAGATCCTTGTCTACAAAGGATCCCTTCTAAATCACCAAAGGAGGGACAAGTGTGCAACTCAAGAAAAAGCGCATCGCTCTTTTTCACACTATTTTTCGTATTGATACAATATTTCTTCCATTAGGTCCCAATAGCAAATGGAAAGTAATGATTTGACATACCATCCAGTCCTTGCGAGGGAGATCTTATGAAGATGTTCTTCAACATCAATTCGAACTTTCTCCAATAGAGGATCCTCTTCGCTATTTCCTTAAAGAATACGTATTAACAATAGTTTAATTTCCATTTACTATCATTCATTCATATCGAAATATTTTGATTGTTAACTTATTTCTTTCCTTCGCCATGTCATATCTACATGTAAATCGCAAACTGGTATATTTTTGTGTTTGAAGTTGCTCATATTCGGATAAAAAAAATACCTATCATTGGCATAACAGGAGCGAAGAGAATGGAGAGGAAAGTAGAGATCTGAAGAGATAATCAATTGAATATTGGATGATAATCACTCTCTCTCACCTCCTCAGGTCTACATCCGGCAATTGCTCCCATGAGTGCTCCTCTCTTCTGTACGTGTACTGGCAGCTTAGACTTGAGCATTCCAAGAACGATTCTTAAAGGGAAGAGTGAATACAGTACCCTCCCTTCTCCTTTGAATACCTCAGGAATATGGGAATGACTTGAGGTCGATGAACCTCCTCAATCACACAATTCTCTTCATCCACTGTGAATAGTGCCATCTCATCACGGAATGTCTTCTCTCCACATAATCGTTCCAGATTCTCTCTGTAAGGAACTCAATCCAATACCATCTTTCTATTCACAAATCTTGATGATAATATTACTTGTATGGTAGAAGTGTCTTGTTTCTGTATGCGAATAGACACGATAAAGCGGGCACTTGCATTTCCACTGATAGAAGCAACTGAAATCATTTATATTACCCATCTCTCTTCTTTCCATCAATGAATTTCGAGATAGAAACGAACCTCATCGAGCATTTCTCTAAACTGCTTTCCTCCACTAATCGACTTGAGATTTGAGAATTTAGAGTACAACTGAAATTCAATATGATGTGTGTATTCGTGGATAGATCATCTTCCCATCATCATCAGGTATCCTTTCTCACCTCTAATCCAGCAGTTAAACTTTGAACTGCAGCTTTCTTTCCAAGTCTCTTTCCTCCCTTAGATACAGTCCCTTCCTCAATCTCTTCTCTTTCCTCTTCTTCCTTCTCCTCATCTTCCACTACTTTCTCCTCCTCTCGCAACCAATCATGTCTATAATAGTCATTGTCTCTATAATATAATCCCCATTTCCACTCACTGATAAATATTCATAATAATTGGAGTGATTAATCTTGCTCTTTTCTCAGCCACATCCGGCATCTCACTCAATAATTTGAATATCTGCACTCGGAAGGAAATCGAATCAATCTGTAATGCACATCACTCACTCAATAAATTACTACTATATTTCAACTATGTCAATAGAAAAGTGAATGATACTCTTGACATACCGTCAATTCATGGGCGAAGTTGACAATGTTGCTGTACCACGACTGTACTGATTCTTCCCTCTCTGATAGGTTCAATTCATCCACGGTTCTACTAATCAAATCTCAAATGATCAAACCTCTTCTGATATCAAATCCAGCCATATTCAATGCTCTTCCCATTATCAACCAGAATTCATCGATAGATTGTCCACGAGCGAACGAACCAACGATCTCGTACATCTTTATTGTATACATTATTATTATTTTAGAGCACCATTTAAATTTAAGGGGGAAAAGTAGAAATAAAACGAAGCTGACCTCTTTCCAAAGAGGAGTGAATCTCTCCATCAATTGAGAAATGTGCACACGGAGGATCATCTTAACAACAACTTATTTTGTAAGATATTTAATCTATTTCTAACTAATTTTACTTTAAAAAAAAACAAGTAAAATACCCGTTCTGCGGTCTCAAGAATAGATTCAGGAACGAACTTCTTGTGGTATGGATAAGAGAGCTTACGGAGATACCTTCAAGCATACTATCGATAGATCAATGTGAGGATGATAAGGGATAGGATGAAATATACTGACATGACTCTTTTTCTGTATCCTCCAAGATCGTGTTCTTCCCTCTCAGCGGAAAGAAGAATAGAGAAAGCGGACTCCGACTCCTGAAACAATGGTAGATCACTACAAGGTAATAAAAGAAAAGTTTACCGTATTTCCGTGAGCATCCTCAGGGAGAGTGAATTGGAATGGAGAGAGACATTCAAGAATTGCCTTGCGAACACTACTTCGACCACATAGAAGAGACTAAAACGATACTATTGATTACTCTCCTTCTCTCTTTCTACCATACCTCTCCCAATAGACTACACAATTCCTCAGCTTCTCTTTCATCCTTCCATTCATCTCTCGATCTCAACCACAACCACAACACTCGAATGGATGCATCTGATGATGCATTCTTCCTGCAATCAATACATGCCTCTCTATTTGAAGATTAATTCAACTGACCGAATGAATGCAAACATCTTCTCTTTCTTGATACTCATAAGAAGAGATGGATCGATGATGAATAGAGAAGAAATTCCAATGAGAATCAACTGAGAATCAACTTCATCCTTATCCATTTCACTCTCAATCCATGATTGAACTGATTCGACTCCTACAATAATATGCATTTTACTACATCTCCTCATCCGATACCGTAACCCCCTTATCTCTCACCCACCATTTGGTGTCTCGACAGAAGAATGAATCCATGGCCATACAACCAATAATTGGGCGATAATTTCCTTGTCATTCTCAGAAGAGAGAGAAGACATTCGAGAGCAGATCTACAAAGAGGTTCACATGCAGAACGAAAGAGATAGAAAAAGGAAATATAAGATATAAATGAAATAAACATACCCATTTCTTCACATCAGTGTGGTCAGAAGTGTTGAAGAAAGCAGATCTCTGACCTCAAAAGGAGAATCCCATGTTAGAATGTCTCAGTGAACCCTGAATATGGCTACAATTGGTACCTCCCATCCAACTGTCAGTCAATGGTCGTTTCTCTTCACAGATATCAGCATAGAGGGAGAGAGCACACGAAGATAATCCAATCGATGACGATGCCTGACAATTTATGTTTTCTATCGACATACGAAACATAAACCAAGTAGAATTTGTTGTCCATCCTCTCCCCTTACAATAAGAGCAGTGGAGACAGTTTTCAAAACAAGGGGAAAATGTACCTGTCGATTGGCCAATTTGGCAAGAACGGGCATAAGTTGAATCTCGAATCTT
Source organism: Pristionchus arcanus (assembly GCA_900490705.1). NCBI lineage: Eukaryota > Metazoa > Nematoda > Chromadorea > Rhabditida > Neodiplogasteridae > Pristionchus > Pristionchus arcanus. Next base: position 55,150 of record LS484888.1, on the reverse strand, counting down.
TCCATTTGTCTGAGACCACTCAGAATTTTGATAGGGTTATCAATCCATTCCATAAGAGAAGAAACGAATAAAATGAAAGGAGTGGAAATGGACGAATCATTCCAAAGGGATAGGGCCAACTAAATGAATTCATTCGAAATGGGCACAATATTCTTCATCACTTACTTGTGGGATTAGTTGTGCATATTCATTCGTATTCTCCTTATCTTTCTCCATTGCATCTTTAAGTCCATTCAGAATAGGAACAGCGATATCAGAAGGATCTCTTAATAAGTATATATAAGCAGTCAACTTGTCTATTCGCTTGTTTCAAAAAGTTCGACCGAGAACAACAACATAAACGTACTCTTTAATTTTCCTACTCTTATCAACAGTATGTGAGATAACTTTCCACATTGCGAGTTTCTCTCTTCCCTTCTCACACGAAGATGCGAAATCCTGAAGTATAAATCAAAATTGGATTCCTAAATAAATCACTCGAATTCCTAACCAATTCAATTGTGATTGTTCTCATTAATTCCTTTGGAAGTGCGAATCCAATGAGTGAATCCATAGTCTTCATCATAATTCTAATTGATGCATCGTGTACTTTCTCATTTGAAGATCCATCGAAGATTCCTTGTAAGATTTGCTCCAATTTCTGAAAACAATCAAATATCATCAACAACTATATTCCATCGTGTAGGACTTTGTTTAATAAGTGCAGAATAAACATACATGAGTAGCTCTCGAATGAAGCTGTTTATTTGTTCCTCTTAGAGTGTAGAAGAAGAGAAGTGAGATTCCGTCTTCCAACTTTTCTTCGTCCACCTAAAAAAATTCCTAACTATTATTCTTAAATGGATTACTTACATTGTTGACAGCTAGACTTGCTAATTTCTCAAGTTTAGACATTTTCCTCAGAAGAACCGAGAGAGATTCAGATGCAAATCGACGAAGATAATAGTGAGATGCACCCAATAGTGTGAGGAAGAGACTGAATCAAGTATATCAATTGTGCACTGACGTCTAGATTACCTATAAGTCTTCTTGTAATTCTTGAGTAATATATCAGAATGGAGTCGATTGATGAGAGTGATAGCGAGAAAGATTGCTTCCAGAATACGAACTTCCTCTGATGAATCACCAGCTGAACCCCTCTTGATACGAACACCCTTCAATAAATAAATATCACCAATTACGATAAGACACATGAGATGACATAGATGATACGAACCTCGGAGTTCCTCTCAGCCATTCGAATGAGTGCTTCGAGAGAAGGATAGACGTAGTCTTCGAATGATTCACGATAATCACGAATCGCACCCATAAGAATCTCGACCAATGCAAGACGGGAAGAAGTGTTCTTCAATTCATTCGAGATAAACTACTCATGATTAATCAGTCACAAACCTCTCTCCTCAAGTGATCCATCATCACAGTCATAATTGTATCTCTCTTGTGCAACAATTGTGCACAAGTTTGCATCTCATTCATAGGCAGATCATTGATGAAGTCGACTAAACAAGCATCATATAAATAACTCTGTTCATTTTGGAATTTTTTTAAAGGATAATCTTCTTAGAATTCAAAATAAAAGTAGAAACACAAACCATAGTCTTGTCCATGATCTTTGTCATTCCATTTGGTTAATTCATCGATCAGAAAACTATCCGTTTCCTCGGAAGCTTTCGCCAGCTTTGCACCCCATTTGGCTGCATCTCCACCAACTTTTTCCACACGTTTCGTGAAACTTATATGCTAAAAATTATTCTGATTATATAAAGAGACGACCTGACTCAGAGCAAAGGAATTCCTACAGAAAGCGCTAATGCAACTCTGGCAGAAAAAAAAATTCTAGACAAAAAGAGACTAGCTAAACTGAGATACCGCAAAACTTACTTGAAATGTATTTTTCCCTTTGCGTCCCATTGTGATCACATACGTACGCAAAGAAGGGGACCGCAAATGAGACGATCTGAAGAAAAAACAGGTATGTTAGTGACAAACTTCACAAAAAAACGGAAGAAAGAACGGTGGAAAACTTCACAAAACCGAATAAATACAAAATTAACTTTTAACTAAGGTGCACAGTGTGATAAACCCTTTTTGAAATTGCGAGCTAAATTTTACCCTACTCATTAGTATACGCTGAATCTAGCAGAACAACAAATGAAGCAAGAAAATTCGCATTGAAGCAATAGCAACGATTAAGAACAAAGTAAAACAAGAATGAAAAGTAAACTACAGTAATCGTTTTTCAGAGTTGGAGCACATGCTAGGTCATGTTTATTTTTAGTTTATTTTTTACAATTTTGTTTATGAGGCATTTAGATAATTAAATTGATATACATTTTATTAGTAATTCGAAAATTCGCAGATTGCCTATTGATTACACAGTTTGAGCTTCTTGATATGTTTATTTTGTGAGACGGTTCAAATCTACGTTAACAGAATACAGAAAAACGTACAGAAAAAGAAAAAAAGAGATACAGAAAAACGAATAGGGAAGAAGATATCTCGAGAAGAGATGATTACGTGATGGCCAGCTTATATTATCGGAACTTCTTCGGTTTTTGGCCCAGTCAACAACCGCTCCGAATGTGGAGTGGGTGGGGAATGAGAATGGTAGGGAGGGAATACTCTGCGAGAATAACCTGGGCCAAAAACCGAAGAAGTGCCATATTATCTACATAGATGCTCGTATACACCGCACAAGAGCACCAATGTCATACGTAATTTTTCATTGCATATGAAAAAAGTTTCTGAATTTGTTTTCAACTTCATGTTCAACGATGCACGCATCTGTGTTTTTTTGTGAGTACGTCCATAAATACGAATTCCATTTGATCTCACTATTCATTTCCCTTGGTGAATCGCGTGATGGTAGATGGAGAAAACAAATAATAACTCATTCGTGGACGATGACTGACATGGAAATGCCACATATTTACCCAATGAAATATATGAAATTGTGGTAAAGATGTATCTATGTGTATCTCAATGGGTACATGCTTTATTCAAATATGATGATATGTTTCTAACGACCCGATAACTTTCTACAATAGGGTCAGTGATACAGAATCTGAAGAAACCCGGTAGAATATCGATTCTGATGTTCATGAGTTAATGGAAGGAATGGGTGAATAGATTATGATGGATCATTAGGATAATTGGGATTGAAGAGAACTGGTTTGAAGAATTCGAAGATTAGAACGATGAATGCAACTCCAATTATGTAGAATATAACGAAGAAGTACAGTTCCCGTCCCTGAAAAAAAGAATATATTATCTATATAAAAAAAAGAAAAAAACTGAATGAGTCTTATGGGCGTGAAATAAATAGATTTCTTCACTTTTTGAAGTGCCTAATGATTATGAATGTCACATTAAACGCTCTTTCTTAGACTGCGTTCTCTATTTTTTCTCTGACCGAAAATTCGACAATCATTCGACAATCATTCGAAATGTAGAGAATTTTTTACATTCGGGACCTCGATTAATGGTATTTCATATTGGAAATTATGGAATCACAGAGTAATTCTTTTTTTACAAAAATGTCAGAAATTTGTTGATAGTTTTGTATGTCTTCCTTTCTCACTTTCATTCCCCTCTTTCTTGTGAGATGCATCGTCTAATTGGAAACGTTTGCAAGAGCGGTCATTGCCTGGAAGGAGAGGGAGGGGGGGGGGAACTAACCTTGAGTGTATGAATGAGTTCCTCCTTATTGAATGGATCAGCACGGAATGCAGCATCAGCCATGTCTTCTACAATGAATCTTCTCTTTCTCACAATTCATAACTCTATTCTATTCTGGATTGGTCGACTCTCCCTTCATACCATCGTTTGCCTATGTAAACAAGTTAGAAAGAGAGTATATTCAACCGGAAATATTTAAGTGAACGGTAAGGGAATAGAACCTCCTCCAATTGGTTGAGTAGAACATGATGGAAGAGCTACTGATCGAGCAAGCATATTGAAGAGGAATGAAGAGGAATTGAAGAGGGATTGAAGAGGAAGGAAGGGGACTAATGAAGCACTCCCAACTTCAGTTGGAGAGAAGGAAAGAGACGGGACACCTTCTGTTTTGACTTGTGAAGAGAGAGAGGAAGAGAGAACGTGTGAAGTAGAAGTATAGAAAGATGAGAGAGTATGAGAAATGAGAGAGGAGAGACAAAGTAGGGGCTTCTCTTTGAGAGAATTGATGAATAAATGAATAAGTGGGAGAGAAGACAGTAAAGGATTTGAAGAGAATATCTTTTCTAGAATGGAACAATGAAAGTAACCAAAGATGAGAAGTTAAATGAGGAAATTGAGAAAGAGGAAATAAAGTTGCATCTGCCATATAAGTGAAGACTTCATCAGACTGGAAAGAGAAGGACTGGAACAGGAAAAAAGAGAAGAGAGGCTTAGCAACGAGGCATCAATCTATCTTGTGGAAGAAGGAAAGATTGATTTCCTTCCTTCATCACAGAGAAAGAAGGAAGGAAACCAATGACAATAAATACTCAAACTCTAATCTATGAAACTAGGATAAGTATCTCAAATATTTTTGCATTCGTCTCGATATCAAATTTTACAAATGAATTGCCTTTCCTAGATAGGAGTATTTGAAGACATCCTCTGAAGAAGTAAAAAGTGGATAGGAAAACAAAAGAAGAGACAAGTGAATTGGACAGATCTATTCGAGATTCGTACCAGATGGAAACTTTTCGGATTTCTTTCTCTTTCTTTCTTTTTTCATTCCTTTCTTCCATTCAATCTCTGAGTGAGGGAAGGAATTTTCTCTGCACTGAGGAAGATTGAGTTCTTCCGCTATTTTCCTCGTTATTAATGGGATCGGAAGTTATTTGACGTCGACCATTCAATCTATTCATAGGATGGTAAGTGGAAGGGATGGGGAGGGAGAGGGAGAGGGAGGAAGAGAAGGAGGAAGAGAATCTCACGTCTGCATGTCCAATGCTCTGTTGTGTTGCGAGGAGTGATCATCTGAGGAAGAGGAAGAAGAAGGAAAGGGAGAACGATAAGAAGACTGAGAAGAAGGAGAAGAAGATTGACTACTCACTCGAAAGAAGGAGGGGAAATATGGAGAAAGGGCCAAAATGAGATAGGAAGGGGATTGAAGTGGAGTCTAGATTGGGTAGGGTCAAACACCATAAGGGAAAAGGAAAGAGATGAGCTCATTTTTCGTGTGAATATGGGTGCACACTACTTTTCACTTACTTCCTTTCTCAAAGTGGACAACTTATGCAGAGGTAAAGCAATAAAAGGAGAAAAAGGGAAATCAAATCTGAACACATTACAGTCTCGCCAATTATTACAGCGCAATCTACAAATCTACATTACAGCGCATTAAATAATATGTCGCATATAATATGTCGCTGTAAAATGTAGGAAAATAGATTGAATAGATTGGATACCTTTAATTTGTTCATGAGTTTTTTCCTTCCTTTCTTTCGATGGAGTCGTCAATGCAACCGAAGTTTCCACTACTGTCTCCTCAAATTTATTTATTCCTACTTGGATAGTTTCCATTGAAACTGTTTCGAATTCAGGTGAAAATACACTAACCATGACTAGAAAAGAGTTGGAGTAAGAATGAGATGAATCTGTATGTGAACTATGGAAGACTAGAGTTAAGGGGGAAGGGTTGGTCTAATTGCAGAGTCGTCTTTGAGAGAAATGGAATAGAAGAAGGAGAATGACGTCAATGATTACTATCTTCATTTCATGCACTCTCTCGTTGATTTAGAAACGAGAGAATGAAGAATTATGAGAGGATGGAGGAAGATAAATAGATACAAATGACAAGTTGACAAATATCGGGGTAGGAATCAGTACAAATGTAACTCCCTCATCCGCCTCTCTCTCTCTTTCTCACTTACATTTAGACCATTTGTATTCTCTATGCGGACTTATTCTTCACTACAATCTAACCATAAGTTGCATTCCTTTTCTCATGTCTCTGACTGTCCTTATTTATCTACACTACATTGTAACGACTGCCAATGTAATCTCTACGATACCATTAACTCACATTTTTACCAGTCAATTTAAAGATTTATAATGGAATTTAAAGTTACCCAACCAGGACGATTTTGACCCCATATTTTTATTTGCTCATTCAATAGGGAATAGTTCAATATCGAATTAGTATTGCTCGCGCATTAAAAAAATCATAAAATCGATAATAGCCCTAAAAAGCGGCCTGGAACATCGTTTCTGTGTCTGCATTGATCCAGGCAACCGCGCGCAATTCAAACTGGAATATGGGGAGACTTAATTGTTTATCGCTGTGACTCCGCCCACTTTCACTTTCTATGGTTCACTGACTCCGCATTTTTCTTTCCAGATTCAATAATGAAATGAAAATCGATCAATAAACATAATTAAATAAATTATTTAAATCATTCAAAACTAATGCCATTCGTTGCTTTGTCGCTACATCGCGGTTGCGGTTTTCGCGCGCATTCAAACGATAATTTGTCCTGGTTGGGTAACTTTAAGCTATTGAAGCCCTTCCTAATAACTCGATGTGATATCGCAACTTCCATTCTAACCTGTGTCTCTCCACTAGGCGACCTTCCATTGTGCCCATTCGACATCAGTTCGATCGATTCCATACTTCTCCTGAGCATTTACTCTGAGATTTCATTTAGATCAATTAATGAACCGTCGTAATATCAATTCATACGGTGGAAAAGAACTTGTAATAAGAGAAGTGAGTGATTCGATTGTGGGAGAAGCATGGAAGAATTGAGATGGAATGGACAGACAAACAGATAGAAAGAAGAGAGAGAAGAGATGAGAAGAAGATTAAGTCAATGAAAAATAGAAATGGATTCATAGTTAGTGTAGTTGGATAGGAATGAAGTAGAGAGAGGAAAGGAAGGGAAGGAGTCTCTCGAATTGAATAAATTGAATAAGAAGATGCGAGTCTCTTTCCTGTTCTACTCTCAATAAATTTGTACGAAATTGGAAAAAATATATATAGATTGTACCCAAAATGAACATTGCATGAGAGGGAAAATAAAAGAATTAATTGTAAGAGAATAAATATAGAGAAGATCATGGAGTCACTCATATACGTACAACCCACCTCGAAGAATTAAAAGAGAGAAGAGAAAGAAAGAAAGAGATAAGTGAGTATCAGTCGTTCGATTCACAGTCTTCCTATCCACAAAGAGAGAGTTTCTTCTTCGTCTCTCTCTCTCTCTCTCTCTCTCTCTTTCTTCCCTCATTTCTCTCCATGTCTACTTGTTTTCGTCAGTTCAGTTGGGAACAGATGAATTCGTAATGGGAAGAGACGTAGAGAAGGAACACCTTCTTTCTATCTCAACTATTCTCTTTTCTAGATCCTTTTTCTCAAACAACGTCAAATCGTCACTGTCACTCATCAAGACTCAAAACAAAGTGGACATATTGAAGAACACAGAACAAACGATAGAACATAAGATATCATGCATTTATTCATCACCCACAAATATGTAGAACATAAGTTCATTTAACATTTATGTACATTACAATGGTGTGTCCTCAATTATAGATTAGGAAGGAAATAATGTGAGGTCTACAGAGAAGGCATTACTTTGTGAATTTCCGTGTGTTTTTCTCTGATTCCATTCAACATTTTTGACCAATGAAGACGATCACACGAACCATTTCTATGAGAGAGACACACTTCACCCATTGATTCATATCTGATAAGCAACTCATTATTTGATAAATCTAGTAAATTGAAATCATCTATATGCTATTTACCCATTGTGAGTGTGATGAATAAGTGTGAGAATGATATTTGAATCAACAATTTCTTTCGCATTCACATCAAATATCAATTTCTTATTGAAACTCGTCGATTCCTGTGTAAATCCATTCATTAATTGTTTCTTTTAATAGTATTTACCTCATTGAACTTATCCAACTCCTCCGATTTTTCTTCTTCGACGAAGTTTTTCTTAATGAAAAGTCGCCCACGAACCATGACATCTAATTTAGGATGAATATATTCGAAAGATGGAAAGATGCCAATTAACTCTTCGTATCTTTCAGATTGGGAAGATTTGTAGCGATAATATCACCAATAACAATTCGTCCAATAGTTGGCTGATACATCATTGAGAATTCGAGCTCCCCCAAATCCTTAATTGATATTCGGATTGATCATTCTTCATATTTCTCTTACTGGTCTCGCAACATTCATTGGTAGTGCAAATAGAGTGAATCTCCGAATTGGATTGGAATCAATCCAATAGTCTGTCTCTCCTATTACAACCTCCAATCACTTGAAGCACTTAATAAATATAAATGTATTTTTTGTCACTTCTCTATCTTCTTTGTCCACATCAATCAATTGTATTCGTAGGAGAGTTCGATGGAATAGTTCACTTTCCACTGGATGAGAGAAGAATTCATTGAATACTGTTGGATTTCTCTTTCGAACCGAGAGAGTTTTGAAGACTTGTGTTGACTTCTCACTCATTTCCTACCAATATAATCCACATCTTATTCTTTATCCCTATAATTCTCACTTGAGTTGATATAACTCTTTGTCTTCCCATCCAAGTAGTCCTCGATACATTCTTAATCAATGTCAATCGTGTAATACATTCTCCCTTTCTTCCTTCGACATAAAGAGGAGGATCTTCAATCTAAACATCAATCAGAAAAGAGAACTAGATAAGAATGTTCTCACTTTCTTGATGTAGAAATTGAACGTTTCATCATTTTCAACATATTCCAGAGCAATGAAAACTCGAGGAAGAAACTGGAAAACAAGAAAAAATAGATCTAATACTTGCACATTATTTTTTTGTCGTTTCAGTTTTGCAAGAATGAAAGGAATGAATGGATGGAAAATTAAATTTGATGGAAAGATGTAAACATTTGAATGAACATTGATCAATCTTTCTTCCATAATAGTGTAATTAAATACCCTCGTCTCATCTTCGATCGAATCCATTGTTGAATGTCTTTCCATTTAAATTCAATGAGAGAGAATGAAGGAACGAAGATATGGAAAGAGAGAAAGGGAGAATCTCTCACTTCCAATCACTAGAAGCGTGTATGAATCGATAGAAATGGATGGAAGATACAGAAATAGAAGAGAGAAGAAGAGAGAAAGAGGAATGATTGGGGATGAAGAGCCTCTCTCTCTTTATATCCATAGTTGCCCACTCTCTCACTAACGAACTTCTCAGGGTTGATTCCACTTGAATTGTAGCCCTTTTCTACTTGAGATGCAAATATTTCACGTATTTATCACACTACTCACTACAATAATTAAGCATTCGTCACAATGTACAAAAATAAGACGAATCATTACTCTATCAATAATAATTAGTGTTTCTTCTTAGCGACGAATTCGTCTGAGAGTTTATCGAAGAGAGCAGGGCATGATCCTGAGAAGAAGAGAGGATTACGGTAATCAACGGAAGATATTGATTACCTTGGAAATTAGCGAATTGAGGCTGAGCAACGAGATCCATTTCACGACAGAAACGAGAGAAGATTCTTAATATATATAGAAATTAATAGATACAAGTGGCCCAGATGGAGAAGTATGGCACTATAATTGATCTTTGATATATTCCCTCTGACCTCTTTGACATAATCTTGCATGGATCGCAGTTTCCATCGTAACAATGAATATTGCATTGATCATTCACGCATTTGAGAATCTAGAAGTAATTTGAGATCACTAAAGGGAGAGAAGAGACAACGAACCTTCTTGATATCCTCTCCCTTGATACAATTTGTGATACATCCCTCCAGTTTGGGACACATTCCTCCTGAGAAGAGACTAGGATAGTTAAACCCCCTCCTTCCTATTTCCTTACCATTGGAAGATCCCGATACGAAAGCAGTCATTTGTTCGATAGCATAATGACAACTCTTGCAGAGAGTACATTGAGCAGTGCACTTAGTAGTGATGCATATCATATCGAATGAAGTTACAATCTTAACCAACAAATTAACTAATATAATGGGAGGGAACTAACCTTCTCAAATGAATCAACTGACGTCGAATTTTCAATTCTCTTCATAATCGATTCTGCAAAGAACAAAAATAATTTCGGAGTACGGCTCAAATTGATCCAACAAATGTAAGTGTGAGCAAATTTAAAAAAATACATCTAGACACTACCGATTATCTTCAATGATTAGTCCATTTTGCAATCATACTTTTGATAAGATCTAATGAAAATAAATGAATTGTAGTGCTAACTCTTATTTAGACAGTGCTTGGTAGCACAAGCAGCAAGATCCATGCAGGGTTTATCAGCTGGAGAGACAATTGCATTGAGAAGAGGAAGAAGAAGAAGAAGAAGAAGAAGGAACATCAGAAGGAAGGAATGAGGGAGAGGAGGACAGATAGACTCTCTTCTTCACCTTCCAGTTAATATACTCTCGTCGATAAGGTTGTATACTCAGTAACTCCTCCCATCTCTCTCTATAAAGTGCAGTATTGTTGTTCCCTCTGTTGTCGTGAGAATGAATGTGTAAGAATAGAAAAGAGAGAGAAATATAGCCAGTCCCCCGATAAAGAAGTGAGACAGTCCCAATTGGAACAATACCATATGATGTCAGATAGATGTCAAAGGTTCAATTGTGCCCTTTGACCCATCCCTCCCCTCCCATCCCTCCCCTCCCCTCCCTCTCCCTCCTTCTCTTCCTTCTCACTCCTTCACTTTCCCTCCCCCACACTAAATGAATACGAACGGCACTTTAAACTGGAATGGTCACTCAGAAGAGAGAGCATGTTTTGATTGATGGATTCAATCGTTCCCAGGAAATGAGATCATAGGAGAAAGCAGCCTCTTTTGCAATCATTTCACAACCACAATTGTCCTTTATTCAAACTTTATTCCAAGTTTTTAGGTATTTTCTCACTACTTTGGCATCTTCTTAGCATCCAACTGAAAGGGATTCGATTGAAAGAGAGGGAGAGAGGGCACTTCTCTTACCATCTTGGAATGAAGTTTAGCAATAGTCTTTCCATCTGGTGCAGCTGCAGTGCATTTGAGTGCAGCCATTGAATTATATGCAGGAGGGAAGGGAGGTGCACCCTTTGGCATTGGTTGACCATTCTGTGTTGCCCTGCAAGAGAGAATGAGGGGATAATATGAAGAGGGATACTCACTCGAGCATTGCCTTGACCATCTTTGGTTGAAGAGGGACAATCTTTCCAGTTCCTTCAATCCATGGAATCTTATATCCTCCTTCACTCACAGCAACGATCACCTTAATTCATTCATTCTATCAACCATTAATCTTTCTCTTTCTCTTACCTTTCCGAATTCATTAGTAGTCTTCTTGTCAATTCCATATAATTCATCAAAAGTGAATACATCTTTTCCTCTCTTTTTCTTTCTCTTTTTATCTTCAACACTCGCATCGCTCGTTTCTTCTTCACTTCTACTTTTCTTCTTTCTTCTTCTCAAACTTTTCGTATTCTCTTCACTCTTCTTCTTCTCATATTTCTCTAACAGAGCCAATACATCCTTCGCTTCCTGAACAAGTCATTCCTCGATAAGTCTATCGTATTCTACCGTACCTTAGCCCGATCTCTTCCTTTACCATCCTTTCCATCTGCCTTTGCAGCTGCTTCCTTCTGTAATTTGAGTGAGAGAGCGAGTGCTTGCTCCGCTTGCTGCAATCAATGAGAATACTGTAGTCTTCCTACAGTAATCAATGGATATCTCACTGAGTTCCGATGGTATAAGTAAGCGAGAGCAGCGACTAACAATCCAATGAGAAGAATGAGAATAACGAGATCAACTGATCCATGCATCTCCTCTGTACTACGGACTGAAGGAAGAGAAGAGAGTATAGAGGAAGGAAGGGGAAGACTGCAGTACCTCTCTCGATGATCTCAACTGTTTGATGTCCACCTCCCATTCAAATGGAAGAGAGAGAGCAACCACTTTGAGTGAGGATAAGAAATGAGAATGATGGAAAATGAAGAGAAGAGAGGAAAGAAAAGAATGATTATTATATTTGCACGTTCGTATTCGATATTAAAATGAGTTCTTGGAAATCGAATAATTTATTCAACAGCAGGGAACATTGTATCGACATTTCCGAATTGATTAGCTCCTTGATCATTTCCACCATTGAATCCGTTATTGATTCCTCCTCCACCAGTATTCCCTCCCACTTCTCCTCCTCCTTCTTCTCTTCTTCCTCCCCATCTTCTCCTTCCTCCGCTTCCCCAAAATCTTCGTCCCCAATGATGTCTCCATGGATTTTCTTTCTTCAATTCATCTCTCATTTCTCCCAATTCATTTCTTATATTTTCATTAACTTTCTCCATTATTCTTCCCACTTCTTCTCTTTTCTCTTGCCAATTTCCTGGTTTCTGCAACGAAAATGCATTTTAAATCGTAAAAAAACGAATCTGATTGTGAGTCGATGTACCTGATAGATAGATGATAAAGTAGATTCGATTTCTCTCGCTTCTTGGGATAACTTTGCTGCTAATTCATCGTGTTTCTCAATAATCAGTTTATTACTGACAATGAGAAATGAATGTGTGACTGGCTTACCGTCTGAATCTTCTCTTTTTGTTGGCTATTTTCTTTCTTGTAGTTCAGGTAAGCTTCCTGCAATTATTTCTTATTATTAAATGTGTTATTGGTTTCCCATGCTTTTGTCTACATCAGATTCTAGAAGAAATAGCTATCGAAATGGAATATGATGCATTAGATAACAAAATATTATGTGTGACTACCTGAACTTGTGCCGATTCTTTCATAACTAACTCATCGATCTTAGCTTCTTTTTGTTGTCGAGTTAGCTCATGATTGAAGAATATCTAAAAATGTGAGGGCGTGATGTGAAAGATTAATTATATTTCCTCACTTCTCTCATTTGATTTCTTGTATCAGTAGTTGCATTAGACGCCCAGCTCATGGGACCATGACGAAATCGTTGCCAAAATGGACTAAACAGTACAATAATTTAATTAAAATTTTTAGTCCTTTTTTGGAATTCTGTTTTTTTCTAGTGAGGATATTTTAAATAGCTATTTACGCTCTTACAAAGGATTGTCTAATATCTCGTTCAATTCACATCGGAAGAAAAACTTTCTTGGAAATATAAGTGAAACAAGGTAGACGATAGGGCTTTTGTGTGATAAATGGACCATGTTTATTCCTTCTGATACATCTCGATGTGATAGTTATCTAGATAGATAGAGTTAATGAAAGGGTACCTTTCAGAGTTGGAAGGGAATTGAGAGGGTCCATTGAGTTTCTTCACTGATTGAGGAAATTCAGTGATCGAATCGGATTTCGTTGGATTGATAAACTTCACTTCTTCAACAGGAACGACGGGATTTTGAATTCCCGCGAAAGAGAAAAGATCTTGAGATGAGACTGAACCGACAATCAGAAATAAGAGAAAATTCATTCTTCCTATCTTCCATGTCCACTCAAATCCCTTATAAGGGACTAACCATCTATTACTCAACCTAATTATTGCTAAAGTTGATGTTGATGTATCTTCGAAAATCATTTGAAAACCATCAAATTGAATGTTTGAAGGACTCTATCGAGAGAGTGGGTATTCTCTATCTAAGTGAATCAATTGTCTATGCAACGTGCGAAATTTCAACATTATTGGTCTTGATCTTAGATTATTTAATGTGGAGATAAGATGCAAAGCGACACCGAAGAATGATCGCAGATCAAAAAGAAGTATCCAAATAATGTTGGCCACTCTTTAAAGTGACTGTATTAAATGATGAGTACACTGATCACAACACAAAAATGAGTACGAAAAACTGGAACAAGCAGAATTAGATACAACGTACGAGTTACTCTCTATACAATATATCGGACGGGGAGAGGGGATAAATCGTTTCGGATTATCGAATCATGATAGAATTACAAAAAAATTAAGAAAAAATAGAATATTTGAAATTTTTTGAATAGATGTGGAAAATGAAGAGAATACCTCATCACTCCAAGACATTTCGAATCCAAAAGCCATTAAGATCGAACAATATGGGAATTTCGTTTTTTTTTCTTCATTTACCAGCTCTACTATTTATCTGGCAAAATTATTTTATATTTTATTCGCTAATAAGAAATTATAGTACTGTACAACTTTATTTCATTTCTCATCTTCTTTAATGTTCATTTTCCTTCATTTTTTCGTCTATTCTCATTTTCTTCTTCCCGTTCGTAAAACTGAGAATGAAGGGGAAGAAAAGCTTCCAAGGTCGACAAAAGTACGAGAGAAATCGAGAATGGACAAGAGAAAGTGAAAGAAATGCCCATTGAGTTAGTAGAATTAAAGTAGGAGGAGAGAGAGGTCACTTCCATGATCTTCCAAATTCTCATCGATATGAAGAGAAAGAAACGTTACTGCCTCTTCCATTTAATCCAGTGCCTTACTGTTTAGAAAATGTTTAATGGTTCGAATCATTGAGAGTAATGGCGAAACTTGATCGGGAACAAATCGTTTCACTTTCCCCTGCTACTCTTTACTGGTAATGGCAAGTAAAAAGTGAGAGTTAGAGAAAGAGAAAGAGTGGGACGGGTCACACTCTTCTTAGGATTCTCAATCATTCACTGATTTGGAGGAGGAATTTGCAATACTTCTTCATGCAAAGCAAACCAACAAAAAATGTTAAAAGATCAAAGTTGCGTTATACTTTGCTGAAGAATATTTTACTAATTACTGTAGACATGAAACTTTTTAGCTGTTTCGTAATGAACTTGAAATGGAATTCGTATCTAGTTCTCATCCATTCGCTCGATTGTTATGGTCATTCAGATAGTAAACAGAGTATACTTTGTCTCTCTTTGTGAAGTGGCCAAATCTCCGTTAGGTGTGGTAGTTTCTTTATAAAATGGAACGAAAACGAGAGAATTGAGATCGTATACATCGTTTGAAACGAGTAAAATAAACTGTAATGAGAGACTGACGATCGATGTTTGAACCACTACTGAACGATATAAACAGTTGTATTCGTAGTGTTATTAAATAGAACTCTCTACTCTCTCTCTCTTTCGAGAGAAGTGTGAAGTACTCTTGCAATAGAAATGAGTCTCGATTGAGAAGGATGAATGAGTGGAGGAGGTAGAAATGAGTGATACGAGCGAATTGATTATATTTGTCTTCGAATGGCCAAATCGGGTCTTCTTCGTGATATTCCGAGTACTCGAGCGCGTCCTTTTCGAGTTACGAACTGAATATCATTATCATCTAAGTACATAAACTAGAATGGAAGAAATGAATAACACTTCCAAAATTTAGATTAAAAAGTGCAGAACCATATAAAGAATCCCAATACTCGAATAGAATACAGAAAGACGAATGATACAAATTAACAATTCAGATATATTTAAGCTGTTGAAGAATTCAATGTAATAGAAGATAGAGAGAAAGAACTGACCCCAAAGTGATTCTCATCCAAATCCTTCGTTAATTCTTCTCTCATCTTTGCAACTGCCTTGGGAGGCATAAATCCTGCAATTGATAATCAGTTATAGTTGTATTCTAGAGTACTCACCAGGAGGACCATTGTGGAAGAATCGTTGTCTATTCCCTTTAGATGATGAAGGAAACTGAAAGAATCATTGAAAGTATGAACTTAGTGATGAAATACCTCAGGAAGAGAGAATTCTTCATTCTGAGTGGAAGAAGGGGCAACATTCTGTTGAGGAGGAGAAACAATACGATTAGGGGTTATATCAGAGAAGTCGTTGAAGAATAGATCATCTTGTTCTCTGAGGGGAGGAATAAGACATAAGGAGAGAGGAAGAAGAAGAAGGGGAAGGAGAAAGGAAGACATGAGACTGAATGAAAAGAGATTGAAGGGGTGGAGTGAAGCAATAGAGAGAATGAGAGGGAGGAGATAAGGTCATCCAATATCATTTATCACTTTACTCTCTACTTCTTTACCATTTTCACATAATTGTTCATTAAAGCTCACATCTTGAACAATTTCTTGTAATATTTTAATAGTTCGTAATAATAATAAAACTGGTTAATGGTAAAAGTGTCTCGTTCTCCTCTCTGAGAGTACTCTTCCACCCACGCGTATCTTCACTACCAATATAAACTTTTTCCACTTTTTACTTTCTATTTCACTTTCCATCTTAATCTACATCTGATTCGCATATGTCTCACTTCAGCATGCTGATATAGCATACAATTAATTATCAAAAAAAAAAGAATAATTGCTTGAAATGAAATATCTAGTTAGCTAGTTTGGCGAAGTTTGAATGATGTTTACTCGATTGTTGGTCGGAAGTTGGACTTTATCATGATCATGAGAGATCCATTAGTAAACATGACGAGACAAGAGATGATTTGAGAGGTAAAGCTGAGTTAACCATTGGAGAGCTACCGGTTGATTTGGAAGGAAAACAACACAACAACAACAACAAGTGAGGATAACTATTGATAGAGTCAATTCATAGTCCCTTATTGTAGTAGACTACCTTGGGAGCATTGGGACGAGCCTCGATATCTTTTCTCACTTTCTCTTCTAGATTGGCAACCTGAAAGAGGAGAAATGATATATATATGGAAGGTGTAGAATGAAGAATACTCACGTAGATGCTTGCATTCTGTTCGAAGAAAGCACATCCGAGAGGAGTGGAGAAAGCAAGAGTGAAACCAGCAATGAGAGTCTGGATGGGAGCTGCCAACCACTTACGACGCTGCAATCACTTTATTGTCTTATTCCCCTCATATGACTCAATCTCATCTCATTCAACAATTATCAGAGAACCTGACAGAAATTCACTACGGAATATATAAGAAAAATATTTTGCATTAGTTTTTCTCTTCTTTTTTCCCAACAAGGGAATTGGAATCATCTCTTACCATGAACCATTTCCTCTTCTCGATCAGCTTCATCAACAGAGGCACAGTCACTGCAATCCATTAATCAATCGATAATCATCCCTTATTTCTACCGTACCCATCGTAGACGCCGCCATCGCAATTCTGCTCAGGACCACTTGAGAAATGGCCAACTTAGCCGCATACGTCGACTTTCCCACCTCAATATGTATTATTAAAATAATCATATCATTATCGATATATTGTATGGACAGTACCTCATTACCATCATCGTCTCTCAACACGATACCGTACTGCAGCTCCCTAGAATAAGAAGTATTACCATGTAGGTACAATGACCACCCACTTAGATCTCATGAACGGTATGTTTATGGCATTGGCGAGTGCAACTGCAGAGAATGGAATGAGACGAGCACCGATACCAGATGCATTCTGAAGAGGGATCGATTGTGGAAGGAAGGAGAGAAGGAGGAGGGATACGGTATAGATGTATAACCTTGACGAGTGAATTGAGGAAGAGAGCAGTGGAAACAGCTCCTGTCGTTGCACACGCATATGA
The DNA here is from genome assembly GCA_900490705.1 of Pristionchus arcanus. Lineage (NCBI taxonomy): Eukaryota > Metazoa > Nematoda > Chromadorea > Rhabditida > Neodiplogasteridae > Pristionchus > Pristionchus arcanus. The sequence goes on along the minus strand of LS484888.1, from coordinate 37,788 downwards.
AGTGAGAAGACGCTGAGATTCATTCTCTTGAGATTTGAATAGGATGTAGATGTATACCTGATTACTCGCTCCATCTCCCGATCGATTCGTGTAGTTGACTACTGCATTGAATGACTGATTCAGCCAATGCCAGAACACAACAGAAGGGAAGTTACTGAGAGAAGAAAAATAAGGAATAGAATGATATTAAGAGGAAATAATACCTTCTGAATGTGAGCAGTCCTCCATTAAGAATCATATTGCATGGAACCTGCAAGATATGAGATATTCCCCTCTCTTCATTCCTTATACTGACCTGACTGCTCATTCTTCCCAAAATGAACATTTTATCTCCAGTCTCAGGATGATAGGCAGAATCGAATGCTTCCTTTGCCTTCCATAGTTCTCCCACAGTGAGACGATCAGGGAACTTTCCCTCTCTGATCATCAATTATTATTCATCCATCTAAGGAGAGAAGCCAATTCACTTGTAATCCATCACAATCTTTCTGCTCTTCTCGAGATCATCCGATGAGATTAATATATTGAATGGATTAACAGTGGAGAAGAAATGCTTAGCACGACCTTCGAAAGTCTTCTGAAATTCATTCCACTCTCTTCTTCATTCTTCTCTTTCATCTCAAATCTACCTGATCCCATCTAGGAGCCGAGATATCCGGCTGCTTCTTCAGTGAATTTATCGCTATGTTGTCGTCTTCTCCCTCTATGCTCAATTAATACATTTGTTTAAAATACAAACATACGAAATATGGAATACAAGTAAGATGCTCAGGACTCACTGAACATGTTGGATGTCTTGGATGGTTATTCTCACTGTAAATGGTAGAAATGGTGCAAGTGAGAGTGGAGGAGGAGGGGGTGCAGGGTGCAAGTAGTCAAGCGAGAACAACCAACGCAGTTATTGTTAATAAAAATTCAAATCACACTCACAATATGGCCGATACATTTATCAAAATATATACAACACTCGTTTAGCGCAAATTCATTATATTTTAATAGGCAAGGTAAACATAACGTGGAATGAAATAAATTGGACAGAATGCGTAAGACAGAATACCTTCAAATTGTGGACAAAAGCGAGTGGCAATGAAACATAATTACAATTGTGAATTTGGAAATAAAAAAACAACAAATTACAATAAATGTATTTCCATCACGAGATCTAAACAGAAGACCGCATCAGGCGACAATATACAATATTATTATAAAATATGAAATGGCGAAAGATTTCCTGAGTGGATATAATAAGAGAGCACCCCATCCTTCTCTCTCCTTCAGACAGGAGGCATCCCCATAGGAGTTCCAGCTGCAGGTGTGAATTGACCACCGTTTGATGATGTCATCGATTCCATTCTCACTGCTTTCTCTCCTTCGATTACTACTGTTGAGAGCAGAAGCACCTCAAATAATCAACATGTGAAATACAAGCAGAAGTACTATTCGATCCAAATCATCACTATAAATACCAAGAAAGTAACCTTTGAATTGGGAGATGCTCTGAAGAGAAGAATGCAGATACGGGCACACACGTATGTAAGAGCGATGTTGAGACCCTGCATTAGTTAACAAGATTGATCGAGACAAAAATCAGTAAGAGGGAATCATAACTCATTGTCAGGCATTCTTTTCCTATCCTAATTTTCTGATGTTAATATTTTTCAAATATCAAATCAGTGAATATGTTTTCAAAAACAAAATGTATTAAAGCTCCTAAGAGCTTCGAGAGAAACAGTTACTTACAAGAATAATGACGTATGTGATAATGAGTCTGATTGAGTATTTGAGTGAATCGAAGACTGAGATGAGAGAGAGAAGAGAAGCGAATGCATACAGAAACATGAAGAGAATACACGTGAAGAAGATCTACAATCTTATTTTATTCTCCAGTTTTCCATCCCCACCCGCATCATTTTTTTCTACGTTTGCACAGGCCTCGAAAAAAATGTTTTATAGAATCATATAAAAAAAATTGTTTTAAAATGCTAGGTGTGCTTGTCAAATATGATCCATCTCGTTTGTTTTTTTTTTCAAAATAATTTTCCTTCTAGCGATCATAATTCTATGCAAATATTGTTTCTAACAATTCTCTTTCCCCTTCCTCTCTTCACTTCTCTCGACTGACCATGAGTGTGAATGGAATATATAGTGCTCTCGTTCCCATCGAGAACACTTTCCTTTGCAATCCGAAGACATGAGCTGCATTGAAGAATAATGCCATTATGAAGAGAGTGAGAGACCATGAACGGACATATCCAAATCCTCAAACCATATACATTATACTCCATTAAAGGGAGTCGGCAGTCAAAAATGAAGTGTTTTTCATGTTAAAGAGCTTTCTTTTCTAAGAATTTTGAAAAAAAAACCGCTTATTTTTGCGATTTTTTTGAAGGCAGATATGATTTTTCAAAGTTTCAAGGTACTGTAGCTCCTGCCACCGTGGTGTGTCTGTTGTTTCCTAATATCACTTTTCAAACGCTAAGACCAGCATAATTTTTAATGAAAATTGTAATTTTTTTGTCAGTTGACAGTCAAAATCAGGTCAGCTTTCCGATTTTCTACTCAGAACAGTTAATTTCAACAAAAATTTAGGAAAAGACAGAAAATCTTGGGTGGCGAGAGCGACAGTAACCCTCAATACACCATAAATCGTAACTGCCTTTTAAAAAATCGCAAAAATATGCGGGTTTTTTTCAAAATTCTTAGAATTTTGAGCTCTATCTTGTCAAAAAATCGGAAGTGAAAATAAGATAAAAAAATATTTGGCTGCAGACTCTCTTTAAATAGAACAAGTGAAGAATAGTTCGCTGTCTTACCTTCGAAAACGAATGGAGCAAGAGCAATTCCGATGATTATCATGAGAGGAAGGAGCTGAAATTGAGATCTCATCTCCCTTTCTCTCCTTCTCTAAAACAAGGACTATTCCTCATCACAAACCAATATAAACAGTTAGTTGTTCCACTCAACCAATTACCCTTTCCTTCTTTCCACTCACCATTAATGCGAGAAGCAATACTCCAAATGGTTTCTTCCCCACGAATGACCAATCTGCATGGTTATTCACAACCTCCATCGAAGAATTGGCTGAATATTTATTGAACTCCTTATCATGAGAAGGAAGAGAGATAACTAGTCCACGAGAGGGCATCGGGTCAAAGAAGAAGAGAGAATATGAGAGAATATAACAGGGATGGAGGAACAACTAGAGGAGGAATGAGTCATATCACAATCTTTCTGATTCATCTTTTTTTCATTTTGAAATGGATAAAAAGCGGCAATATTGAACGGTATATTAATATGCGAAAGATGACAAAGAGAAGAGAAGTTGGAGAGAATGAGACAGAAGGTCGTAGCTGTTCTCTCTCCCCTCCCCTCATAAAGGGCAGTTGCCTGTCAGTCTCCCTCTCCCTCTTATCGCTGCACTATCATTTCTTACTATCTCGTGCGCTTGCTCTTTCTTACATTATGATAAATATCTTTCACGAAATACTAAAAATGAAACGCATAAGTGCTTCACTAGGGCTTGGGATTGATTGAGGATGAGAGGGATTAGGGGGAACAGCTGGATAAGAATGGGAAGGGAGAGGGGAAGAGACTGTGATTATCCGGCACTCGGGTACGAAGAGAGACGACGAGAGAAAAGGATGGAGAGGAGGGAAGGGGAAGGAGGGGAAGGGGGGGGGGGGGACGATACCATAAACAAGAAGCCATTGGAAGTCGATTTGAACACGTAGTCAAAGTGCACTGAGATAATCAATGATATCGTCCATCCAACGATTCAATGGGAAGTTACAACTGATTTGGAAACTTTTTTATTGTGACACGAAATGGTAGTAATATGGCATCGACTAGAACATGAAGAGCAGTAATAAAATGACAGTGAACAATTTTGGTGAAATTATTACCCGACCGATTCAAACGAACTATATACAAATTAAACAATTTCTTGAGATTACTTGAGCGAACTACGAAGAACAGCAATCTGAAGACGTCTACAAATATTATCGTCATTAAATAAATTCGATTGATAAACTTACTTATGCTCCATTTCCAATAAATGCATTTCCTCCTTTCTCTTTTCGTCTCTTTCCATCATCAAGATCTCAAAAACATAACAAAATAGATATTTCTATTTGTACATCGTAGTACCTCCAGCTCTTTCTTTTTTCTCTCCAACCTTCTCATCTCTGCGTTATGATCTTCAATATTCATCCGATCACTTAAATATGTTTGTTTTTAGGAAGAATGATTTTTTCTTTAGCTTGCCTGATTTCTCCATGAGTTCTTTCACTTCTCTTCCTCTTCTTTCCTCTTTCACAGGGAGAATCGGGAGATGATATGCATCCATTGGGGATCATTCCCATTGATCCCACTGGAGAAGATGGAGGAGGGGCTGTCTAAATTACAAGCATACATTCCGTTCAATAGACGTTTGTATATGAACATAAAGTTTTTAAAATTCAATGCCAAATCAATCCGGAACACCTAATCTCTATTTCGGACCTACTTAAGTTGATAAAAAATGTTACAGTTATGTATGGATAAAAAATGGATGGACTCACACTTATCGCTGCTATTTCAGGAGATTCAGTTTTGATGAAAGAGAGTAGGGACGATACGATATTTCCATTCTTCATCTGAACGAAAAATTCATTTTATCAACACATTTTATAACCGTTTTCACAAAATATGAAGCTAAACAAAAATAACAAAATATTACCTCTGTAGTGTCATCTTCTTCTCCTCCTCTTGAAGCAACAGCTTCTTCTGTAGATGCAAGAAGAGAGTCCATCGTTGAAGAACGAATACTTTCCTTCCCCTTCAAATTATTTCTTTATTACATGCGTTCCTACATCATCGTACACTAATTGTCTCCATCAATTCGTTGGATATGGAAGTGGATGGAAGAGACAGACGAGGAGGATCACAAAGAGGATGAATATTACGATTAACTGAAATATATATCGATCAATGTATAACCATAAGTTTAATACATACTGCACTCGATAACAATCTGATCCAATTCTCCTAATGGTCCAGCAGCAATCGCATTATTTTCATATCGAGTGACTGCATGTCTTCGAATATATTGCCAGTCGTGATCACGTAAACGAGACCATCCCTTCCCTCAATTTACAACAATTACATCATTCGTCATATATGATGCCGTTTGCGAGAGAATCGGGAAGATCCGGAGGGGTTTGGCACAGGTCAAAAATACCAAATCTCTGAAACTCCGTTTTCCGGGGCTATCGAGGGTGCTGATAACGATGGACATATATATTTTTCGGCTGGAGCCATAGTTGGCTCCAGATGGCGTCACGTCGAAAACATTTTTTTGTGAATTTCAAGATCCTCGAAAATGCTAAAATTAAGCGAATATGTCCTCCTTGGTAGATTTTCATGCTGATTAAGCCTATCAACTTCATTTTGCAAAATAATTTCAAAATAATTTTGTAAAACGGAAGTTCTCGCGGAGCTAATTGCTATCGGGGAGACTATCATAGATCGAACCGAAATCATGCAAGGATTCCAAAAAGGTATTTCCCGTTTCATAATAACGTGCGCATAATGTTTTATGCTAACAAATATAGTGCACCTTCTTGTAAGAAAATTGTGCCACCTCTCCTCCTGTTTACAACCTCTGATCTTTGATTTGATCCTCCTTCCTTTACGATCCGCCTCTCTGGCGAGAGACAGGAGAGAGACAAGGGGAAAGGAAGAGAATGCAGACATGGGAGGGTCAGAGGAAGAGCCTGCCTGGGAAGAGGGAAGCGATCAATGGGAAGGAGAGACTCGAGGTAGATCAAAGGAAGCAAACAAGGAGGAGAGATGTCACAATTTACTTACAAGAAGGTGCACTATATTTAGCATAAAACCTTATGCGCACGTTATTATGAGACGGGAAATATCTTTTTGGAATCCTTGCATGATTTCGGTTCGTTCTATGATAGTCTGTCTCCCCGATAGCAATTAGCTCCGCGAGAACTTCCGTTTTACAAATTTATTTTAAAATTATTTTGAAAAATGAAGTTGATTGGCTTAATCAGTATGAAAATCTACCCTGGAGGACATATTCGCTTGATATTAGCATTTTCGAGGATCTTGAAATTCCTAAAAAAATCGTTTTCGACGCGACGCCATCTGGAGCCAATCATGGCTCCAGCCGAAAAATAAATATGTCCATCGTTATCAGCACCCTCGATAGCCCCGGAAAACGGAGTTTCAGAGATTTGGTATTTTTGAGCTGTGCCAAGCCTTGTCTGACTCTCTCGCAAACGGCCTCATATACAGTACCGCTCAAAAGTTTGGAAACTTTTTTCCAATATTCATAACTTTCTTCAGAATTGAGATAGAAACTCACGGTTTGCAGCGATCGAAGGCAAAAGTATTGGGTAAAAACCTCATGTGGTGTCATGGTCTATTGCTCTACATACTCATTCGGCGTACACGTTTTCCCGAGGGGTGGTCGAATATTTTTTTAAGCCTCTACGGATTTTTTCTATCATCTCATTCTTTCTGTGGTGTGACTACTACCATTGGTGAATATGATCCACTATAGGAGCCATTGAGCGCATTTCGCAAAGAGCGAGGATATCGATTTTTCGACACCTCACAAAAAATTTCAAGTCAGCATAACTTTTGTATTCGATGAGCTAGACGTCTGAAATTTGGCAGGTATTATCAGTAAGTGTTAGTGCATGATCCTGCCAAGTTTGAAGCAGATCGAACAGCTGCAACGAAAGATCGAAAAATTTCGGAATTTAATTTTCCAGGTCTTAAAAAATACCATTCCCGTGATGGGAAAAATCTGAAATCATGAGTCAAAGAGAGGAATCTATTAGAGAATAAGTATACGAAATTGGAAAGTGAAGGCTTCATTTTGGCGCATTTTTGGACGCTATAATCATGTAGGTGCAGTATCTGAAATCATAAAATCATTACTCCTTAATAAAGGAGAGTGTCCTCCCTGTGTATGCGTGTTTGTCCACAGGCGAGAGCGCCAGAGAAAGAGAGTAGAGACAGAGAAAGAGAGCAGGGGAGGGGCAGAGACGCAGAGGAAACAAGTGTAAACACGTCGCGCGCGTTTTCTGTATTGTGAAATGAGAGGAGAGAGGAATGCACATTGAGGGGAACTCCAGACTATAAGCACAGTTGAAAAGGGTAATTTCGACTCCCAAAAATTCCCATGGTATGAGCTATTTTTGGGTGAAAAAAAAAGAAAATTCCAATGGTATGAGACATTTTGGTTCAAAAATCTAAAATTACTATGGAATGAACCATTTTTGGGTTAAAAATTCCCATGATATGAGCCACTTTGGGTCAGAAATTCCCATGGTATGAGTTCCATACCATCAAAAAATCCCACCCATTTCATCTGTGACTATAAGACCCCGCCGAAGGCGGGGGCAAAATCGGCTGGTATTTCATATTTGGTTTATTCGAAGATGTCGAATGTGGTGAAATTCTAACCGAAATCATCGTAAAGCGTTTTGAGAAGACACTAGAAAATCATTTGAGAAGAAAAAAGTCGATAAGAGTACGATTCTTCACTATTCTTCAATAGGGCAATTGGGCTTGCGCAATATTTTAGCAAGTCGGATACCTGTGGTTATGCCATCCTAAAATACGCCAAAATGAAGTCTTCACTTTGCAATTTCGTATACTTATTCACTAATAGATTCCTCTCTTTGACTCATGATTTCAGATTTTTCCCATCACGGGAATGGTATTTTTTAAGACCTGGAAAATTAAATTCCGAAATTTTTCGATCTTTCGTTGCAGCTGTTCGATCTGCTTCAAACTTGGCAGGATCATGCAATAACACTTACTGATAATACCTGCCAAATTTCAGACGTCTAGCTCATCGTATACAAAAGTTATGCTGACTTGAAAATTTTTGTGAGGTGTCGAAAAATCGATATCCTCGCTCTTTGCGAAATGCGCTCAATGGCTCCTATAGTGGATCATATTCACCAATGGTAGTAGTCACACCACAGAAAGAATGAGATGATAGAAAAAATCCGTAGAGGCTTAAAAAAATATATTCGACCAACCCTCGGGAAAACGTGTACGCCGAATGAGTATGTAGAGCAATATACCATGGTTTTTACCCAATACTTTTGCCTTCGATCGCTGCAAACCGTGAGTTTCTATCTCAATTCTGAAGAAAGTTATGAATATTGGAAAAAAGTTTCCAAACTTTTGAGCACTAATGAGCTAAGTTCCGCTAGTTGTCCGGGGGTTCCGCAAATTTTCGAAAATTTCTTCTTGGGGGCCCCGCATTCAGATGATCAAGCGGGGATGTAGCCCAGCAGTGCTTTTGAGCGGTACTGTATCATCCGGAAGGTGATAAGACATTTCGATAAAACAAAATCGAAAAAGGATGGTTCGAAAAATATTTTTCGAAAAAGGACGATTCGAAAAATTCCATTGGACAAATACAGTAGCGCGCAAAAGTATTCGGGCACTTTTTGTTTATGCTATAACTTTTTTACCAGGTAAGCAATAAATTTGAAACTTTCACATCAGTGAGGAACTGTGTTGGACATTATTTTGCTTCTTTGAAAGGAATGTGAAAAATCGATATTATTGCATAGTGATGACGAAATCGCAGTATGTATTGCGAAACCCCCTTATTCATAGAATAAATTTTTTCATCTTTCCAAACTTTTTATGCATAGACATATGATCGAGGACTACCCAGAAAAGAAGTTTCAAGTTGCTGCCGCTTGCTGCAGCGGCTGCAAAGTTGCTGCAAAATCAGGGTCGAATTTTCATGGCTCCGCTCCTAGACAATCTAGAGACTCGTTCTAAAGATCATTCTGCTTCTTATAATGAGTAATTATTATCCCCAGAGTTTGGTGAAGATTGACCGGCATTTACATCTTTTACACCAGAAAGTCACTTTTTCTGATGACCTAACTTTGACCCTCTACCATTTCAAGGGTGAATTTTGTAAAAATCTGTTTTTAGCCCAGACACATAGCAAAACCATCCATTAGTAATATCTCAAGTTTTCAGAGCGTTTGCTTTCCTCTCCGGTCTGTGGTGATCGATTTACGGAGGCACATTGGGTTCAAAAATGCAAGCCCCGCCCACTTTGATATTTATTATTTCTCTTTCTATCTGAGCCACAGGTCTGAAACTTTGCGACGATGATATTGTGAGGGTGATCCATAGTTTGGCAAAGTTTGGACTAAAGTCATCGTCGTTGAAAACAATTGAAGAGTGTCCGCTTCAATTCTTCACGTGAAGAGGATCCTCTTCAAACTGACTGTGCCTCCGTAATTCGATCACCATACACCGGAGAGTAAAGCAAACGCTCTGAAAATTTGGGACATTACTAATGGATGGTTTTGCAACATACTTGGGCTAAAAACAGATTTTTGCAAAATTCACCCTTGAAATGGTAGAGGGTCAAAGTAAGGTCATCAGAAAAAGTGACTTTCTGGTGTAAAAGATGTAAATGCCGGTCAATCTTCACCAAACTCTGTGGATAATAATTACTCATTATAAGAAGCAGAATGATCTTTAGAACGAGTCTCTAGCTTGTCTAGGAGCGGAGCTATGAAAATTCGACCCTGATTTTGCAGCAACTTTGCAGCCGCTGCAGCAAGCGGCAGCAACTTGAAACTTCTTTTATGGGTAGTCCTCGATCATATGTCTATGCATAAAAAGTTTGGAAAGATGAAAAAAATTTTTCTAGGAATAATGGGGTTTCGCAAAACATACTGCGATTTCGTCATCACTATGCAATAATATCGATTTTTCACATTCCTTTCAAAGAAGCAAAATAATGTCCAACACAGTTCCTCACTGATGTGAAAGTTTCAAATTTATTGCTTACCTGGTCAAAAAGTTATAGCATAAACAAAAAGTGCCCGAATACTTTTGCGCGCTACTGTAACAATTCGAAAACGAATTTTTCGAGAAGTTCTTTTTCACAAAGTGATCTTTCTATTCCGAGTAAAACCCATTTTAGCATAATAATCTCAAAAATAATATCAAAGAATATATTTCCAAACCGTACTTTTTCGAAGTGAATTTTTCGAAACGTCCTTTTTCGAAGTGAATTTTTCGAAATGCCCTTTTTCGAAATGTCTTTTTTCGATTTCGTTTTTTTTCGAAATGTCTTATCACCCATCCGGAAGTAATTCTAACTATAAAATACCTTTGAAAGTATCTAGATCCTTGACTTGCTCTGCAATCCATTTCCATACTCCTTCCTTGGCCAAAGGATCTACCACATCCTTCAATCAACAGTCATTCATCTCTCTCTTTCTTCCCTTTTCTTCTTCTCACCACTCGATCACTTCCATCATCAGTTCCAAACAGAATCTTCCTATTTTGATGAACTAGACGGGCGAAAGTTATTCTCTGATGTACTTTTGCTTCTCGATGATTCTCTTTCATTTGATGACTCCATCCGCGTCTCAAATAATCCCATTAATCGCATTACACACACAATCATTTGGGAGCACATCGTCCCCGCCGTGGAGAAATAATGAAATAAGGACCGCATACACATATTCAAATCTGCGCTCCGAATAGATCATTTATCGATGTATTCATTAATTGTAAGATGTACTTAAACCCAAAATCCAGTGTTAAAACAAGCAATTTAACAGGAATGTATTGATTGAACATGGTTCATCTGCATGCTTTTTTGCGATACCAGCTTGCGTCCCCCTCTCGTACTAAGGATCTGAGCTAATCGTAGGCCCGCAAACTTAGTGGGATAAAGAATATCTGCCCACTAAGTTAGTGGGATGCAAATTATTTTCTTGAATACCACTAAGTTAGTGGGATGAATATTATGAGAGTGGAGTATTTATTCAAGTTTCCGCCTCTATTTTCAATCCGATTTTCATTATTTCATTCTAGATGTAACCCAGAGCATATGTATGACATCCCAGAAACTATCCCCACTAACTTAGTGCGCCTACGATTACCTCAGATCCTTACTCTAACTTGAACTTTACAAAACCAGTAGAATTTGGAATATATATGAGGGAGAATGTGCATATTTTTAGTGAAATATCTCACTTTGAAGGGGAATCGAAATCAACGATTGAAGTACTCGGATCTTGATCGGAAGTGAGGGCCTCTGCTAACATCATCTACAACACACCTACACATTCATTATCCATTTAACCAATTACTGTTACAAGAGGTAACCAGAATAGGCTGCAACAATAAATGCAAGGAAGAAACGGATAGTACGTCAGTGTCAATGTAATACTTTATTTTGAGATCACTCTGCAAAGTGATTGACATTCCAAGTAGTACGATTAGTAGAGTCAAACTAGCGATAAAATGGAGTAATCAATACTTATCGTCGTTTGATATGGGAGAGATCATTCCTAGAAGCGTGATAAACGAGACGAGAATGTCGTCCTATTCTAGATAAATAATCGAATCAATATTATATAGTCAATGCAATCACAAAGGGACTCATAGTGCACTAGATTCACAGCTTAAATATGACTATCACAGATACAGTGGAAGGGATTATTGTGAATCGAAGGAAATATACTAGTACTTGATTAGCCCATACATATTATCTGATACTGCTTCCCATAGTTTTGCGCTGAGCGAGCTTGGCAGTTGACTTGTCAATCTGAAAGCATCCATTTTACTTGTTTTATTAGATGAGTTACCTTGAAACACTGCCAAATCCTGAGTGATTCATCAGCAGCAGCACTCATCACATATTGACCACATGGAGATTGAGCAAGAGAGAGAATTCGAGCTGTGTGACCTGAGTAGAAGAAAGAATAGACTTGAGTCATGATGGACAAAAGATACCTCCAAGGGAAGCAACTTCAGAGAATGAGGGATACTTCCATATCTTGATCTCATAATTGGGATTTCCGTGTGCAGTCATTACTTCCTTGTAGTCACTATTGAAGATGATATCAGCAACCTGAATTCATTATATCTACATTTTTATTCGTTTGAAAGGGATGGCAGACCTGACTTCCAGTTTCAACGCTTTTCATCATCTTTCCACCATTCACATCCCACAATTTGAGTGTCTGATCCTGAATATTCCGTCACGACATTCATAACACTAATGGCATCATTATATTCACCTGCATTCCTCCTCCAGTAGCGAGTGTCGATGTCTTCCATGGACACCATTGGATTGCTCTCACTGATGAAGTGTGATCAGTCAACACTAATTCAGGAGTCTAAATCATCATTCATCCATACATCATTCCTTCCTCTTTTCCATTGAGACTTACAGGATCAGAAGCATTCATCTGATTCGCATTCCACACATTCACTGCATAATCCCCTCCTCCACTGGCCAAATACTTGAGATCGGGGGACCATTTCATTCCACACACTTCCTGTCGATGACCAGCGAACATTCTATAATGTCCTTCTCCTTCTCAGTCTCCATCTTCTCTCTCCTTACTCACCCAATATTGTGATTAGCCACTCTAACATCATGATGTAGTATGTGTCCATTTCGATGTCCTGCAGATACCACATGATTCCTCCATGCGAGTACTCCTGTTCTATACGGTCGATCGATTGTCATCTTGCGAAGTTCACGAGCAGTAGTCGGATCACTGCATCTCTCCGGATCGAATAACTAAATAGCCAATGTCCAAGTAGTTTATTACGACACAATAATCTCACCCTTACTGTACCATCGTTAGTTCCGAGTGCAATATATTTTCCATCGGCGTCCCATTTCACTGCAGTTACCATATTTCCATCGCTCCCTTCATCCAATGCAATCTGCAATAGTAATCCACTCAACACCATTAATTGACGCGTTTCAACTATTAACCAAGTGAGTGATATCGCCCGATTCGGCATTCCACAGGTACAGATCGAATCCAAGTCCGACCGCAACCAATCCTACAACGATTGAGAGTACACAAGTATTCGAGAAATAAATAACCAGAAGAGCTCCAATCGAGAACATTCGTGTAGTAATCGTCAAGAAATGAGGGTGCATCGAGAATTCTCTCGGGAGCAGAAGGAATATGTCGAGCTGTACGACGAACTGACGATGTGGGATGAGCTGATGTCGAGTATAGCACCTACAACAATATTTACATTTGAAATTTAAATTGTAAAACGAACGAAATAGATGATAAAGAAGTAGAATGCGAGTAAACTGCTAGTGACAGGCACCAGTTATTGACATTGAGGGAAGCGAGGAGAGAGAGAGAAAGATGGAAGATGACAAGAGAGTGGGTGAAAGAGAGAGTGACAGACGAGAGGAGTGACAGAGACACGAGAGGGTGGCTAAGTGACAGCATGTGGAAGGGAGAGAAGAGAGGGGGGAGGGGATACCTTGGGTTGATTGAGATGACCAGTGGGAGGTGGAGGTGCCATATTCTTCTTGTACACGAATATTCTACTATCGTCATTGAAGGTAGTCATATCAGAACTGGACTTGGCTGCAACAAACTGTGTTTAAGTATGATTTGAATAGTTATCGCACCTCTCATCATCTGCTTCATTCCTTCCTTTTCAGGATTCTTCTGTGGGCTGTTAGGGGCAGACAACGAAGTATTGAAAGTTGAATCCTCAGGCTACAAATAATCGCTGGGATATAAACCACTTGTAATGAAGTTACCTGTGACGAGAACATATAATTGGCGAATTCGAACTGTGTTTGACATCTGTTCGGAATGAATCTGTCACCACCTCCCGTCGTACCGTTGAATGTTCGATTGTGGTTCCGAGAAGGTGTCAGATCTCGTTTAGTCAGACCATGACCACCCTAAGAAAGTATAAGATATGTTAGTAAAAGATGGAGAAAGAGTGGAGGAATTAACCTTCGCGAAAAGAGAGGAGCGATTGAAGCTTTGATTGGGTGTCTTTCCACCGAACAATGAAACATTTCCTCTTCGGGACGCTGATCCGGGAGTCTTCACTAGTGAGAGATCCCCGATCTAGAGTAGATTTTTTTTTTAATTAACAACCTTATAAGATATCAAATGGGAATATGAAAAAAGAAATACTTTATATTTCATATATTCTATTTCTCAGATTCAAACAAAAAATATGACCAACCTTTCGTGTGATTTTACCGAGGGGAGAACTAGGAGCTGATTTTATAACTTGTGACATCACAAGAACTCTGGAAAATTTGAGCTTCATGACATATTACACAAAAATAAACATAAACATACAAATGATCGGAAATTTGCAATAATTCGCTTGGCGCCCACGTTCTGCGGCACGCACAATGGGAATAAAGCTCTCGCCATTTTACGTACTATCTCGGGCGGCTCCAATTAAATGGAAAGGGAGAGAAACAAGAAAGAAAACCGCCCAATCCTGCACCCGTTCACTCTTCCCGCGAAAATTCAAATTTAAAATGTTTGACGTTTGAAACTAGCTGGAGTTTTCCAACTTAAAACAATTCAAATGGCACTGGGTATGATGAGAATTTTGGAGGCGAGTGACAACTGTTAAGTCAGAGAACATAATGCGAAATAGTTCACATCCGACCTAGCCCGGGCTAGCCCCCTAGCGTCTTTCATAGAAAAAAAATTCAAAAATATCGCTCTTCCCTCTAAAAAAATTCCAATGTTTATACGTCACTAAACATAGGAAAAAATTGTGGGCGGAGTTAGGCAGAATCGCGACTCTCGTTGTCGACATGTCCCGATGCGCACTTTATGTTTCGCGCGCTGGATAGTTGCCAAGGGATTCGAATTTTTTGAAAATTAAAATTGCGAATGTTTATTTATGTGTATTGTATTCATGACTAGGTATATTGTGGCCCAAATTCAGGTTATCGTTTCGGGTCGCTTCATGTTGTTCGTCTAACTCCTCAGCATGCACATCAGAGAAATCGAGATCGATGGTTTCAAGTCTTATGCACAGAAACAGGTATAAAATATTTGAATGAAGTCTAATTCCTTGATCTCCGCAGGTCGTCGGAAAGTTTGATGAACAGTTCAATGCAATCACGGGCTTGAATGGATCGGGAAAGTCAAACATTCTTGATTCTATTTGCTTCGTCCTTGGTATCACTAATTTGTCTCACATCCGTGCTGCGACCAATAATGACTTGATTTTCAAGCAAGGAAATGCTGGAGTGACCAAGGTAAGAATTTATATTGTTATTTTGCTCGTAAGTGTTCGAATTACAGGCGTTCGTGAAGATCACATTCGATAACACTGGTCCACGACGGTTCGCTAACTACGGAGAAGTTGTGACTATCACTAGAACGGTTTGATTATTCCATCAATTTTCTATTAACAGCAGTGATATAATGCTGTGGTCATAATAATCGGAAATGGAGTATGCTTTTCCACATTTTGAGAGATATGACGAGGTGGTTAGCTTTCGAGTAATCTTTGTTTTTGGGTCACGGTGGTATGCTTTTCTGTAACATTTGTTCAAAGTGATCTTAAAATGTGGTATCCATATGTCCTTTTGAGAGGGGTCCTTTGGTTTCTGACTGACATCTGTTTATATCTCTAATTGTTAGATTATTGATTACTTAGTCTCTCTTTTGTAGATCTCCATCGCGAGTGCTACTTCGAAAGGAACTAATAACTACACGATATGTGGTAGCAATGCGTCCTGCTCCGCGTATGTTTACTTATCACAATAATCATTGTTTTATTTATGTTGTATAGTGTGGCTGATCTGTTCCGCTCTGTTGGACTCAATGTCAACAATCCTCATTTCCTTATTATGCAAGGTCGGATCACGAAAGTGTTGAACATGAAACCAGGAGAGGTATGCTCTTTTTCTAAAGTCATATCAGTTTGTTTTGGTTAAGATTCTTGGAATGATTGAAGAAGCAGCGGGTACGAAAATGTACGATCAGAAAAGGAATCAGGCAGTTAGTAATATGGAGAAGAAGGACGTACGACTTGACGATATCAAGTATGCTATATACGAATTATATTTACATACTTTCAATGAGGCAGTTATCAATATGATTCCTAATTAACAAATTACATATATTAGTTTCAAAGGGAAAAAAACTACGTAAGACGATATAAATGGCTATATATACTCAATGGAACGGGAATAAATGGTAGTATTACAGGGGATTAATGGATAACGAGATTCTGCCGGCAGTGCAAAGAATGAAGGACGACAGAGAGGAATATCTCAAGTATCAAAAATACGAAAGGGATATCGAAGTGCTGAGAAAGAAACAATATGCGTTCGTCTACGATCGAGCACAGGTTTCATTAAAATTACATACGATTTTGATGTACTGCAATATGCTTATGATTTTTTTGTAGAAATTGAAATCATGTGGGATATTTCAGAGACAATCGCAAATGTGTACTGATGGAATTGCTGAGAAAGCTGAAGAGAGCAAGCAAACGATTGAATCGATCGAAGAAATCAACAAGGAAATTGAAAATATGAGTGATAAGCAAAAAGAACAGGAAAGGGAGAAAGGAGAAGTCAGTATATTTTTTCATTCTATATAAGGATTTCTTCGGTTCTTTTCGAACCTGATATTAAAATCCGAAATTATTTAAATGGTGATAATTTGTTAACTTATTTGAGGGGTTGAAGAAGGAGAAAGATGAAATAGATAGAGAAGTTGTTGCTAAGAGAGCAGCCGCTACTGAAGCAGAGAAGAAATATGAAGACATTAGAGTGAGACTTACACGCTTATTGTTAGAAATTGTAAAAAAAAAGTGTATTTCATATTACACTGTGGTTGATGAATAGTTGAAATGGTTGCTATTTTAATTAGTTGTGGCTAAATATATGAATTGCAGAGTGCAATAGAAGGAGCTGAAGCTAAACTGACAAGAGCAGAGGGAACGAAGGGATCTGATGTGAAGGCACTCGCTAAATTGGAAGCTGACTTGAATAAGAAGGAAGGAGAGGTTCGTTCTAATTCATTTATTCATTCTTCATAGGACATGGGACTCTCGACATGGAAAATTATTTTTCAATTATTTTATCTAGTACTTGTGTATTTCAAAAAGAGAGTATACTGATATATTCCAGCTTGGAGGCGTGGAGAAAGAAGGGGTTGATCTGGAGACTGAAATTAAAGCTGCCAAGGCGAAATTACTTGCTCTTGAACAAGGAATGACTACAAATGATGCAGGAGAAATCGTCTCTCTCGAGAGTCAAATTACTGGTATGATAGCACGATTAACAACCAAGTCTGTGTGTTCTTTAATGTATTTGTGCCGTCATTGATAATTGTATGGATATCAGAGTCACGAACTCGTCTCACTGAATTGGTAACTGAAGTGAAGACTCGCGATGCACGAATGAAGGAATTGGAAAGGAAGAAGGGAGAGAAGGAAAGAGAATTGGCTAAACATACCAAGGAAGATAAGGAATATAATGATGAAAAGACTAAAAATGCGAAGGAACTGGCAACTCTTAAGGTACTTCCTATATATTCATGATCACGGGATTAATAAATTGTGAATTTCAGTCTGAAATAGCGAAGATGAAGTTCGATGCGCAAGAGTTCTCTAAATGGAAAGAAGACTTGAAAAAATTGAATGATGAAATCAAAGCACTTGAATATTCCAAGAGTTTAATCGATACGTGTGTTAAATTTGCCTCCTCTTCTCTGATTATATGAAGACCTTTCAGTGATATGATGAAGAATGAAGCTCAATTCAAAGATGTACCTGGTGTTCAAAGAGGAGTGGTAAGTGGACGAATTATTGTAAAAGTAGAAGGAAGATGGTTGTGGACAGCAGGTCATTATTGAATGTGCAGCGTTTAGTGCATGCGAATCATGGTTGTGGAGTGGGGTAAAATGATTGTTCGCTATACAAAAAAAAAAGACGATAAGAGAAATATGACAAATTTGACAGAATGTGTTAAATGAAGAAGGTCTCCCATTCTAGTTGATATCGATGTCGTTAATTTGATATGGTGAATCCGTAATATTGATTCTTATTTAGGACGTGCTCGGAATGATTCCTCGGTTCTTTAGACTAAAAGAAGATGAGAATAGACATGTGATCGAACATCTCGTTGGAAACCACGTTAGTTTATTTTCAAAATATTTATTAATTATTCCTTGTATCGATGAATTGGTCACATTATGATCACTGAAACAATCTAAAAGCGAACTAGAGGGACTAATTGGAGAAATCACCGGATAGTTTATCAAATCGGCGTATGCCAATGGCAAGAAAATACATGAATTTACAAAAATTGAGGAATGGTTTTCACTTGAGAATTGATGGTTATGAGAAGTAGAAGAGGGTTATGAAAGGAAAGGATTCAACAAATTCCATTGGTTAGAATAGGGATTGGTGTTGTTGCATCTCGATAGAAGACATATTCTGTGTAATGAGCCCATCTCTGCTCCTCCAAATCACCCGAATTACGATGGTGATTCAATACATCCTGCAATATCCATTATGGAAAGTGAAGTTAAAAGGAGAGGGGGGCGGGGGGGGGGTGAAGAGATGGAAGTGAACACTAGAAGGAAGATATGGGGTGATATGCGCTGATTATGTGTTAGGCAGATAAAGCATAGTGGGATAAGGGAGAGAGGATAATGAGTATGAAGAGAGGAAGGGTAGAGTAAGGATAGGCGATATGAGTGCATTAATCGACTTGAAGCATAGAGATGCATGCAATGATAGAGGGATGCAATGGATGGACGGACACATTATATTGACATTCTATTAGTAATGGAGAAAGAATGAATGAGAAGAAATATGTTAAGACGAATCATCCTCTCATTCGTTCCATATATCTCAGATTCCCCTTTCAATCTATTCGAGAAGCTAACTGTTTCCATTGATTGGATAGATATGAGGAAGGGCACATACTATCACACAAGGGAAGGGAAGGGGGATAGCCAACCTCGCTTCCATTGTCATCGTTGGCAGAAAAGAAGCCTTGCTTGAGGCGACCCATTCGGGTTACCTGCAATCGGACACGATGGATGGATGGAGGGAGGAAGGGTCCCGAAGAGAATACTCATTCTGACCACAGGAGTACGGTAGATGGGAAGGAAAAGTGGGAAGAGAATTGATAGAAGAAGCGAGGAAGAAAAGGGAAATTAGAATTGGAGATGATTCTTTGAGGGAAGAGAATACGTTGAATTGTCACGGGAAGAATCTGATTTTGAGAAGTAGTGAGAGAATGAAATTAATCTTATTATTGACCCCCACATAGAAACTACAATAAAATTACGAACAAAAGGTCCAGTTAGTATCTACATTATTATAAACTTATTGATAGAACTGAAAGTATAGTGGGAATTAGCTCAATGGAGGAGACAATGAGAAGACAATTTAGAAGAATGAAATGAGAGATGCGGTAACATGCACAATAATTGATTGGTAGACTGAGGAAAGATGTAAAAGCGGACAGGAATGATGATAGGAGAGGGGAGGGGAGGGGGATGGCAAAGCATCTCTAGAAGGAAGAAGGAGAGGGATAACTCACATTTTGTCCACCAGGAGAGAGACCAGAAGACATAAGTTGATGGGAAGATAGACCATTGGCACCCGATGTACACGTGGATACCAATTTGAAGCCCTTATCTGCCATTGCATCGCATGCCTTAATTTGATTTATCAAGTGAGATTGACAACCTCGTTTTCCTATTTTTATCTAGATAAGTCGCCCTGGTTGATGCTCCCCCTCTCTCCTGTTCACATTCTCCTCTCAATTATTTCCTTTCACTTGCCACACTCAACGGAATGTGAATATTGAAGTTACAGTGAGTGGTTTTGATGGGTGCGAAGAATAAATGAGAAGAAGAGAATGAAAGAATGGAAAGAGTGCCTATTCCATTCTTTATCTTGTCCTTCATATTATTCCATCATAAGTTATGGTCAAAAGCTCAGTGTCCCCGATTATCTTTTGTAGAGGTCATTTTTAAAGGACTCATTCTCCGAAATAGAATAGGGTGTTGGACTTGGAGAGGAAGGAAGAAGACTTACCACAATCTGACAATCCGGTCTAACAAAGAAGAAAGAAAAAGAAGTGGATGAATTTTTGTGGCTTCAATAGAAATTAAGTCTATTCATGTCTATTTTCTATCCCTCTTTCTATTTTTCTTATCTACTTATCGATGCACTTCTTGGCTGTTCATTTAGAACAGAAGATATTTGGGGACTTTTTTACATCCGTGCCGGGCCCCGCCCCCTTGACTCCACCCCCTCCAAAGAGGGTGGGAGGGGCGGGCATCCCCCACCTCCAGGGGAGGGAGGTGGGGAATGCCCTTCCAAAAATGCGCCGAGAGGTTTCCCTCTCGAGCAGAGGTTCCCCTCTACAGACACGCAGCAAGGCGGTCTTTTGAGAGCGTGAGATAGGGACCTTGTAGGGAGAGCGCACGCTAGACGAGACGGGTTAGAGACAGCGGAGAGAGGCGAGAGAGCGCGGCGGAGAAAGGAAACACTCTCCCTATCCTTTGGATGACGCAAGAGAGGAGGAGGGAGGGGAGGGAAGTAGGGGGAGGGGCGAGAGACAGGGGGAGGGGCGGCGAGAGAGTGAGGGGGCGGGGCCCGGCACGGATGTAAAAAAGTGCCGATATTTGAAGAGGATATTTGATGGAATGAGTATTAGTCCATCTCCTACCAATTAGCTATCTGATTGATAGCATACTAACCTTCTCGAGACATTGGTGTTTGAGATAGAGTCGAGTAGTGTATCTATCACTAAAGTCATGATCTCCTGGATCTCGACTCTCATTCAAAGTATCTCCGAATACCTGTGATTGATTATTCGTCCTTTCTTCTGTCCCTCCCTCTGTCTCTCTCAACTCACTTCTTTACACAATGATGCTTTTCCATGGACGAGTATTCTCTGTAGTTTTCTGAACTTGACATCAGCCTGTCCGTCTCTTCCATATGCGAAAGTCCCTCTATATCCAAGGGTTACGTATCCCCCTCCTGCAAATACTCATTATTCATGCGATATCCATCACCATTTGTTTACGCCTTTTTATTCCCGTTTTCTTTCACGGATACTCGCCAATAGTATAATTTCTTGCTAGATCGGTAGTTTTACAAATTCAAGATAAGTGGTACATTAACTGTTCATGGGTGTGCTACTGTGAAGAGGGTTGAAGATATGGATGAGTATGGCGATACTCACTCCCGTGAGTAAGGTTGGATGGAATAAGGAGAGAAGAAAGGAGGTGGAAAGGAAGAAAGGAAGGAACAGTGGTCGTCGAGTGTGTTTGGTAGGCCCGTAATAGGATTGGGAAGAGAAAGGAGGGATGGGAGGGGGGATAATGGATGCAAACCATGTTTCGGCCTTGTGTCCAGAATACTTGGATAGACACTCTCAGTGAGAAGGAGAAGAAGGAAGAAGATGCATGAGAGAGTGAGAACACAAGGAAGTTGTGTCTATTAGATGGAAGGAGGAGGGAGGGAAGTGATTGGATATGAGATGTCCTCCCTTCCCTTCCCATATCTCCCTCCTCCTCCTCTCTCTCTCTCTGTTCATAATGAATCGTTGGAAGTGAGTACTCGACGAGAAAGAGATGCTTGAGAATCCAATCGACGGTATGAAGAAAAGAATGAACGAAGACGATGAATTCAATCTCAGTCAGCACTATTCCCATGGATGGAGAAGAGAAAAGAGAAGAGAAGGGGGAAGGGAGGGGAGGGGGCATCTACTCTATCTATGCACAGTTGACTGTATCCTTGGACGATGCCTCCCCCTCCTCCTCTCTTTCTTCCTTCTCCTTTCTTTCTAGAGTGAACTACCGAGAGTGACTCTTCGTTGTTCCTCTCTCTTTTCCACTCATTCTCACTCCTATCTGCTTCCTCCCCAAGAAATGGAGAGGAAGACGGAAATATTTGGTGAAAGAGGCAAAGGAACATAAACAGGAGAGGGTATGAATAGATACATGGTCAGTCTATCGAATTGAGAGGAGAAGAAGAGTAAAAGAGGAGGAAGAGGAGGAGGAAATGAATAGGACTTCTCTTGGTTGAGACAATCATCGCTTGTTCTCTATTCTGCACTGAAGGCATCTCATTGTTGTCCCTTTATAGAGAGAAAGAAAGAGAGAGAGAGGGAAGGGATCTATTTGAGATAGGAATGAAGTCATCCATTCTCATATTTTGATGGAGCGAATATATTCAATTTGTTCATTCGGGACATTCTCTCTCTCATCTACTCATTTCCTGTCTATCTCCATCCATTCATTTATCTATCTCTCTACTCTCTTCTTTCCTTCCTTCTATCCGTTCTTCCATGTATAAGGGAGACAAACCATTCTCAGATGGTGATGGAATGAGATTGATGAGTGAATGTAATTGATAGAAGAGAGCTTCTTCTCGTAATCGAGATAAATCACGAAATGATTCCGATATACAAAGACGACCATTTCGAAGAAAATTGAGAATTATTGAGAAGAGAGAACCATCTCGATCTATAAAGAGTTATCTTTATTCCATCCCCTCTCTCCCTCTACCTCTACAGTCCCCCACCCTCCCATTCTCTCTCTCTCTCTCTCTCTCTGGTATTTCACTCTTCCATCTGACTATCCCTTCAAAGTAGCTCATTTCTGTGGTCTCTTTCCATTCCTTTCCCGCCTTGTCTTCCTCCATTTTCTTCCTTTTCCTTCGAAGGCACGAAGAATGAAGGAAAAGAGAGAGAAGAGTAAGACAAAGTCAAAGTGAAGTAAGACAGTAGACCCTCTCTATACCCCCTTCTAGTCCCTTCTACTCATTCCTATCACGTAATCCCCTTCACTCACACCATTTTCATCCTTCCTTTACTCCGCTAAAAAAGGTTTAATCTACCTTGGACTAAGTGTTACTGTGAGACTAAGTGCACGACTTACCTATGAATATGGTCCCATCGGGAAGAGTATGAATGGATGAAGATACGGTAGTATCCCCTTGAATATATGAAGATAGAAGAGAGGGCGAATGAGCCGATAATGTAGATGGAGTGGTTGAGAAGAGATGACCTCCCACATTGAGAGAAATGATGGATGATTGTTCCATCTGAAGAGGATTAGAAGAGGGATTGAAGAAGGAGAAGGATGATGAGGAATCGGACAATGATTGGATAGAGAGATGAAGAGATTGAGAACGCAGTGAAATGGAGTGAAGAAGAGGAGAAACGACCTCTTCTTTTTGAGATGATGAGAGAATGGAGAGAGGAGGGAGAAGAAGGAGGGGGAGGGGAGGAAGGACCCTCCCCCTTCTATCTGTCCCTCCCTCTTACTCCTCCTATCCACTGTCTCTCACTGTATAATCACTGCGTTCTCAATCTCTTCATCATCATGTTCCATATTCGATCATTTGAATGAGTGTCCATTCGAATGAGAAGAAATGCGATAAAGCTGAAAATAGTGAGTGAATGGGACTGTGAGGAAAGATTCTGAGAGAGAATGGATATCCGAAATGAATAGATGGAGATAGAGAGGGAGGAGAGAGAAGGGAAGGGAGGAGAGGGGGGGGGGTCATATCTACAGTGTTCATCCCTTTCTTCTTCTCTTCTCTCTTCTCTCATCGGTTTATTCGAAGGGACAGTCATCGAAGACTTGTCTCACTGTGTCTCAATTGAAGAAGAAGAGAATAGAAGATGAGTATAGGTTGAGAAGAAGAGATGAGAGAAAAGAGCGAAAAGGAAAGAGAATACAGCTACGGAATGTCTAATTATTTGATTGCTCAATTTGTGGTATTGGAAAAGATGGGGGAAAGAAGAATTTCGGATTCATATGAAATGGTAATTGGGGCAAAGGAGTTCCAGATGTTATGGAATAAGCAGGATTGACAATAAAAGAATTTATGAGGAAGAAGGAAGAGAAGGAGGGAGGGAGGACAGACTACCTTAGAGAAATGGAAAAGAGGAAGAAGAGAAATTGATTTGATTGAGATGGAATGGGGCAATGAAGATGATGTGAATTGAAGAGATTGAAGAGAAAAAGATTATTATTATATTTGTTTAGGATGTACGAAGAATAGGGATAGATATAGGAGACGATTTATCATCAGGGATTCTGGAATATATCCATTGCTGGGAAATATCTCATTTAATTAGGTGATGCGAGTGCATGACGCACAAAAGTAGTTTGTAATGATTTACGGAGTAGAGAAAAAACTAGTGAGACTCAATTATTAAATGTATGATATTGATGTATGTGAATTTCTCTTCAGAATACGACAACAGTGGTTCGATCAGGAGAAGTTGCATCTCGTCTTATGAATGGAAAGGCATTCTTGATGAGAACAACTTGTGTTCCTCTTGATGGAAAAGATGATGAAAATAACAAGGAAGCAAGACAAGCACTTGCTAAGAAATTAGCTGTTGCTAAAGCCATCGCGGTATATTTTTTACGATATTTATTGAATTGGTAAGAAAGATAATATTTAAAGCGTAAGAGAGTAAGATGATAATGTTCCCCTCTAGGGAGTACTTGATTAATAGAGAAGAAGAAGAAAGAGAATTGTTGATCCCTTCCCTTTACAATGAGTAGAAATTCTCTGTTTTGAGAAGACTTAGAAAGGGAAGGGAAGAAAGATAGGAAGAGATGAGACAAGTCAGTCATGACCTCCATTGATATGAGAAGGAAGAATAGGAAGAGAAGAGCAGAATGATCCCATGGGAGAATAAGAAGAAGAGGGGATGGATGAATGAGAGGGGGTCATACCACATTCAATACTACATTCAAAATGGAGATTCATTCTATCATTTGATCAATGAAGATGATATTCAATTGTGAATTGATATAATGATGTGATAATTGCAGCCGCCAGGTGAGAGAGTGGACTGGGCTATCGATCTCGTTGATTTTGATCCCAAACATTCATATATCGTCAATCATCATCTAGCACGAGTAAGTAGAGGGAATGGAAGGAAGAGGAAAGAGATATTTCTCTCTCTTTAAGGTGCTCGTTTGTGACACGAAAGATGCTGCGACTCTTCTCTGCTACAATAAGTGAGTGAATGAAGGATGAAGAAGAAAATGAAGATGTTGATTCTAGGGAAGTTGGAGTGAGAGTAGTGACTCGAGATGCTGAGATGGATGTTAAACCATCGGGAGTAACTGGAGGAGGTGAGGAGGAAGGGGGGAAGGGGGATG
>LS484888.1:0-12749 GCA_900490705.1 Pristionchus arcanus | reverse complement strand
GGGGGGGGGCAGGAGTAAGTGAGTGATTGCAGGTGCGAGAGCCAATCATTCACATGGAATGGATCTAACGAGAATGAATGAATGGCATGATGCAAAGGCAGAATTGGAAGAGAAGATACCCATATTCAGAGAATTAGAAAGTAAGTGCATGATGGAATCACAACTAGATAAGGAATAACTACTCTCTAACTGTAGACTAACATCCGCTATTTTTGCCACGCCGAGGCCAACCAAGCCCCGCTATCCCCCTGGGGTCGGCAAATTGGTAGTGACCTCGGTCGCGAAAGACGCGAAAGGTACCCTAGAAAGCATTGGACAGCAGGGTATGTAGTCCGTCTAACAGCTGGCCTTACCAGTGGGTCCCACCTAGCGTTGTCTTACGACTGTAAAATCGCTTGACGTGGATACACCTTTACCTTTTACTCTCTAACTGTAGACTAGCATCCGCTATTTTTGCCAAATATTTGCTTCGCAATACATGTTCTTACATTTGTGACATTTTGTTCGCCTGT
The DNA here is from genome assembly GCA_900490705.1 of Pristionchus arcanus. Classification (NCBI taxonomy): domain Eukaryota; kingdom Metazoa; phylum Nematoda; class Chromadorea; order Rhabditida; family Neodiplogasteridae; genus Pristionchus; species Pristionchus arcanus. The sequence goes on along the minus strand of LS484888.1, from coordinate 12,237 downwards.
CCCATCGTATTATTTCGTGATGATCGATTTGAGAGAAGATCAAGGATGCATCGACTCAAGCAGAGAGACACAATCGAATGATGGAGAGACAAAGTGAACTCAATGATAAAATTGATGCCCATCAACAGAAATTCCAATATTCTGCCGTTGCCACCATTAGAGTAAGTAGAAGAGAAAAGGAGAGAAGGGAGAGGAACATTCCAGACTGAACTAGAAGCTATCGAAAATGAAATACCCAAGATATCTGATGAGAACAAAGGAATGCATGATGAAATGAAGGGATTGAAGGCGAAGATACACGAGTATGAAGAAAGGTGAGGAAGAGAAGGAAGAGGGAGAAGAGGAGGAATGATGAGTGAATGTTACAGGAAAAAGAACGAGAAAGCATTCGCGGATAAGGAGAAAGCAGAAGCAAAGAAAGCATTGAAGAGTCTACAGGAGAAAGAAAAGAATGCAAAGGGAGGATTTGAGAAAGCAAAGAATACTCTGACTGCTATGAGGTAAGAGGGAAGGGAGAGGGGGGGGAGTAGAGGAGAGAGAGAGATGGCATTCAGATCTGAGATCGCTGCACTCATGCAATCAATCAAAGATGGAGAAGATGTGATTGAACAATCGAAGAATCAAGTTATTGATCATAATAAAGAATTGGCTGAATTGGAGAATGCTGCAAAGGAAGCAAATGTGAGTTGAGAGAGGGGAGGGGGACAGGGAGGAGGACGGAGAGGGAGATGGAATGTTGCAGGCGGCACAAAACATTGCTGAGGATAGAAGAAAGGCATTCATTGAAAAGATGAAGAAGCACGATGAAAATACGAATCAATTAAGGAAGATGATCGAAAAGGTTTGAATAATGAAGATGATGATAGATATATATATTGATTGTAGAGCAAAAAAGATATTCAACAGAAGGAAGTTCGTTTAGAAGAAATTGAACGAGAAAAGTAAGTTAAATTACTGGAGTTGTTGACAAATTAGTGAACTATATCCGCATAGATGTATATGAGTAGAAGATTAGTGAGAGAAGACGTAATGAATGATTGAATATCAGGACAAAACTGAAAGATGATTTCGCTGGATGGATGAAGGAAGCAAAAGATATTCTGAAGGCTAATCCATGGATTTCCGATGTGAAAGAACATTTTGGACAGAAGGGAACAAATTACGATTTCACTGGGTAAGACAACAACAAATAATGAAATAGAGAAGGAAATGAATATTTGAGATACAATCACAATGCGGGATTGAAGAGAATTCAAGAAATGGAAGCTGAAATGAAGAAAATGAATGCTAATATCAATATGGATACAATGAGTTTGCTGGCTTCAGCGGAGGAGAGAGTGAGTATCCCCCTCCCCTTCTCTTCCTTCCTCCTTCATTCATTCTCTCTCAGGTGATGGCCCTCCAGAAGAAGAGAGATCAGATCAAGAAAGATAAGGAAAAATTATGGGAGACAATCGAGAAATTGGATGAAAAGAAGAAGGTTGAACTACAGGCTGCATATAAGAGTGTGAATAAGGTGAGAAGATGGACAAAGGGAGAATGAATGAGGAAGAGATGTATTAAGGATTTCAATGGAATCTTCTCTATGCTTCTTCCTGGAACATCGGCCAAATTGGATCCTGCTGATGGTAAAGATCCATTGAAAGGAATTGAAATCAAGGTTAGTTGGAAGATAAATAAGTTAGACTGGATGATCGATAAGAATAATTAGTAGTCTATTCCAGGTTGCATTCAATGGAAAATGGAAAGATTCCCTTGGAGAATTGTCTGGAGGTGAGTTTACTCAATTAAATATGTGTGATATACATTACTAACTAATAAAAAAATAAGTTTGATCGGTAAATGATGTATTTGATTGACAGGTCAACGTTCTCTTGTCGCCCTTTCTCTCGTATTGGCCATGCTTAAATTCAGACCCGCTCCTCTATATATTCTGGATGAGGTATACGATATTGATCTCTTCCATCCAATGTATATATTATATAGGTCGATGCGGCTCTTGATCTTTCTCACACTCAAAATATTGGAGCAATGATCAAGACTCATTTCAAGGAGAGTCAGGTATGAGATTATCACTCCTTCTCTTCCTTTATTCTTTCCCTTTCAGTTCATAATTGTCTCACTAAAAGAAGGAATGTTCAATCATGCCAATGTTCTCTTCCGTACTCGATTTGTCGATGGAACTTCTCAAGTATCGAGAACTGACAATACGAAATAAGTGACTGCATTCTAAGTTTGGTTTGATCTCACTCACCGTCTTTATCCTCACTCGTTCATTCGATCTCTCCTTCTCGTGTATATTCCTTTCCCGTGTTATTCATTATTATAACTGTTCCATTTGTTTGTCCATAACGATATATTTATACGTGAAAATATGTTTGTAAGAATAAAGCCACATCAACACGTGACAAAAGAAAAAAATTTCTGTTAAATATGAAACATTTAAATACCGCGAATACAAGAAAGATATTACAGAAATGTCAAATGGAGTCTAAATTGCACATCTATCAGATGTTAATTAGCATTTTGTGCTCGCGATTCTAGAATATAAATAACTGTAATGACCACTTCGAAAACAAATATTGGGAAAGGATATACGATTATTACGATTGTCGAAGATCTCTACGATAGTTATCACGATCACGAATATGATAATTGTGATCGCGGTGAATTCCTAGAGGGTAGTTTTTTCCCAAGAATGATCTGACAACACGATGTCGAGATTGATGATTATACAAAAAAAGATTATTCGATGGAAATGTTCGTTGAATTTGAATAAATTCTCATTATATTATTGAGCAGTCTGTTTCAATCAGAATTTAAATATATCACGGGTTTCCTGTAAAAGTGTAGCAATGCCATCCACTAGGAAAAAACTTTGGGTCTCCGATTTCCATGAAAGTTGGTTGGTGGGTACCCTTAGGGGTCAGGAGGAGGTCCATCTACTTGGTTTGGTCAATTATCGATTTTATCGATTTTTTGGCGCCAAAACTTCAAATGGCCATAACTAGCTTCATTGTTATCGTACAGCGAGCTAAAATATACCATTGCTTTGCTCCCGGAATTCTCTACAAAAACGTCGAAGTGGTACAATGCGAAAAAAGTTGATCTTCCGTCTCGAAAATCGATAAAACCGATTTTTTGTCGATAAATCTAAGTTTTTCTCGAAAATTTTGCCTTGAGATACTCGAGATTATTTTTTCAATCGATTCTACGGACCCGTTTTAGGGTAACCCTGTATTTCGTTTTTCATATCTCTGGCCTTCTAACCCCGAATTAGTACAGTGGAACCGGACATAGCCGATTTTTAGTGGAAAACACACTTCGCGTCATAACTCGTTTGAAAGTGATCCAATCAAAAAACTCACTTGGACTAAATATGTAGCTCTCGAGGAGACGAAAAAGAAAGGTTTTGTGCAAATTTTTGATGGCATCACTTTCAAACGAGTTATGACGCGAAGTGTGTTTTCCACTAAAAATTGGCTATGTCCGGTTCCACTGTACTAATTCGGGGTTAGAAGGCCAGAGATATGAAAAACGAATTACAGGGTTACCCTAAAACGGGTCCGTAGAATCGATTGAAAAAATAATCTCGAGTATCTCAAGGCAAAATTTTCGAGAAAAACTTAGATTTATCGACAAAAAATCGGTTTTATCGATTTTCGAGACGGAAGATCAACTTTTTTCGCATTGTACCACTTCGACGTTTTTGTAGAGAATTCCAAGAGCAAAGCAATGGTATATTTTAGCTCGCTGTGCGATAAAAATGAAGCTAGTTATGACCATTTGAAGTTTTGGCGCCAAAAAATCGATAAAATCGATAATTGACCAAACCAAGTAGATGGACCTCCTCCTGACCCCTAAGGGTACCCACCAACCAACTTTCATGGAAATCGGAGACCCAAAGTTTTTTCCTAGTGGAAAGAAGAGCTCTTTTTGCTACACTCTTACAGGAAATCCGTGATATGTTGTTATTTTGTGTTGACCAGCGCAGTGCAAGCATGTATTTATTCTTGACATTTACTTATACAACAAAACCAGAACAATCATTTATTGAAATTTGGAAAACGAATCAGGTAACAATTCTATTCACTATGAATGGCGATCACTAAAGATGATTTTAATGTTGTTCCAATCCCTTGGTTGAATCAGTTCTTGTAAACTTTCGAGTAGAAAGATTATATCGTTTATTAGCGAAGCTGTAAGATTCCCATAAATCCTTTGATTATCTCACTAATGACTGACCTGTCCATTCTCTCAATCATCTCTGCATCCCATGGCATCTTCGCATCTGCTCGCTTATAATCGAATGACTGCAATCCAAACCAATAACTCTTAATCCCTCCTTCCCTCCCCCTATCCCACCTGATCCTCATAATCGAACCACTTCTCCTTCGGTTGGAATTGTCGATATAATCGTTTATTCCTCAAACTGAACACTTCTCCTCCCTCACCCGGGAACGCAGTGATACCTCAACACTTTCATCTGCTTCGTACAGAATAATATTCCTAGACAAAACAATGAATATGACATCCATCGTACCTCCATGGAATGCCTCAACATCTTCAGGATGGAATCGGAATGGTTTCTCCATCACAGTCAGATTCGATGGTTTGTCATTTCGTCTTGCCAGTTCAGTGTATTCATTCGTGTTCCTCACTCAAATTATTTTAGTAAATAAGTAAAATATCAATACGAAATGACATTAAAATTGCATCGAATTGTGTTTTCAACATACCTGGAGTTGCGTAGAAATCGATGATATCCTGAACGGAATGGAGGTAGATCAATTTACCATTTACAGGCAGATGAGAATTATCGAGACGAGAAGAGATTGATTGAAGAATCTCAAAAAGTCATTTAGTAAGAAAACATATTGATTCGAAATCCATAGAGTTCGTGTAGGCGTAAGCATGGGTTATATAACCGATTGGGCCAAAACAACGATTTGGATCTTGCTATTCACATTGATGTACATGACTTCACATGATCTTATCCAATATTCACGAGTGAAACAACAAAAAAAAACTAACTAATTGGATGACAGCTTAAACATATAACATAGAAATAACTAAAAATGTAGAATACCTTGTATTTGATGGCATTCTTTTTGGTGAGTGAGAATTCCTCGACAGAATCCGTTGTTTCTCCTTCCGCTCTCAATACTTCACGAGCTGAATCCTGAAAGAAAATAAATAACAACTAAGAAAACTAAAAAAAAAAAAAAAAACTAAGTGGAAATTATATTTTTTACTCATTATTTACCTTCACAATTGAATCGATATTGGCTGGAGGAGAATAGTTGTATGCATATTTGGCCACCCTGCAATGTTCTTGTATCATACAGTACCCAGTTGTCCATGATACCCTCTAGCTCGGATGGCATCTTCCACAACAGATTCATCAATTTCTTCCATTGTCCCGTCAGCTCTCCATGACTGTAACCTCCATCAATTACATGGATAATCATAAGACTAACACTATACCGGTTTCGATTCTTCATCCACAACGATGGCACTCTTCAGACTTCGTAGTTTCTCCTGAATAGTAATTGTTACCAATCACAAGCGCGGGGGGGGGGGGTCTCTGGATACCCTCTGTTCGAGAGTCATCTCCTTAATTTCAGTCTGTCCTCCTGTTTCTCCTCCCTTTTTTGTGAATGGAATCCATCCACGAATAGAACGACGTATCGATCGATGCATTCCCACTACGAGAGATACACCTCATTCACATGGAATCTCATTCAATACAATTCAGATATTTCACTCGGGTCACGACCGATTGCTGGAAATGACAAAACTGATCAACTTTAATTGATTGATTATTTATCATCGAGATTATAATACAATAACAGAAAACAATCATAAAACAGCTCCTAATTCTATATATTCTGAGCCCTCAATGGCCTGTGAATCCAGTGTCATTATCCTTCTTCTTCAGTATATCAATCAACTCCTTCGTCTTATCTGCGTAAAACTTAGCCTTATCCAAGTCCTTTGGAATTCCATCTCCGATCTTGAACATCCTATAAATATCGTTGATTCACTATGGCATTTCTACCAGTTCCATTCACCTTGCTACATTCGCACACGATTGGGGAATATCGTATTCACAAGCCTTGATACCGTATTCAACTGACTTTTGCATGTCTCTTTCCAAGTGACCAATCTTAGAATCGTCAACCTTCTGTAAATTTATCTTTATCTCCCATTCCTCCTCTATCCTCTCACCTTATTTCCTTCATTAGTTTTCTTGAAGGTAGTCTTATTCCCCATATACCAAGTAGACAGAAGCCAACACGCCTCTCCGTCCTCAAGTGCACATGCCCTCAACGAGAGAAGATTGGTAAAAGAGAGGAACAGTTGTCACCAGTCAGAGTACTCTCTTCCTTCCCATCACATCCCTCCATCACACCATCCGTAAGGGTGGGATAACCCCGTAATGCACTAACTTAATCATATTCTCTTCAGCAGCCATCACATCGATTGGTTTGCCCTTCTCTTCATTCCAGTTTACTAGAGAAAGATATCGACAGCCCTACAAATATATCACACGTCTAATTATTCAATTTGAGATTCAATTGAGTATTATATTTAACATTAGCTATGAATGCGATTTTAATTGACTCAAAATACGAAAACTTAGAGATAAATTGGAAATAACAAGAAAACGAGAAGATCGCAATTTAAAGATAAGTACCTTTGAAATATCAGCTTTACAAGCAATCTCGAGGGGTTTCTTCATCTCTTTGAGCGATGGAGTGCATTCTGCAATGAATTAAATTATGAAAAGGGAAGGACTAATAATTAGAAAAGCCAATTCAATTGAGATATTGAACAAACAAGGAAATATGTATAGAGTAAAGACATGGGTGGATATCACACCTTTGCCTGCTAGTACATACATGGCGTATTTGTAGCATGATTTCGAGTATTCCTTCTGTAGACAATTCTGACGAAAGAGAGAGAAAGCAGCCTTTGCATTCTGTTCCAATGCTTCCATATACTCGCCTAGTAGATGACACGAATCTGCTCGTTTTTCCTCAACAATACTTTATTATTAACTAAAAAAAGATCAAACTAACTTCATAACATCCAAATCGATATTCAATTCCTAGATTCTTAACATATTCTCGTCGTTCAGCTTGTTCTCTCTCCATCTCTTCTCGATCCATCTACAACCAACACCATTCGTTCCGTCCTCTATGCTAATCATAAGATACTCGCAACATCGGATAAACGATTTTTGAAAATCCCTTGACATAAAAATGTTAATTACCATTTTATTCGTCTTAAATATGAGTGGAAAAAACGAATAATGTACAAAAAAAATCGGAGATTGCAACAGAATAAGGGTAATGTCCCTCCCAACATCTTGTAAAATACTCGCTGTCTCGGAAATTATCAATCAAGAGTTCATTGATTGGATGCATTCAACGAGCACAATTATTAACACATGAATACGAAGCATAAATTAGGAATTGTGGCAATAATATAAATGATGTATCTGCAATTACAAACATCGGGATTGGGACATAATAGAGAGGGGTATTTAGCTATGTGACGGGAACAAAGGATACTGTAGGGAGGCAGATGAAGAGTCATCGATTATTCGAGTATTCATTGTAAGGATGATTCAAGGAAGGTGGAGAAATCACTCGTTGAATGCGTCCTAAAAATAAGTCATCATTGATTTAATTCTTTATAATTATAATGTGAGTAAATGTATAACATACGGCAGCTTCGTCCATTCTCTGAAGGATGTAGTTCACAGCGAGATCCTCGTTCTTATCACATGCGAAGAAAGCCTCAAAAGAATACATTTTGATGAGTTCAATGTGTGTATTCTTCTTAAGAACGAAAAATGATAAGTGAATACCTCAACAACGAGAGCTTCGGGGAATCCCATCGTCTTAAGTCGCTCAATAGCCTCATTCTCTTGAGGAGTCACTCGAATGCTCGCCACTCCACGGTTTCTAAAACAAATCATTCACAATCAAAACAATGAATATTTGTTAACCTGAGATCTTCCTCGGGATTTCCTCCGGCACCGATGTCATCGGGCTGTAATGAGTACTGTAAGAACAATGAAACTATCCATTTGAATACAAGTCCATTCCATTCCAATCACAACGCATATCAATTAAATACTCTCTCAAATAAATATGAATAATCTCCCCGACAGAGTATCCCTCTCCTCTACCTCATAATTCATCTCATCATCATCGTCATCATCAGATCCATCACCAGCAAATTCCTGCAATACCCACTCTATTCCTACGCCTCTCTTCACTCCATCTCATTATGCCAATCAATTCAAGCAGGAAAGGGATTAGTGCAAGCGAGTGGTTGTTAAGGGGGAAGGGGTGCGACCAGTGGGAGAGGATTGCAATGCTGAGATGGTGTTATCCATCCCATGTCTCCTTCCTTCATCAATCTAACCTCATTGAGAATGGCAGCGAATGCAGCTGGATCCTGCTGGATGATCTGCATCAGTTGGGGATTCGCTTGACCAACTTGAGCAAGCAACTCGGGAAGAAGCTGAGGATTCTCGCGAACCTGAAAGAAGGAAATGATGGAATTAAGAGTGAGGGTGAGGAGGAAACTAACCAATCTGCGGATCTCATCGAATTGAGGGAGACCACGGAGCAGACCAACACCAGGATTTTCTCTTCTTCCACTGGCAGCTTCAATAACTCCAGGTGCAAGATCAGCAGCTCTTCCTCCTCCTCCTCCTCCCATCGGTGCACCTCCCTCTTCTCCTCCCATAAGGAAATCTACAGCTGCGTCCGCATTGAAGTTAGCAGCTTGAAGAGCAGCAATAGCCTCAAGGAAGTCAATCATCTTTAACATAATACTAGCAATTGCTTACTCCTTCACGTCCGAATCCCATGCTCATGATGGCCTGTACAGCAGACTCTTGTTCTGCATTGAGAGCGGAAGCATCAGCGGGAGTGGAGACAGGAGCAGGGGCCGATGCAGCTCCAATCATTATAACACATTTCAAACTGTCTAAATAACTATTAATTATATGTACTGACCAGGTGCCGAAACAGGAGGAACAGCAGGAGCAGTCTCAGCGGGAGGAGCTGCAGTAGGAGCAGGAGCTGATTTCTGAAAATAATCAATTGAAAGAAAGAAACCCTTGATTAATAATACCTTGGTGACCATAAGAACAACGAAACGAGCGGGATCGAGAGTGCATTCCTCTACGGTACTCTCGTCAGCAAGGACCTGAAATTAGAATATTACTTCGTATGACGAAATGTTGTGCAGCAAATAAATAAGTATGGGAAGTGTTCGTAAAAATGTTCGTTTTAGTACGCATTTAATTCTTATTTTTGCTGCAATACGCAACGTTATCCAGAGAAAGAGAATGGATGAGTTGGAAACAAAAGCATATTTATAAAATGGTATAACTAGAGGTGGAGATGGTAGTACATACTTTTCCGTTGTAAAGTAGCTTCTGGAGATCAACGGCATCGCCACGCAGCTCTGCGATCTTCGCCTTCACATCAGCGATCTAAAAAAACCTTCGTCCTTCACTTTCAGAAAAAAAGAATAGGAGCAGAAATTAACCTTATCAGAAGGTTGGAGCTCAAGTTTAAAAGCCTCCTGCGTGAGCGTCTTGAAAGTAATCTCAACCATCTAAAAATAACTCAAATTAAATCTATAAAGAGTTGGGATACAAACATCACGAAAATCGAATGATGACGTTTTGAAAACAGCATCGTTAGACCCTTCTAAATTATAGTGAACGAACTAGAAATGGTATTTACTTTACCGATAACACACTAAAGAGTGTCGTGGATCAACAAGAACTCAACAAGATAATGAAATACTTTAAACATTATGATTTAAATTAGTTGTTCAAGAGAGTGGTGACAAAACCGACTCAGAAGCGTGGAAAACCCCCGGTTCCGGCTTCACGCACGCCAGTGATGTGCTAAAAGACGGCTGGCCGCTGTGACATGTCCGCTCTGCTGAGGGACTAAAAGCCGGTTGAAAAGCCGGATATTTTGAAAGATCAAAAAAGCGCGAAGAATTATAATTTTTTCCGGCTATTTGCTGGCTTATTCCTTTCTACGCTGTTTTTTTGTTGTTGTTTTGATCAAATCATTCATTTTCGGTATGGATCCCACCTCGTCGAGAGGGTTAGCGCGTGCAGATTCCACAAATGAGTACTCCAGTCAGTTTAAAGCCACTCAAACGGTATCATTCTTAGAAATGAATGTGAAAATACATATTTATATCAGTGGAACAAGATTGCAAACGAGTTTCGAGAAAGGATGCCTACAAAGAAACGTTGGAGGCAGCTGCGATCTTTCGAAAATTCGTTCACTGGAAAGGAGGCCACAGATTTCATGATAACAATTCTCCCAGGACTGCTGCCGAACAAGAAGGAGATTACGAGGTTCGCAGATCACCTTATTACGATCACTCTTCTATTCTTTCAGAGAAAGTTGCGTGGCTTTACTTCAGAAATTTGCGGATAACAATCTTTTCAAGTATGCATGGACTTCAGAGAAGACTATCTTTCAGGATAATGCGACGCTATTTGTGTGAGAAATTATGACTGATATGTTTTGATAGGATTATTGCTCTGCAGTTGGAATGGGGATTCGACACTGAATGGAGTATGCAGAACTCCACTACTCATGCGGTTCGTTTCTTCGTTTTTAGTATATTTTGCTATAACATTTCTTTCTAGACGTGCTAGTTCTTTCAATAATGGTAGTGCTGATCGGCCGAAGAGGAGAGATCCCACTACTCCCAAGTGAGTCAACAATTCACATCACATTCCCCGTTTGGCAAATATTATAGGCTCCAGAATATCACATCTCCAGACACTTGGAAGTCCTTCCAATTACCAAAGTCTCCTCCTAAACACAAGCCATCTCGCAACAGAAGACTCTCTTCATCCACTGGAAATCTATCATTAGTTGGTATTGAGGTATATAACCTTACAATATTCAATTTTTCATCAGACATATGAAACAATTACTTTTCTGAAATATAGAAGTTTATGTAGAGATTACACAATTATAAAACAAAACAAATTCAGAAGTTTGATTCGCATCCATCTCCTCGTATGGGAGCAAGGGATCCGATTATTGAGGAAGGTTTTATGACTCCTGAGAAGAAAGATGATAGAAAAGAAGTTGATTATGGAGAGATTCGAAGAAATAAAAAGAAAGAAAATATCTACGGAGAGATTGGAAAGAAAATGGAGAACGTGTATGGAGAAATAGGCAAGAAGATGGAGAGTGTATATGGAGAAATTGGAAAGAGGAAGAAAGAGCCTGTATATAGTACATCGTTAGTTTTTAGCTATATATAAAAGTAGTATCTAATTTATGAATTATCTTATATTTAGAAAAGAAGATACGTGGAGAGAAGAGGAGAAACATCCCATTCCGACCCTATTGAATTCAAGCCCTGTATATGCATCTTTCGCCAAAAGAGAAGATAAGGTAAATGGAGAAACCTGATGTCATAACTGATTGTTTTTACTTCAGAGAGATATCGATAAGGAGAACAGCTACGAATATGTCACTTTTCGAAGGAAGAATGGATCGCATACTACTCCATCCAAAGTAGGATAGGGTGATTAGTATAATTTATAGGGGTACGGTAGGAGAGAGAGATAAAGAACAATTGTAATCGCATTTGCAGCAATAATTAATAGAAAAGGGGTTGCTGGGCACATGATTATATTTTCGCAATATGTGTAATGTCTTTATTTAAGTTGAAGAGGGGCGTGCAATCAGCAAAGGAGAAGAAAGACAATGATTCAAGTCAAATGAAGTCAGTAATATCTCGATTGACTCCTAGTCGATTCAAAGGCAAGGAGAACGAAATGAAAGAAGTATGCCATCTTGCTCCTTCCCTTTCGGTATAACCACAATTCGTTGCGTCGACGATATCGACTTGCGGTAATATCGATACCGAACAACCCTATGAGATATTCTTAGCGAAAAGGATTTGGCAGGATGTATATGATTGAGGTGTCACCAGTTGGTCCACCCGCCCCTCCTCCTTCCGTTAAAACTACAAGAAGAGAAGATACCATCTATTCATCTATTCGAGTTCGTCCACGAGCTATTATCACTGATAATGATGAATGGAATGTCTACTCTACTGCACTAATCAATCGGTATCCCTCCCTCCCTCCCTCCTCCCTCCCCTCTCGTCCTCCTTCATCTCAATAGTATCCCTCCCTCCCTCCTCCCTCCC
>LS484886.1:0-15922 GCA_900490705.1 Pristionchus arcanus | reverse complement strand
CATGAAAATGGTCGAATTTTAAGCCACCAAACCGTGTCGAGGCTCTGCGGGAGCGGTTTCACATCTCGAATGATCTGTATCGCGCAACGCTCTGCGAGTTCTTCTGCACTGCGATGCTGGTGGTACGCATTGTAATTTTTTTGGGTCATCTTCTCCTAATTTGCCCTAATTGGACAGAGAGACGAGAGAGCGCGTAAATCGTGGAGTGTGCAACTTCAACGCGATTACCACTTCTGGGCAGAACAGAGAAGTGAGAGAGCATGAGAAATTGGAGGAGACAAGGAAACAGAATATCGAAATCGATCAATTTAGTGCGTCGGCTGCTGCGCAAGTGCCGTGTACGTTACTTCGAGAGGACAGTGAGTGAACCAAAATAAACTATCCGCCTTTCTACGCCGTCGCTACTCTCTCGCCAAACAGGAATAGCGAGATAGCATTACGAAATGAGAGAGTCAGGCGAATTTTATCAAAGGAGGTTTCATCTGGGAATGCATTCATCCAAGGCTCATCGATTATTTCGGCATGACAATATCATGGATGGGAGCACTTTTCCTCGCTATCACGATAGGATATCGCTCGTCAGGTGAGCAATTTTTTATATTAAAAACAAGCTGATTATGGGAGGGAGCGCAATTGGGTTGCGATTAGAGTCCTTAGAGAGCTGACATACATTTTTAGAGATTAATTGTGACGTTGCATTTCAGGATCACATCTGAATCCGGCCGTTTCCTTCTTCCAGCTCACCATCGTTGGTCTATCCTCCTCCTATTGGGACGGTTTCGCATGAATGACTCTCTTCAATTCACGCGCTCTCTCGTCTCTCAGACCGGTGGCAGAGCGCGCGAGCAATGAAGCAATCATTTGTTGTGAAGCCACCCCTTTCTTCCGGTTATAGTCTGTACATTTAATTACAGGGCAACATGTCCCCACTCCGCTTCATTCTCTTCGTTATCGCCCAGAATACGGGCGCCTTCGTCGGATCCTGCATAACCTTTGTGGTGTACTACGGTAATTCGTCGTCTGTCAAAAATTACATTGCGTGTGCTTGATTGATAAATCGCAGACGCGATCAACGCTTTCGATGGCGGGCACCGGGCGACGTCGGGTGAAAACGCGACCGCCGGCATCTTCGCCACCTACCCGTCGGCGCACCTGAGCACTATCGGCGCCTGCGTGGACCAGGTGGGAGATGTCGCTCTGTTGAAAATTGCATTGCGTGAGCGATTAGTAATCGTCGTCCTCCAGACGATCGCGACCGCCGTGCTGTGCATGGGCATCGGAACGATCACGGATAAGAGAAATCACATCCCGGTTTTCATCCAGCCCTTCTTCATCGCGTGTGAGTTTTCCTGGGGTTTTTTTACAATTACCTTACCAATTTCGAACGAACCTAAAATGAGTGGAAGCGAGAATGTTCAGAATCAACTAATGTGAATAAGTTTCAAGGACAAATTCAGGTCACGTCATGCTGATTGGGATGGGACTGGCGTGGAATGCAGGGTACGCAATCAACCCTGCAAGGGATTTCGGCCCACGTGTGTTCACCGCGCTGGCCGGCTGGGGATGGGAAGTGTTCGAGTGAGTTTCAATCGATATTGGAAATTCCAGTTTAGAGTTGTGTGCTGCTAAAAGAGTCTATAATCGCAGGTTCAACAACTATCAGTGGTTTTGGGTGCCTATTCTGTGCCCGATGCTTGGCGCATTGATTGGTGAGTCAATGCAATGTACTCATTCGTGCTTCCACATGTTCCATCTTACTGACATAATATCATACTCCTTAATAAAGGAGAGATGTCTCCCTGTGCGTGTGCTGTGTTTGTCCGCTATTGCGAAAGCCACGTAAACAGGTTACGAAACTGTAAACAAGTCGAGAGGTCACGAAACTGTAAACACGTCGAAACATGCCACGCGCGCTTTCGAAATTGAGTAATGAGGAGAGAACTGCGCAGCGGTGAACCCTGCCAGCCGATAAGACCCCGCCGAAGGCGGGGGCGACATCGGCTGGTTCTCACATAAACAGTAGTGTTTTTGCTTTCTTTTCCCTCTCCCATATCCTAATTCCAGGAGCCTGGTTGTACCAAGCATTCATCGGCTTTCACATGCCTGATGCGGTCGATGATGTGCTCGACTACGATTGTCGTCCAGTGAAAACCATTGATGAGATGGTCCGCGAAGAGCATCAAAAACATGAATTGAATAAATATTGAAAATGGGAGTAGCCTGAATGTTATTAGAAAGGACGTTTGTTATTCGGAAAAGTGTAGGATAAATATATTTCTTATTTTCTCCGAACAAATCTTTTAGAAATTTTTTTTATTATTATAATTTATCCTCGTAGTCTCAAGAATGTGTTGATGAAATTTATTGGACCTCACTCCATACATTCGCGAAATAAATTATTTACAGAAACGATAAATACTCAAACATAACAACTCTTGAGTGCGCACGAGTACAGATCTTGTACAGTCAGATCTCTCTCATACTTCTTTGTCAGTGTTAGGGTGAGTTCCCTGGTCTTGCTAGTCATCGTAAAGGCGTTGTCGTCAAAGTAGGCGAGCAAATTGTCGACCTGGACCTCGATCCAGACTAGTGGGGCTGAATATGTGTCATATTATTAAAAGAGAAAATTGTTTCAAGAATGAATTACGAATTTCAGGTACTTTTTTTCAAGCAACCATTGAGCGGTAACTACAACAAAACTTTGCGTAACAATATCCGATATTTCGAGCAATGGACAAAACGTGTAAAGATAAAGTGGCTCACCAACAGCCGTCGCCTCAATAACGACTTTGTACTCGATATTTTTGAACATTTGATTTTTTACTCGACATGTCTCGCTTCAATTACCGATTTCTCACTTAAGCGATAATCGATATTCGATTTGACATGTACATTATAAAGCGCTATAAGTGTGCTAAATAATCCGCGATTAAACTTTAATGATTGTTTCCTAGTTTGATTGTAAAGGGCCGGAATCCACATCCTGACAAACGGCGCGGAGACACATTTTCCGTCGTCGAAAGTCACTACCTAAAAACCGTCAAAGGGATTATATGTGGACCAAAATCTCAAAGTTAGAAGCCGTAGTATTTACGAATTCTCAGTCAAGATTTGGGGTCATGGTTTACATTTATCAGTGAGATATCAAGAAAAATGTTTGTCACCATATTTTTGGGACACCCTGTATTTTCCCAATGTTTCAAGCCTTGTCAACTCGATTCAAATTTATGATTGCATTGCTTGTGGATCACCATAAATAATACCCAGAGGGATTTTGAAATCAATCGATCATGGATGTGATATAACCGAAAAAGCGTTGTATCGAAACTTATGCATCAACCTAATAACACCTGAGATCCCAATCAATACTGCTCCAGGTGGGCGCTGCCCACACATCGTTCAGCTGCCAGTACAACGCGCACATCGTGTGACCCAGGCCGTCCTCTGTAAGGCGTCCGCGGAACCTGATGAGAATAGACATCAGCATTTTTTTTAGAATCTCTGACGGAAATACTGTTCCACCACAGGTCGTCCTTTGCTTCATTTCCACGTTCTTCAAAGTTTACATGGTAGAATGTAAACGATTTACCTCAAATAGTGCTCCGTCTCTGTCTTGTACGTGAGTGCTTGATGGAACTGCGTGAAGTAAGCGAATCGATCAAGGAAACCGCCCTCGGCCTGGAAGACGAGAAGATATTAGCAAAGGAGTTAATATTATGAGTAAGGCTGTCAGGATGTAGATCATGTCGCCTTATTTTTTCAACTTTCTCAGTACAGTGAGCAACTCCATTCGATACTCCTTTTCTCTTTCTTTATCTTGAGAGTCCGTCACAGATCACCAAGTGCGCTGGTAGTTCTCTCTATCCTCCGGTGACCTTTCGCATTACATTCCCATGTGACCTTCTCACTTTAATTAAAGATAATGTAAACCTTGGCGAAGCACTGCTTGGCCTCGTGAGCTGCTACCGAGTATGAGTTGTTGCCGCGGATCCCGGCGCAGAGTGGGGGCAACTGAATAATATTTCATCATGCGCGATTATGTATGAGTTCAGCATCAAAAGTTTTTAATGCTGTACTTACCGGAAAATGCGAGAAGATCATAGTGATGAGTGTCTCCACGCCTCCCGGATGGTGCTGGCGATGAGTGAAGTTGCCGGAGAGATAGTGGTACTCGGATTGCGGCAGGTACTTGGACATTGTCATCCTGATATGAATAATGTTGCATTGATAGTCCTTGATGTAACAAAAATCTCATCCTTCCACAGGTTCTTCATCTCGTTGTAGAAGTGGATATCACCATATCTCTCGGAGCCGGGATTGTCGGATACTCCGCCGACTCTGCAATACAGAACTTTTCATCAAGAAAGGCATGCTTCTCGATCTATAGTGGTGAAGAAGACAATCATACTTATCGGTCTCCACTCCATTGGATGGACTCGATAGCAGATAGGGACGACTCGGATCGATATCGGTGACGATCTTTCCGATCAGGTCCTTGTAGAGGACACGGTAGTCGGCGATGCGCTGCTTCTCTGGAATGTAGAGTATGTGCCAGTTCCTCTTCCTAACCTCTTCTTCTCAAACTCTACATGATCATTGAGCCTTTCGTATTTGATAAAACCTGGATGTCTACATCAACTTCATGCCAGATCTCACCATCATAGTCGGTGGCGCCCCACCATCCTCCCGAGATTCCCAGCTCGTTCTCGTTGTTGCCCGCCCAAACGAGCACGGACGGATGGTTCTTCAGTCGTTTCACCTGAAAGAGCTCGAAATCGTTCTCCCAAACGCGTGGCACCTCGATGCCCCATCCGAAACAGTGTTCAAGCCACACTCATCGGGAAAGGAGGGAGGTTTTTTCAGCACCACTAATTCCTGATATATCTCACATTCTGCTCAATTTCCGTGCTGACCGACTCGAGGAAGGCCGGGTCTGTCGGATAGAGCGAGCACGCGAACATCATATCGTGCCACAGCAGGATTCCCTGTGCATTTTGTCTGTATTAGATGATAACTGTGTAGTTTCACGTTTTTCACAATGCTATCTGATTGATTATACGTAATAAACTCACTTTGCGATCGGCCATCTCGTAGAACTCATCGTTCTCGTACCGTCCGCCGCCCCAAACGCGCATCGCGTTCATTCCTGCATCATTTTTCATTAATTTTGGAAATTTATTTGTAAAATACCGGCGATTCGCGACGACTCCAGCAGGAATTCCATGCGCTCAGAGTTGTTGCGAGCGGGAAAAGGCGAAACGGGAATCCAATTAGTGCCTGAAGAGGTCAGATTTTGCATATGCAAGTTCCTTTTACAGGTTGGAGAATGTCGTGAAATTTTCAAAGAGCTGGAAAAAATTCTGACCTTTGAGGAACACTGGCTGCCCGTTGATCTTGAAGTAGAACTCCCTTCCAAGTGTCTTGTTCGTCTCGTCGATGTAGTCCTGTATCAACTCGACTTTGCGGAGACCGAAGCTTACTGTCTTCTCAGCGAAAGCTGTAACATCGTCACATTTCTGTATCATCTGTCGCGTAATGATCTCACTTTCCACTTTGAAAGGTATCACTCCATTGTAATAGAGGGAGGGGGTATAGCAAAATGAAAGAGTCTTTCATTTGAACTCACCCATCTTGTCCTCTCTCGTCAGCCTCACGTGCATCTCGTACATTCGTTGAGCGCCCATTCCGTTCGGCCACCAGAGCTCGAACTGCAACAAGTTTTATTTTGGAACCATCATTTATGTACCTTATCTTAATTGTCCAGTCGAAGTAAATTCGTTCTCAAATTGAACAGGACCAGCGACACCCGGCCATGTTTCATTTCGCTTCCCAAATATGTAATACCTGTTTCTTCTTGAGTGTGATCTGCGCGCTCATCGTCTGCAAGCCCTTCCCACTGTTGAGCACTGTTCGAGCGTTGTGCAGCTTGTTCATCTCCGGAATGGTGATGTCCCAGTGCACGTTTCCTGCAGTTGATCAACATCTTGAATCTACAGATATGAGCCGTTTTATCCATTGGGATTATAATAAAACTAACCCGGCATGGTCGAGCGTACGTCGACGTGGACTCTAATGGACACAGTATCATCGTTGTTGAAGATCGTGTCGACGTGCACGCGCTCCAGATGCAGACCGTCGTTGCCGTGCAGGGTGATCGCCTGGGGATTTTGATTTGTTGGCAATGCAATTACAAATTCTAACAAAATTTCTGAAGATCAGAGCAGCCAATGAATCGTTGAACTCACATCAAAGATGCCAACGGTAGGAAAGGCCGGTCCCCAGTCCCACGAGAACTGAGCCTGGATTTTTCTGAAAATGTTGATTTCACATAAAAAAAAGCAGATTATAACGGGTACGAAAATTACGCTGTGAGCTCACCTCACGTAATTCGCGTGGCACTCGCCATGGAACATCTCTATCGTACAGTCGGGCGGTATAGAGTAGCCGTACTCGTCCTGTTTACAAAAAACACGTTCATGGCATTTCCAAATTTGTTTCTTGCGTAGTTGTATTCGTTTGCCAATCATGATAGACGACTGACTAATTGATCAGGTGTATTGAATTATAATCACCTTGTACTCCCTGGCAGCTCGATCGCCATAGGAAACGGGCGACTCGAAGTGGATCTGAATTAGCCGATTTTCAATGATTTAGAGATCAAAGATCAAACCTCGAGAACATTGTCAGACTTCTTGAGCTTGCCGGTTACATCGGCCTGCAAAGAATTTTTCATTCACCACACTAACCATTTCAACGAGATTGTGCAAATTTCTCACCGTGTATTGCACGAATTGGTTATTGGTCGAGAGTATCTCTTGTCCATTGAGCAGAACCTGAGCAATTGTGTCCAGTCCCTTGAAGACGATAAGCTGACTGGGCTTCTGAAATCGACGATTGCGATACTCAGGATGAGAGAGCATACAAAACGAGGAGAATCTCATGACCATTTGGAAGAACTATACCTTCAGAATCCCTTCGTCGACGTCGAACGTCGAAGAGTACGTCCAGTTCTCCCTGGCCACCCATCGTAACCGAACATCGTTATCCGCGTACAATGGCTCGCCGATCGCTTTGAGCGCTCTGCAATGGGGCTTCAAATCATCTCTTACATACTCTGCCCATGCGGACCGGTGAGAGAACGCCTATCTATCTCGATTCTCGCAAACAAACCATGTACTCTTATTTCTATGGGCAAATCAACGAGAGAACACGATAAACGCTTGATTCTGGGTTCGAGAAAGATAAGTATACTCACTGCAAATCGGCGTAGATATCGCCCGGCACGAGGGCTTTGCCGGTAATTGGCGTCAATTTATTGTTCTCGGACCGATTCCGGAATGTCCACGAGGTATCCAGCAGATCTTGTGAAAACGCTTCAATGAATGCTGGCCGAGTTGGTTGTGCGAATAGCAAGAGGAGGAATATGACGATTGATGCCATTCTGGAAAGGAATCAGTGTGACAGGGGAGGTTGCTGATTCATGTTTGCAAATAGTGTCCCGGTTCAGGTTCGCACGCTCATACAATCTAGAAACGGAAGAGAAACAGGAAAATGGCAGGGGGGAATGGTCTCACTCACTTGATTCTGACACCTAAAGAAATAGCGTGAATCCTGCAATAACACGAGAAACAGGAAGAGAGCGAATGGGCTATGGTCTCTAACACTTTCTCAAGAGTTATGTAGGAAAAATCGGCGTTAAGTGGAAAACACACGTGATTAGTGTGACCCGTAATAGTGCGGCCGACTTTCTTCTCGTCACTCCCAGACTGCCGACCAGCCGCGTTCCCTTGCGATAGTAGGTAGTGCCGGCCAACGGAGTGGCCATCCTCCCATTCGTTTATTGTTTAGACGAGATTCGACTGGAAAGAGCTACCCTCGGGCATCGATTGAGTGGTGAACAATTGAAGTAAATAAAAGAACAAGGAGAGGGAATGTATGGGAAAGTGATGTTCCGCAAAAGAGGAGAACACCGCGATATGCACTGAATATTAAGAGTGAACACGAAAAAGGTAAGCACAAACAGATAAGGTCGATGTGTATGGAAACGATGAAAAGAGTTATGGGAAGAGGGGAAATGGGCTGGCGACGTATGGTGATGATAAAGGGCACTTCTGCGAAGTGAAGCTTGTGTCGCGACTCTTTCCTCCCACTCTTTCTTCCGTATCTACCTTCCCTCAATCGATAGCATGAGGAATGGATTAGTGTCATCCAAGTGTCATCGAACGAGTCGTAATATGTTCTGCATAGAACGCGCCATTTCCCAGTAGCCCTTGGGATCGTAACCGCACACTCGAATAAACCAATTGTATCCTTCTGAGTGAATACTACCTCTCGGTTAAGACAGCTTGAACTGGTGCCTAACATGATTGAAACTGTAAAATGGAAATGTTTGATCATCTGCAAAACGGGAGCACGTCAAAATTATGTTTCACGAAATTGGAATCAATTGCGATATTTGTTCTGAATTTTCATGAACTATATCGACTGATGTTTGAGTTGAATCATTTTTACTTCTTGTTATCCAGGTAACGAAAGTTAACGAACTCACGCTCCCTTAAGACTTATTACAGGTGAAACTGACTGTGTTTTCTGCTGTTGCATGTAGGCAAGCATTGATTTGTGTACAATATAATACAATAACAAAATTTATAGCCTTTCACGGCGGCGTGGCATCAATACTACTGTTACTACTACCGCGTCTTGCTTTCTGTAGATGGCGATTATCATTTCCCCTGAAGAAGAAGTACTTATCATCGCTCGACAACACATAGTCCTCGTTGTTGCGCTAACACTGGACTTTATCTCCCTAGCCCTGCTGATAAGGCACACACCCTCACTCATGGTCGAATTTCGCAAGTACCTGTTCCTGATTCAGGTTAGTTATTGCTAGTATTATAAAATCTATAAATAATAAATACAAAAAAGTTCCAATGCAGGTAATCATGCTCGCGACCGATATCCACATGGACCTTTGATAAACATTGCTCTGTTTTATGTTCGAAAACCCTTAAAAAGTGCCTAACTTACATGTTAGACCTTCCGTAACTAAGCCAATTAAGATCACAGGCACATGCGAATAACTGAAATCGATAGAGGACCTTTAGGGCTATCGAAATATGTGAAAAAATCATCGAGTCATTTTTTTGCTGTACGGTGGGATGGCGAGTCTTAGGCGAACGCACTGATATGTTCTGTATAGAATGCGCCATTTCCCAATAACGATATTTCGAACAAGGACATTTCGCACAATTGCTTCTCTATTCTTGTTTTCTTGCACTTTTATGCCCATCATTAGGTTCTTCTACTCGGTATAAATCGAAATGGATAAATAAAAATGAGAAAAATTTAGTCCAAACACACGATAAATGCTTTCAAAGACGTGTGCGCGCTCACGAAAATTGTGCGAAATGTCCTTGTTCGATTTTGTTTGGTCGAGCTATCTCATCTCCAATTGTATCCTTCTGAGTGAATCCTACCTCTCGGCTAAGAGCGACAGCTTGAACTGGTGCCTAGCATGAGTGAAGCTGTAAACTGGAATTGTTTGAACACCTGGAAAGCGGGAACACGACAAAATTATGTTTCAAGAAATTGGAATCAAATGCGATATTTGTTCTGAATTTTCAGGAACTATATCGACTGATGTCTGAGTTGAATCATTTTTACTTATTGTTTTCCAGGTAACGAAAGTTATCGAACCCACGCTCCCTTAAGACTTATTACAGGTGAAACTGACTGTGTTTTCTGCTGTTGCATGTAGGCAAGCATTGATTTGTGTACAATATAATACAATAACAAAATTTATAGCCTTTCACGGCGGCGTGGCATCAATAATACTGTTACTACTACCGCGTCTTGCTTTCTGTAGATGGCGATTATCATTTCCCCTGAAGAAGAACAACTCATCATCGCTCGACAACACATAGTTCTCGTTGTTGCGCTAACGCTGGACTGTATCTCCCTAGCCCTGCTGATAAGGCACACACCCTCGCTCATTGTCGAATTTCGCAAGTACCTGTTCCTGATTCAGGTTAGTTATTGCGTAAAATCTATAAATAATAAATAAAAAGTTGAAATGCAGGTAATCATGCTCGCGACCGATATCCACATGGACCTCCTTTTCCTCCCGATCCCACTGTTTCCCGAGCCAGCTGGATATTGCGTCGGATTGCTCTGCCAGTGGGGAGTTCCGATTCAGAAAATGACCGTGAGTCCCTTGTCTGTTCATTTCACACCACAGTCGCCTCTCTAGTTTGAGCACGTAAAATCGTAAAATGAGACGACGATTTTTAAAATCACCTTTTGCTCAGGGCGTGGCGATGCTTATACTGGAGAATGTGGGCATCGCTATCATGTTAGCCATCTTGTTCCGACATCAGGCGATACTTATAGGGAATGATCGACTGAAGCTCAAACCGGTATGCAATGAGGTTATACCAATCTCTTTTGGAAAATACATTCTAGCGAACGCTCAGCTTTATACGAGCTGCGATCTTTATCGTATTCAACAGCAGCATCTTTGCATACATATTCTTTGGTGGATCATCAATATCAGTCGAAACTGATCAATTTTTAGACAAAGTAGAGCGTTTCCTATATCAGTAATTGCATCGGATCTTGCAGCAAAATATCTCATGGATTCGAGATCGAGTTTACTCCCCTTACCAGTACATACGATCATGACAAGGAGATTCGTATGCTGAGCGGATCTCTCCTTATAGTAGGAAAATAATACAATATACAATACGAATACATATCCTCAGTTTGTAATTCTTATCGTAATTCTTGGAGTGGCAGTGTTTTCGCACATGTTCTACTCACTTTACACACAGGTGGATTTATTGTAATATTACATCAAAAATAACTATAGTTATCAGGAAAGAAGACGGAGCATCGCAACTTTTCGTCGTCTGCGAAAGACCGTATTCGTTATGATTGCTCAGGTTTGTGATCTTGTAAAATGTATAATAAATTGCGTTGACTCAGTTGCTAATCCCACTCAATTTCACTGTGATTCCCGGCTTTCTCATATTCACAGGAATCACGTTCGAGAACACTATAACCTTTGGTTAGTTGATACCGTCCGGAATTAGTGATAGCATGTTCAGAGCTGTGCTCAACGATGTTCTTCATTCAATCGCTACACTCGATTGCCCATAATCTCATTCTCCTGTCGATTACGTCGGCATATAGGAGATATATTATGGATATTATTCGGTTTTGCTTCCAAGAGAAACGCACTGTGAGAAACATAGTTTTTACAAATTTTTAACTAAAATTCAGGACAAGCGGATCAGGTTGAAAAGCATATCCACGAATATTCAGACAACAAAGTAATTTTTCATTTGTCAACTAACGAAAAAATATGATGTGTTGTATACTCGGATAGCAATGTACATTGATCAAAATAAATTGCATCGATGCTTCGTCGTCGTCTGAGTCAACGGGGCCTCTATATGAAAAACAAATATACCCACCGTCATCAGGACTCCTCAGAACACCAAATCACAAAGTTTTGTTGGGATATTACTAGTTGTGCTCATATGCTCGATTCTTTCGAAAAAGTCCTATTTTAGATTGTTTAGAGGAATAAATTTTCAAAAAGTTTATCGAACGGTGAGTAATGGCTTCTCGAAACTTGCCCACGTGCGAATTGCTAGATTCATAGCAAACTGGACGACAAAACACAAAAGAGCAGAAGTTGAAATTGATCGGTTCTGTCCCTTTAGAACGCTCTCTTTGGTCAGGCATCTCTGGTAAAAGTTTCCTAGTAGGATCACAGTTGGGAGGGCCCTCCGGGCCTCTTCCTAGTAGTTTCACAGTTAAATCCTAGCAGGATCACAGTTCCAGGATCCTACCAGGATCACAGTCGGTTTTCCTAGTAGGATCACAGTTAGGTGCTAGCGCACAACATGCGCAGTTCAATTTACTGCGCAATTGCGCATTTGAACATCAATCACTATCGACACAATTTTAAATCTATTCCGCTGAATTACAATGTGTTTGATGTGAAGAAACGATTATTCGTCACGTGTCATACCGCTTCACTCCATTTAGCTGATATGTACGGAATATCAGGTGAATCGTGGCCAGTTCATTTATTTTCTTTTATTACCATTCGCCGAAATCACTCGTGCGATAATTAACGAGTGAATTAATACTGTTCAAATCGTAATATACCGTAATCCAGGAGGTGCCAGCGATGATGATGATGAGGATGTACAAGTACTAGGTCAACTTAATCGAACTTATTGGATCCAGGTGGTTTTTTTTAAATAAGCATATTTTATCACATGCATATTTAGGGAAGTGCAGCTAATAGCCCACAAGGGCGGCCAGTACATCGTTCTGTAACTCGGTCTCCCTCTCTATTTAATCATTTGATACACGGTTATCATTGGCTACCACAACAGGTAACTTAATTTATCGATGTGATATGATTCGAACAGTGAAATAATTTATTAGATGGCATTGATATAATGGTACAATCAATAGGTGGTGCGCGAAACATATTTACAATTTGAAGTAATACAGCACGAGTAAACAAACACATCTCAAAAGTTTGATTTTTTGATCTTTGTTTACTGATCAATGTTTTCTTCACTTCTGATCTACCACGAGTCTCGCTTGTATTGATTGCTTGCGTGAACAAGGAAGGAGAGGGAGAGGAAGGGGAGGGAGAGGGGGTGGGGAAGCGCGTGGCAGGTAAACAAGGGAGAGGGAGAGGAAGGGGAGGGAGAGGGGGTGGGGAAGCGCGTGGCAGGTAAACAAGGGAGAGGGAGAGGAAGGGGAGGGAGAGGGGGTGGGGAAGCGCGTGGCAGGTAAACAAGGGAGAGGGAGAGGAAGGGGAGGGAGAGGGGGTGGGGAAGCGCGTGGCAGGTAAACAAGGGAGAGGGAGAGGAAGGGGAGGGAGAGGGGGTGGGGAAGCGCGTGGCAGGTAAACAAGGGAGAGGGAGAGGAAGGGGAGGGAGAGGGGGTGGGGAAGCGCGTGGCAGGTAAACAAGGGAGAGGGAGAGGAAGGGGAGGGAGAGGGGGTGGGGAAGCGCGTGGCAGGTAAACAAGGGAGAGGGAGAGGAAGGGGAGGGAGAGGGGGTGGGGAAGCGCGTGGCAGGTAAACAAGGGAGAGGGAGAGGAAGGGGAGGGAGAGGGGGTGGGGAAGCGCGTGGCAGGTAAACAAGGGAGAGGGAGAGGAAGGGGAGGGAGAGGGGGTGGGGAAGCGCGTGGCAGGTAAACAAGGGAGAGGGAGAGGAAGGGGAGGGAGAGGGGGTGGGGAAGCGCGTGGCAGGTAAACAAGGGAGAGGGAGAGGAAGGGGAGGGAGAGGGGGTGGGGAAGCGCGTGGCAGGTAAACAAGGGAGAGGGAGAGGAAGGGGAGGGAGAGGGGGTGGGGAAGCGCGTGGCAGGTAAACAAGGGAGAGGGAGAGGAAGGGGAGGGAGAGGGGGTGGGGAAGCGCGTGGCAGGTAAACAAGGGAGAGGGAGAGGAAGGGGAGGGAGAGGGGGTGGGGAAGCGCGTGGCAGGTAAACAAGGGAGAGGGAGAGGAAGGGGAGGGAGAGGGGGTGGGGAAGCGCGTGGCAGGTAAACAAGGGAGAGGGAGAGGAAGGGGAGGGAGAGGGGGTGGGGAAGCGCGTGGCAGGTAAACAAGGGAGAGGGAGAGGAAGGGGAGGGAGAGGGGGTGGGGAAGCGCGTGGCAGGTAAACAAGGGAGAGGGAGAGGAAGGGGAGGGAGAGGGGGTGGGGAAGCGCGTGGCAGGTAAACAAGGGAGAGGGAGAGGAAGGGGAGGGAGAGGGGGTGGGGAAGCGCGTGGCAGGTAAACAAGGGAGAGGGAGAGGAAGGGGAGGGAGAGGGGGTGGGGAAGCGCGTGGCAGGTAAACAAGGGAGAGGGAGAGGAAGGGGAGGGAGAGGGGGTGGGGAAGCGCGTGGCAGGTAAACAAGGGAGAGGGAGAGGAAGGGGAGGGAGAGGGGGTGGGGAAGCGCGTGGCAGGTAAACAAGGGAGAGGGAGAGGAAGGGGAGGGAGAGGGGGTGGGGAAGCGCGTGGCAGGTAAACAAGGGAGAGGGAGAGGAAGGGGAGGGAGAGGGGGTGGGGAAGCGCGTGGCAGGTAAACAAGGGAGAGGGAGAGGAAGGGGAGGGAGAGGGGGTGGGGAAGCGCGTGGCAGGTAAACAAGGGAGAGGGAGAGGAAGGGGAGGGAGAGGGGGTGGGGAAGCGCGTGGCAGGTAAACAAGGGAGAGGGAGAGGAAGGGGAGGGAGAGGGGGTGGGGAAGCGCGTGGCAGGTAAACAAGGGAGAGGGAGAGGAAGGGGAGGGAGAGGGGGTGGGGAAGCGCGTGGCAGGTAGGACTGATGGAACAACTGATGTTTCTGATGAATTAACTACAACTGATAATGGGCCCCCATAATTTTCATGGGCCCCTATTATTTTCATGGGCCCCCATAAAAAAATTGATCCGGGATGGGCCCCCATAATTTTTTTGGGCCCCCACAATTTTCATGGGCCCCCATAATTTCTATGGGCCCCCATAATTTTCATGGGCCCCCATAACTAGAACAGAGCCCAGCCGTTTGCTAGAGAATCGAGCAAAGGCCGGCAGAACAGGGGAAAAGTGTGATCGGATTTTCTTGTGATGAAAAGCCAAGAGCTGAAAATGGCGTCGTCCCCCTTTTTCGTATTCAAATTGTTTTTTTATTGTAAAATTTGTTTAAATTTTTTTACTAGTTTCTAAACAGACAAAACGGAGTATCGCTCTCGTAAGATCATATTCGTTCTCTTCGCGAAGGTTTGTGTATTCACAAATGTAATTTAAAATCTCAGTTGCTCACCCAAATAAATTTTTTTGTGTTGTGTAGTGTGCTCGGATAACAATGTTTATTGAACAGAATAAATTGCTGATGTGGGATCAGCCAGATTGAGTCTGTCGACCACCAGTCCTTGCTGTTCGAGTGTTACCGTTGATGGATATGTTGAAGACATGAAAGTAGACATCGCCATCGTTACGCGCTGACTCACTTTAAAGTTTTGTTGTACATTTTCATAAGTCTCCAGAATCATATTTTTTTACAACGTTATTTTAAATGCGATTTGGGTCAAAAGACGAATGAAAAGGGCAGATGACTCACACGGACGTGACGCGCCCAGTGGGCAGTCGCCATCGATAAATTGCCCCCAGTGCACCAAATACTTCCTCGCCTCCCCTCAATCTCTTCAGTGACCGCTCGAACACTGCATCCGCAAAGGGAATGTAGCTGACGAGGACCAGTGGGTATCTGAAATGGTTACCGGAAATTTGTTGTTCTTAGTATTACAAACCCACATTGATATGAACACGTCCATGGATGCGTAGGCAAACTTGCCCATAGTCGCATGATCGGCGCTTGAATTGTACCGGAATATTACCTCCAAGAGGAAGATCGGAACGTTTAGCATTGCTAACAAGAGAAGGAGGCGTAGAACGGCCTGAAAAATATAATTTGAGTACTTTTTCAATTTCCATTCCGAATTTTGCTTTTACGATAATTGTATGAACCATGTTTCCGGAGAACTCTCACGCTCGGAGGTATTTTTGGTTCCGTTCAAGGCAGAAACTCGAGTTCGCATGAACTTTTTATTTGTTTTCATCAAGACAACACGTATGTTTGTGTGGGATAGACAAGTCTCGCTGGAAATCAAACGCGCCAATGTCCAAGTGTAATTTGTTCCGGGATACAACGCAACTACTGTCTGTGCGTCAATACTGATTGCCTTGTAGAGTAGTGATACAAAAACCATATGTGAAGGAAACAGATATCCCCGAATTGGGCTCTCCTCACTTTATCGGTCACCGGTTCACTTGAGATGAGAGAGCTCAGAATCCGATCGGTCTCCAAATTCATGACTCGATAATACCTTGATAACATGGATGTTCTCCTTGATCTGATAGGCGCGGGAGATTG